>OY735217.1:2820322-3420322 GCA_963457665.1 Thysanoteuthis rhombus
TATTGCCAATCCCCAAGACCGGCCCTGTCAATCATTGAAACCAGAATATCACCCACAGAGGATTTTACTATGGATCTGGTGGAACATGAAAGGTCACTGGATCATGGATTAACCATCAGTCATGACCTTTATTGTAAACAACGCGGTCACCTCAATTGCACACAACACAAGAGGCTTATACAGCATTTCTAAACAGAAACAATGTCATCCAATAACGTGACGATTCAAGGTCTAAATCAGCGAAACAAACCCAGGAGAATATGAAAACATTTTATGTGTCAAATATTCAACAGTGTAGCTTGACTTCAAATTTATGGTTGTATATGTTGACCAAATGAGAGTCTCGGGAATCCTCATTCTTGATTTCCATTTTTGCTATCAAAGCAAAACACATGATCCTAAATTTGTTTTCTACAGAAACCTATTAACCACTGATATGTACACACGTGCCACTGAAGATGGAAACCCCTCCAGAAACATGTATAGCACGCTAATTCATTTATGAATCAATTAGTTAACAAATAAGGCCTCAATATACTTTCACTCCTGAGTATGTCACTTTTCCTATTGTTCACACACACACACACACACACACACACACACATATATATATATATATATATATATATATATATATATATATATAATTGTGTCATCCACAGACAGCTGTTTTGTTGTATTACAACTCTTCAATATGGCTATAAACTATCCAATATCCCATCCAGTACCAAGAGGTAGTATCGAAACCTTCGCTTCAGACGCAAAGGCTGGTATCTTATCCCTGTCCTACGCAGAACTGAACGGTCAGTAGGGTCGAATTCAAGCAATGTATTTACTTACGCACAATTTCCCATCAACCAGTTTGCTCCATTCCAGAATCGGAAGAGCATTGCTCTCTTTCTCTCTCTCTCTCTCTCTCTCTCTCTCTCTCTATATATATATATATATATATATATATATATATATATATATATATATATATATATGTGTGTGTGTGTGTGTGTGTGATTGTATATACCCTTTTCATGGCCCTCTGTGCGATTTTAAGTTGGTTCTCGATACGTTTTTGATCATTTCCATGCGTTGCATCTATAAGTCATAGCTGGTATTATGCATTCATTGAATACTTTATACGTTGAAAGGATTAACTCTGAGAGATGGAAAAAGATCAGCGGGTGACTACAGTGAAGAATCCTATACAAATGACTAAGCAACAAAAATGGAGATAGGCTGGATAATTAGCAAAAAGAGATGACAACAAATGGATCAAAAGGCTGACTGATTGGTGTCCATGGGACAGCAAAAGCAATAGGGGAAGACCAGACACAATATGGAGGGAAAAGTTGGAAAGACTTGCCGGTAAGACAGAAATAAACACAATCATGATCGTCATGGAAGGAAAGGCTTAAAAATAAAAACCTAAAATGATTCATATTACCCGACTTTAACCCATTAGCTCCGACAGGTGTGACAGAGCAGCGATAATACCTACTGATGTGATGATTGACATTTCAATTATTCATAGGTAATGGGTTAAACATGAGAAGTATTAGGTAACATTTGTTCGTCTCAAGGGCAAGTAGCACTTGTTACGTTGATTATTTTCCATGGTCATTGTTTAATCTTCAATGGGACAGAAGGACATTGTTTATGGTGGTATCGGTTCATGGGAGACAAACTAATTAATCTATGCCTTTACGATTTTCCTGCTATAAATGTTTTTTGTGTTGGAAACTTGCTTGTCTATTGTGTTCAGCTGTTAAAAACAGCCAACCAAAACTGTGACCTAAACTTTCTTCAGTTTTTACGGGCATCTGGTTGACTATGTATGCATGTATGTATCGTGCGCATAGGCCGTACGGATGGAGCTTGATCAGTGATCACCAACCTGGGTTCATACGACCCCCACAAATCGCGAAAACTTGTCCAGTGTTCGTGAAAACGGGGCTTCTGATGGGGTTCGTCAATTAAGTTTGACAGGGAAGCTCGATCAAAATCATTGATAACACATAAGGCATTTCGAATTTGACAAAAATGTAATTACCTTCAAATTTCGTTAGTTTCTTACGAGAATAGGTGTTGAGCGGTGGTTCTTTTTTTCTCCAGAACGTGACGTATTAGATGATGTCTTCGATATCAGAAAAAAATTATCTTTTGGAATGAGACAAATCTTGGTCCAAAACGAGTCAGAAGCGCCAAGGTTCCACAGTAATATGTGGGTTTTGTATCGCAGAAAAAGGTTGGAGACCACTGAGCTAGAGGGCTGAAAATTCAAGCATTTACTCCTGATTATATCTAGAAAAGCCATTTTCTGCTTTTTATATCCCTCAACCAATTGGGATTTTAGTATATGTGTATGTGTGTGTATGGGGTATCAATTTGAAATGTTAATTTATGCTACAATGCATCCACGCTTGATTGTTTTTAATTTGGACTTTTGTGATTTGGACTCCCAAGTGATCATTGCCCAATAAAAGACGAGAAAAGTAACTAATTCATTGATTACCGTTTGTTTTAATTGATCACCCCCGACATGCATGATGGTTTCTATTGGCTAAGCAGACCAGTTATTGTTGTTTTGTTTCTCAACATCCATCGTTTTAGGTGTTGTTTACTAATTGAATTTTAGTGGTGAAAATAAATGAAGTGTGAAGATATCATTGTATCAGAGAGGCCCTGAAATCGGCAATATTTTATCTATTACTCACAGGAGCTTACAGCGCTCCAGAACCCTGAACCTTTCAGGTTTACATAGTTCATTTCTGATGGACACTTCTGTGATTCCCGAGTATAAATTCTAGATACAGCCTTATTCTTAGTAGCCATTTCCATCTATGATTAAATTGTAACACAAAAATATAATACACAGAAGCCGTTTGGATAATGTCATCAAACGATAATTGTTATCAAAACGTTTCGGTCCTTGGTGATTCATTTGAAGTGAATTAAAAATCATATTGAAATATTTACCTCAATATAATAATATTTTATAATGTAAAGTTATTCATAACAATGAATTTGATAAGATAACTAGAAAGTAATCAGAGAGAGCATAACTCTATCAACGCCATTGGCACTTCGATGTTGGGGAGGTAATTGTGAATGGAACTCACTAACATTTAATCAACTTTTCTTGCCAATCTTCCACAAAATTCCATTGAGAACTTTTGGAGATATCATGTTGACAGACGATCAAGCAAATTGGCAGACAGACGGAGGGAAAGACACTGGATGGTACATACTTTGTTGACAGAGGTGAAAATACAGTAGAAGTCGCTTATTATATTCACAGATATTGTTATCAGACGGTTTTTGCTATCAAAATCAGTCGGTCTCTAATACTTTGTCTAAAATTGATTAAAATGATCTCATTGATACGGTTGTGTGTATTCATGGGAGACATATAGTAATCAATCCATGTCGGTAAATCTCACTGTTGAAATATCTTTGTTTAGAAAACAGAACATTCTGTTCTGTTTGTATAGTTTTCAGCTTCTTTTTTGTCACACAATGTCTCAGGTGTTGCTTACTAATTAAATTCTGACACAAAAATACGAAATACAAAGGGAACCGTTTGTATTATATCAACGAACGGTTATTGTTAGAGTGAACCCATAAATGAGTACATCCCTAACACTTTCATAGAAATTCAATTTTCTTCGAAACCAAACAGAACAGGATTTTATCATTCTTAGTGGAACGAAATGCGATAAAAACATATATTATCAGATATTATTAAATTACTTAACCTTACAGCATGTGTTACCACAAATATTTTATCGGAGGGGTTTACTCATTTTTAGACGGCAATATATTAATATTGTTGACAACAGAATTTCAATGCTGTACAGTGAGAACATGAATGATATCTGATGGTATCCATTTTGATTTGGTAATGATCCATTAGAAATAATAAAATCTTTCTATTTTTGGTTTAGAATGATATCAACTTTCAATAGAAAAAGTGGTATGTCTGCACTCATTTATGGACGATACTGGACATATAAAATCAGTCGACCTCAAAGACTTTTCCTTTTAATGAATTTGAAAATGATATTAAAGTATTTATATAAATCATATTAGTTTTTATCTTTGCCGACGAATTTGCAGAAGTGTAAGTATTTCCCGGTGTCTTTATGCATGTTTTCTGCTCAATATTCCCAGACACTCCCAATGGATTCCAGAGAAACTTTGTGAGATGGCAGGCAATGGGTCAAGGAAAATTTGGTTAAATTTGGGGGCGGATCAAGGGATATTTTCTTCATTGAGATCTATTGTTCATTTTTTCCAAATACATTTATATATCTACTTATGTCTGTCCACCGTCCACGCGATATTCGCAGAAGTTCTCAATGGATTTCAAAGAAACTTTGTTGGAAGGAAAGCTAAGAAAGAAATGATTGAACTTCGGAGCAGGTTCAGCCATCTGCTTTTGAGAGATATTTCATCGTCCTCTCCCTCTCATTATATTTTTCTAATTATTCCCCGTGAAAAAATCCACGGACATAATTGAAATCTATAACGTGATCTTTTAAGAGAATGTGCAAAATGTGACACTAGGTCGATTTAACGAGGGAGTTAGTTGCATAGCCAGAGATTTTGGGCCCACTGGGTATGGTTCCTGGGGGGACCCTCCCATATCTAGATTTGATGAAAAGGGATAACGTGTAATAAATTGACATACGCCATTACCTGAGCGCTTTTACTTTGTGATCTTCGCCTTTGCTGCACGGATGACATCTTGCATGGCTTACTTACTGAAAGTTTTTGATGGTCGGGGTGCCAAGGCATTCACTAACGTTTGGTCATTGATGACAACAATATCTGTCGATGGTTTAAGATCGAGCATCTTCACTTTGAATCCGAGGATCTTAGCTAATGGAGATTTCTTTGATACGTGGAGCTGTCCTCAGTGATGCAGGGAAGTTATTGTTCTCATACCGAAAGAATTCTATTGTTATACTCCATTCTTTGACAATACGTGGAAAGTTGAGAGAGAAAAGATGGAAATCTTCCTTCAGCGTCTTTTGAGTATAATTACTTGAATGTGGTTCCCTTTTGTAGAATTCAACTTTGTTTTTCTTAATTGGCTGGTAAAATCTGATAAATCATGTAATAATGGATTATCGATTATGGAAAACCCCACGATTCTATCTTCATTATTTGCTAGTTTTCCAATTAGTAAGCATCAAAAGGTGTGATGAACGGGTTGGGTCAGATTGGGCCGAGTTGTATCATCTGTTTTAAATTTTATTTATATGAATCTTCGAAACACGTTTTATCCAAGGGGAAATAATCTATATGTTTCTATCTTTCATATATTGGTTGCAATCACAGGTTGATTTTCAAGTGACTGGGGTTATTTTTTATATCAACTAACTCTTGTTGAGTCCCAGTGCGAGGTTAGCTGCTTGTATCACACAGTGAACAATTCAACCAAAATTAGAACACACCCCTGTGATTGTATAATGTCAATAGAAATGCAGTTGGTGAACTTACTATTTATAAAGCTTTTGTGAGTCACCTTCGATTGGAGCCCCTCATTCCCTTTTCGCCTCTGGTGGGAGCCGTACACGTTGAGAAAGACAAAAAGTCTCCTGCAATCAGAATCACGACATATACCTCCCCCACGATTCACCAAACCTCTCTATCATGGGCATCGCAGAGCTGGTACTTCCTGAATAAATCTAGCTTGTCACGTCATCTTACTTACTGTCAGCCACAATTTCGCATAAGATCTCTGGGGGTCCATGTTATGAGTTGTGATATCCAACGGTTGTCTGACATTCTTGCAACTTGTCCAGCCCATTGCCATTTGAGTTTTGTAATGGTTTTCATGATATCTCGAACTCCTGTCTTTTCTTTGATATACTGTGTTATCTTATGATCTCTCCATGCGGGGTTGAGCATGATTTTCTCCTGTGCACATTGCATGGTTTCCAGTTTTAGGGTCAGTGTCTTGATTAGGTTTCATGTTTTAGCTCCATGGGTGACTATCGAGGGATTCGTTGGTTGTATCCCCTTCTTTTTTGGACTAGTGGGTTTTTCTGCTCTTGAAAGTCGAACCTGCTCTACCGAAAGTTTGCCAACCTTTAGTGATTCTTTGCTTAATGTCTTCTTCTTTTGAGAATTTCATGAAAATTTGTTGTTCGACGTAGATGTAGTGGTCAACTCTCTTCAACTCTGCGTTTTTGATACTTCTCCAACTTCATTGCAAGAGGTAAATATCTATGATATTGAACAACTGCAGCCAAGAAGTTCTGTCCATTTATAAGTGCATGTGTTTGTATGTACCAGCATTCCTGGCCATACTGTTTTGTCTACAGATTTGAAGGTTTTTCATCTTCTTTTTTTTACAGACTTTCATCTTCCTTTCTTTACAGACTTGAAAATCAGCAACAGTAATCTATTAAACCCCCTCTAAAAATGATATTTTTGATTTTGGAAAATAAGTTATTTTGAGGTTTCACGGGTTTATTAATAACATCTAGATTCCCCCAGAATGTAGATGTTTCCAGACGCTTTTTCATTCTATTTTAAATGTTTTCCAGTGGAAATCTTCAATGATGTCATAAATATATTTATTCTGACCATATTTATTCTTGATTAATTACTTTTATATAACTTCAAATTTTGACGCGATGGTTGTTCAGATATTGACTGTGATGGCGAGTCTTACTTATTTTTATTTCAATCACGTTGAAAAGAATGTGTCTTTATAATAAACTACTGAACTCATTTCAGTATAAAAATCCATTGTTTCAAATGGTTTGAGATATTTTTTATAAGCAGAATTGTTATCCATAAGTAGAAGAGTCCTTTGTTACGGACAGAAAAACAGAAAAATCACATTATTTACTATATAAGTATATTTAACACGATTACCTTTAAGGACAGAAGTTATTGTTGGTAGTAAATGTTTTAGGCGAGCGTCTAACAAAAATGGTTTGGAAACACTCATTTATATATTTCTATAGCAGGTGCGGATCCAGGGGAAGAGCAAGGAGTCCGGAAACATCCCGCCCTTGCTCTGGAAAAAAACACTATGTAACTTTTTCAAGTATCATGATGAACAAAATGTATAAATAAAAAATAAAAAAAATAAACAAACGTAATCCTAAATAAACCTTAAAAACATTGTGGTTTGGAAATTCGTTTTCTTTTTCACGAATTTATTTGTAAAAATGATTGTTTTTTTCCCTTTGAACCCACCTGCCTTGCTCAAAAGATTTTTCTATTTGGACCCCCCCCCCTACAGACACACAGAGTCGCACCTTTCTCAAAATCCTGGATCCATCCCATGATTGATACTTTTTGGTAGGCGCAATCCTGCTCCGATAAGGTTGGGCTAAATTCTGAAACATAAAATGCAGGAACAAAAATATTCTTTTATATGTAAATAATTTGACTGAGCAAACATCATTCTTCAAGCACATTTCATTCTTCCTCCATCTCCCCCTCCCACAAACACACACATACACACACACACTTCGCGATGGGTGGGGTTAAATAATATTTCGTTAAATAATTACCCACTATACAACCAACTAAACAGCTGCTATGAGTATTTATTACGGATAAAAGAAAGATGAATGATACGACAAAGAGAGAGAGGGGAGAACGCATCGATGGCGGCGAAATATTGTTTGAAACTAGCAGTCAACTGCTAGCCGGCTTACTGTTCACATCAATAAAGGGCCAGCCAATCGTTAGATAAATTCGGGGCCTGCTTCGAAAAAGAAAAGAGCTTCAACAAGTAAGAGGAGCAGCCGACATTTTTTTCCTATCCTTCATCCATTCGTTAAGTTCGCAGTCTGCCTGTCGTTTCTTAGTGGATAAAAAAACTAGTGATATTACTGAGAAACACTGTCAGGGATGTCCGCCGTTTATACGACAACGCCTCCACCAAACGACTCGCTGTTCCACGAGAAAGCACTCAATATTGATATCAAACCAGAGAAAAAGAATGGAATTATTAACAAGGCTGTCCTGAACAAATTCGAAACTGTTGAGGAGTTTTCACAAAACAGTACCTTGCATGGTGTGCGCTATCTTTTCCAAAGCGAATCTTTTGCGTGGAGAAAGTAAGTACTTCTTATACTCTTCTTTCTTAAAAAAACAGAGGTAGAAATGGGTTTTTGGAACTATGTATACGGTCAGAGGCATAGCTGAAAGAGGGGGGGCTATTTGACCCCCCTCCCCGGTCCCAAATGGAGATGGCCCCAAAAGGTTTATAGATCTACTCAATGTGAGAGGGGTCCCCTCAAGAAGCAAAGCACCGCACCACCCCCCGATCCCCAAGTACGCCTCTGTATACGGTAAGGCTTTATGTAGGATATTATCACAGGGGTGTCCATCAGGGATGAGCGAAGTAAACCCGTGCAGTTAGAGGTTCCGGGACACTGTAAGCCTACAGGGATATTTTTTTGATATAAACAATGTCTGGACTGTCTTAAGGCATACAAAAAACATAATTCAAGAAATACGTATATATCGTCGTAAATTCCTGTGTTCTCAACATAAAAATAAGAAATACTGATTGAACATCGAAAATGGTGAAGGGCTCTATTTTATATATAAGTGCATGTGTTCGTTTGTGTGTTCGTTTGTGCGTTACAGAGCTCCAGGCCATACCTTTTTGTCTATATATGTGGAAAATGCCATCAGTACTCCTCTTAGCCACTTCATTTTTTAAAAATTTCTTTTGACTTTTTTTTTGGGGGGGGGGGGGCTATTCTAAAAAGTTTTTAAATTACATCTAGATTCTCCAGAATCTAAATGTTCCTGGGTATTATTTTTACTTTATTTTAGATGTTTTCCCGTGGAACATGCCGATGATGTCATAAATAGAATTTATTCTCACCATATTTATTCTTCGATGGAATTTTTTGTTCATGACTTCAAATTTTAACGCTATGGTTGTTTGATTATTGACTGCGATGGCGAGTTAACGTTCATTCAAACTGAACAAAGTGATTCAAAGTATAGAATAAAGCCTTAACTAAACGTTTTACTTCATAAAAAGCAATCTTGATCATATTGTACTAAAACATACGAATACAGTTTTATTAGCCAAGAAATATAGGCTGTACCAAGATGATCTCGAAACAATTTCAAGTTTACATTTGCTCTAGCATAAAGTGCTCACATACTTTTTAAAATGAATTGCACAACATAAAAATTTTGAGCGCACTGTCAACTAAAATTTAATGAGAAAATTGTTCATGGCACCCTCGGCAACCTGAATTTCGGTACCCTTTAAATTATATAGTATATAGTATACTATATCGTATTATAAATAGTATAGTATATATTTTTTTATTCTTATATTTTTTCTCACAGTAATGTTTTACGGTGAGAAAATTAATATTTAGAAATAAGAAGTTTATCTTCATTCGACTGTATTTTTATCCTGTTTAATTTAGTAGTTTCCCAATGTTTCCATTCGTATTCTGAGAGTACTACTATCTCAGACACATGGTGGGCGCTCCTAGCACTTGGCGCCCAGGGCGACTGCATGCGTTAGCAGTACCACGGGCTGGCCCTATACACAAGTACATATAAAAAGATACGTTGCTTTTATATGGTGGCCGATAAATAGACATACAGTCAGTGGCCTAGTTAGAGATGGATGGAGATCTGGGGTCCAGGGAATGGGAGGCTTTGCTTTTTGACATTTGCTAAGAGTTGATTAAAAACGGAAATATACAATGAATAGGCAAGCAATATCAGTCGGTGAAAAGCAACCCTCAAAAGCTGAATTATTATTGATGCAATTCACGTATGCTAAAATATATCCTTGTTATTATATGATGCTAGTAGAATTGCAGTAAATGAACGATACCTGGAGTTTTTAGAATCCCCTCCAGTGGGGACTTGGGGGCATTTTCAAATAGTCCCCCACCTCCCTGAACTATGCCTTTGACTGCTACTATGATAATAACGTGTCTATATAAATATGGATAAAATGAATACGATAGATATCAAAACGAGGTCTTATTGCGCTGGAAACATTGAATTTTACAAAGTACAGCTAACCAACCGGCTCTGGTGTCAACTGTTTTACATCGTTTGTATTCTAGGGCATAACTAGAGATAGCTAAAGATTTGGGGGCTTGGAGGGTGGGGCTGGCTCCTTAGAGAGTCCCGTCTGACCTTTGGTGAGATTTGATTTGAAAAAAAAAAAAAATTGCATCAAATAGACATACACTGTCACCTAATTGACGAAAAAACCTCAAAGACTGGATTATTATTTATGCAATTCATGTGTGTACAATATATATCCTTGTTATTGTATTGAGTCAGTATAGATGCAGTAGATGAACTATAAATTATAAAGTTTTGGGGGAGTTCCCTTTCATTGGGAGGCCAGGGTGTCTTCTCGTTTTCAGCTACGCTTCTGCTTATTGCTTCTATTTGATAAATCGATATGCTCATTGTTATACCAGCATAGTACCCGTAAAAAATGACAGTTCTTTTTTTAATGTTTTCCATAGATAGATCGATATTTTGGAATATTTCTATTTTTGAATATCGTTTTAAAAAGACGTAAATTCTTTTAGACGGTTTGACTTCTAAACTATCGTTTCCCAAAATAAAATGTTGAAATTTTCATTCAATTCTTTCGAACGACATTTCAACTCTATTGGTGCCTAAAAGGAAGAAAAATCAAAGATAAAGTCTAAACGAAAGCCAATCGGAGCTATGATTTTTTTCCGACTGGGTAAAACAGTCGGCGCTGTAGCCTACATTCAGTCTTGTTCTCTTCCTAGCTTAAATACTTACACAGAGACACAAACCCAGAGCAGCCAGTCTCACTTTAGTTGCTGCCCACCATTCAGTCACGTAAGTCTTATTCTCTTCCTCTCTTTAATCGGTTTTAGATAGAAGAAGACAGTATAACACTTATGTTTCCGCTATGACTCTTTGAGTTGGTTCGACAAATAAACCAACAAACTTGATGACATGGTCTTCACAGGTAAAGATATATTTTCTCGTGCATTTCACGCTCACACACGGGTCACTGTTGCAGTTGGAACAGATCTATCGACAATAACCTGCCCTATGTCGTTGCTATATATCCACATCACACAATATCACCCAAAGTTTACAGTGAATTCAAACAATATTTTGTGGAAGGATGGGCCATGAGCTATGGAAGACGTGATTGAATTTTGAGGCGGATCAATACACAATTAACACCCCTACATCGTAATGACAATTGCGTTGGCAGAGGTACGCGCTCTCCGAGTGCTTTCTAGTTATCATTTTTTCACATGGAAGGAAAACTGTATCTGCTTGCAGATTCTGGAATGTGCACAGCCAGTGCGTAATTTACTTCTGTAAATAAACCCCAGAGTTCTTAGCATCTTCGTAGAGCTTATCTTCTTCTAGACTGGTAACCTGTTTACAGATTTCAAATGAAAACCATGTAACAAATTCCGAAAATCGTTGAGTGTGGTGCATATCTCTCTAGATAAAAACAACTGTCAATGTCTGTCACGGTGCGCTCTCTTGAACATTGGTGCAGTTCAAACCAACTCAGTATGCATACTTAGTGGACCTAGGAGAAGAACTTGGAATATTTGTTTCATTTAAATTCAAAGAAAAAAATTGAGTTCTATCTAAATGTAATTATAATGCCAAACTGAACCCTTACTTTTCCGCCCAATATACACATAGACATATACGTATTAGCAGGAAACAGCCCGATAGGGCAAGTTTTCAATTAACTATTCCCGAGAGTGCATATGGCATCCTCCCAGAAAGGGGGAGGGGACCTTCAGCAGGAACTAGCTGAAGATAACCCATGTGGCGGTTTTATCC
Organism: Thysanoteuthis rhombus; assembly: GCA_963457665.1. Lineage (NCBI taxonomy): Eukaryota > Metazoa > Mollusca > Cephalopoda > Oegopsida > Thysanoteuthidae > Thysanoteuthis > Thysanoteuthis major. The sequence goes on from OY735217.1 coordinate 2,832,149, forward strand.
AGTTCGCATATATGTATGTGCGTGCACATGTGTGTGTTTGTCCTAAATGGCATTTGTAGCGTTTAGTTTCAACTAACTACATTCCATGATATCGCTCCTAATTGTAAAGTGACGGCTGTCATTTCAGCGTGTATTTTTTTTTCTAATATTCATAATTGGCGTACTTTGGTGTATTCTAACATTGGAGAAAAAATGAGCAACATTTTTGGTATATCAATTTATTGCTTCAATTTTTATTTCAAGATAAATAAAAAAAAAAAAATCATAATATTTTTATCTGAAGGAAGATAAAAATGCAACCAAAACATACACAATGCAGATTAATACAGTTTGGAGAAGGTGCAGTGAACGATCGAATGTGTTATAAGTGGTTTGCGAAGTTTCGTGCCGAAGATTTCTCGCTGAATGATGCTCCACGGTTGGACAAGTCAATTGGCATTGACCATAATCAAATCTAAAAATTATTTGAGGATAGCACTTTTTTCTTTTCCGTGTTTGTAAGTGTAATTTTCTGATTATGGCTAAAAAGTATTGAAAATGTCAATTATTCTCTTCAAATTTTTGCGACCAGGACAGTGAGAATTAGAAATCTATTTATTTTCAATGGGAAAACGGGAAAATTTGCACATTTTTATTAGCATAAAGTAAAATAAACGACTACGTATGAAGATCACTGTCCTGGCCACAAAAGCAAAGTTTGAAGGGAATGAGAGCCATTTTTCATATTTTTATACATGAGCAATTAGAAAATGACACCCATTACCAAGAAAATCGCAATGCACGGTGTAATCAGCGTTATACAATGCAAGGTATATCTAAATCAAGTGTTGAAAATTCATTTGCTTAGTTGTGATAGTTGCTTTGATGTGTAGCTTCCACATAGATTAAGCAAAAAAAAGCTGCTGGACCGTATTTCTGTGTTCGCTACTTGGACGCAATGAAAATGTTTGGATTTTAAAAAAAGATTTATTATAGGCGATGAAAAATAAATAATTTGCAACAATTTAGAATGTAAAAGATCGTGAAGCAGGTACAATAAACCCGCGGCGCTGATTATACCAAAAGCCATATAATATCATTTTAAAACTACGTATCCTTTTTCAACTCCTTTATTAGTACTCCCTGTGAAGGGAATTTGCAAACTTAAGCAAAACAAGTCGATCCAAGTTCGACTTTAGAAGTGAGCGGGAATTAGTCATAAGTTTTTGCGTAAGTCACTACTTTGTTGCTTTTCTTGCATGACTTCACTTGTTTTTGGTCTGGTCATTGCCATCGGTCATTGTTGTTACATATGAATAGTCAAAACTCAATAGTATTTGTTTGACAATAACTGTTATTCCCCTTACTTTTATGTATATCACAATAATTACACCCTTCTTCAATTCCTCTTGGGAGAGTAAACGATTCATTATTTTTTCTTTGTTTCTTTTTTAATTCTTTCCAATTATCATTTGTTTACGGATCCTTCTTCCAATTTCAGCATTAATTCTTTCTCGGGCGACCACTTAGTGCATTCCATATGAATTCTAATAATGGATGGCTTTGCGAGTAACAGTCTGGGCTTTTAAAGAATTGGCGTTTTTTGTACAAGTATATAAATATACATGTTATTTTCAAGAATTTATTTATTTGAGGTATGAATACAGCCCAGATTATATAATGTTTCCAAGATATAAAACTGGAAACTGAGATGGTTGGCAAAAAAGTCTGATTCAGGGAAGCATTGGCAATCCAGCTGTGTACATATTGGTATTGGGAACAATGCCCTCGAGAGGAATTTTGTAAGGTTGTTTCGTCCGTTACCCCCACAAACAGCACAAAAACCCTTGTCTTTTAGCCATCCCGTTTTCATTTGCTAAAACCCTTTTAGCACGCCATACTAATTTATGTATATTGCACGCCGGTAAACGATTGTCAAACTATTTTATCACTGGACATGTCATATCGACTTGTATGTTTCGATACACAGCTCTACCCAAGAAACATTCGGGCCACCTTGGCCATCTGGACCCCAATGCACTGATTGAACACTTCTTCTCAGATGCTCTAATTGGAACGGAGTCTCCTTTTTCTCTGAAGATGTTGATCAGTTATCTTTTTCATTCATTCTTTGAAACCCTTACTTGTTCGTTGCTTTCTCGGTCAATGATAGCTTCAACATTTTTTCTGTATCACTGCATCGAGTGCTTCCATACGTTTTCCAAGTATTAATGTCCATGTCTCTGATATATTAGTAAAAGTCACTCCATACATATCCTTTTGTTTCAAGATTGATGTTCTTATTAGAAACTGTCAAGCAAAACTGTCATGAATAGTGTCAACATAGATTTCTTCATTCTTTAAGAATGTCTGGCTTGTTTTTTGAAAATGTCTTGGACTTTTGAGATTCCAAAGTAAATATTTTTGTTGTACGGTTGTTCAGTTTTTGCAATAGTTACAACAACAACAACAAAATACATTGGAATCTCAGAAGTCAAATGAAAATACAGATATTACAACCACAATATATCCTTCATAAATTAAGAACAAAAAAAAAAAACACATACATCAAACTCAAAATACTTTTGGAAATTTGAAGAAAGAAAACTTACATCTTTTGTGAAATTAGCAAGTCCAGACCCCCAAAGAGCTTTAACTACGAATGATTCCTGTGCCTAGAAGTGAAACTAAGTATTTAAAATTCTAAAGATGAAAAGAACCTTCTAAACCAAAGAAACGATATGATGTCGAAATGCTGACACAAGGAGAAATTTAGATTCGAACCTGATTAACTACACAACCTCAAAACAAAAGAATAAGACATAATAAACAATAACATCTAATACAACTCATTTAAAGTCACACCAAAAATCATATTCATTCAATATAAAAATAGTAGGTACAAATATAAAACATATATACTAAACACACTTTTAGGGGCTTACAATAGACTACATAAAAATTAGTTCAAAATTTTCACTAGCTAAGGTAAAATCAAACTATCCTAGTAATACTGGTAACTCTATTCCTAACATATCCACTGGTGTAATACTACCACTATAAAAGTCACGCCTTGATCTTCCTGTAACCTAGGTGTCTACTAACTAATTAAATACACTTTCATACTCAACCCCCAGAGACTCAAATACTAATACAGCTTTGAAATTCGAACCTAGATTAAGATGATTTGATAATAATATTTCTTAGTTCAAAAGAATTTAAAAAGAAAACTGAAGCGATACTAATATATGTTTGGATATCTAAATTGAAAATTAAATCAAAATCAAATTAAACCACAAAAAAATAAACTAATCACCCACACCACTCAAACTGAAAACCATGCAACGTGCACAGAAGAAAAACATGCTCAACACAACATGGAGAGATCACAAGACAGCACAATATATTAGAGGATAAACAGGAGTCCGAGATATCATAGAATTCATTACAAAACTCAGATGGCAATGGGCTGGACATGTTGAAAGAATGTCAGACATATTATGGACATCATAATTCACAATGTGGATCCCCAGAGATCATATGCAAAATTTTGGCAGACAGAAAATAAAAAAAGACTTGATGATTTAGGCTGGTCCGGGAGATTTCGGTACTATGATGCCCACCATAGTAGTGATTCTTGGAGGAGGTCTTTGTCCAAAGGTAGACGCTAAAACAGTGATGACAATGATAGTGGTGATGATGCTGAGGTTCTGCGATATTTTATTGAAAATGCTAAATACACACATACGCTTACACACCATAAACACACATATACACACATATATAATCATTGTTACGGACATATACTGATACACACATATATACATATCGACTACTGACATAACATTCACAAGGGAGCTGACCAATCCATACACCACGCCCAATAATGCAAAGCAAAGGAACCTCCCTTCAACCCTCTGAGTGGCTTGGCTGCACTAGCATTCACACGTACACACAATAGCTATATACTCATACACACAAACACGTACGCACACATACCTCATATACATACATGCACGCACATTTGTGTATTATCGATGAAACGCCCGATGCATGTTTAACTAGTTACAAGAGAACTGGGGGATGCAGTGGGAGATTTTGTTAATTCATTCATCTTCTCTTGCTCGCAGCCAAGCCACCCATAGGTTTGAAGGGAGGTTCCTTTGCTTTGCGTTATTGGACGTGGTGTTCGGATCGGTCTGCTCTCTAGGTGGATTATGAGGATTGCCATGGGAGGCAGTATTCCCAGACGATCACCCATCTCGGTACTGTTCTGGCTCGACGCTGCTCAATATCGGTGAATAGCCTCCTTTTTGTCTCTACACTTGGCGAAGCGTACAGAGATTCTGGGATGCCCATGCGTCAATATCGGCCTCGCTGATGTAGTCCAGTGGAAAGAAGGTTGGGGATACGCCTGGCATCAGCTTGACCACAGGAGATTCCAGAGGGACGCCGAAGTGAGCATCGAACTGTCTAAAGGGGACTCCTCTCATTGGTTAGGAATCAGAATTGTCCTCTTAGACTGGTTGCTTACCTAAGACTAGGGAGCCCACTCTGCTTTGCCATTTTGCCCTTAACCGGCAGAGAATAGATGAATTCATACCTTTTTCGGGGGCATTAGCGCAATTCGGAGTGAGCAGCCCCGACCAGATTTTGAACCTGGGTCGACGATTCCACTGTCCGTACTGTTCACCGCTACGCCGCTTGCACCTCCGATGATCGCATGAGAACCGGTTTATCCAATACAATTTGTCCGTAACAGTGATTATGTAAATCATAGATCAATAATGATGAACAAGCAGGGCATATCATGTTTGTTAACTTCCGATAGCTTTTAAACGAATATGTGGGTCGTTGTGGGACATGTGGTAAATGAGTTACCATTTTAATAATGTTAGCTGCGTCACCCGGTGGTAGAGTGCTCGCCTCCGGTCTGGTGGGTCGTGGTTCAATACACTGCGAAGTCATACAAAAGTCTTTTTTTAAAATGGCATTCAATACCTTTCCGCCAAACAATCAGTACAGGGACTAGAATTGAGCAACCTCTCACCCAGACTAAGGGGTTACGGCCAAATCATGTTAGATTCACAGGTTCTGATGAGATCACTAAAGTTAAGCAATGTCGTGCTCGGTTAGTTCCTAGATGTGTGACCATTGGGGAATGGCAGGGCCCCTAAGCAGAACAAGGCTTCAACGGGCCTCACAAGCTGGAATTGGGTATTACTAGAACTTGCCCATGTCCACCATCTGATAGTATTACTATGTCATCAGCCAACCGTAAATAGTTCAAATATTCTCAGTCTATGTTTACTTTCATTTGTCTCCAATTATTGCATTGCCATTTTCGTATATGTTCACGAGAACATTTATAAGATTTTCGTTAACGCCCTGCTCTCTCGCATTGAGTTATATAATGCCGTGTGTTCTACTGTGTCAAGTGCCTTTTCTAAATCAACAAAAGCGAAAGAAGGTTCTTGTAATCAACTGTTCTTTTTGATCCGCTGATCTACTGTATATAGATGGTCTATATTTGAGTAAGCATCAACAAACCCAACTTTTTGAGTGGTTAATTTTTGCTCTATTAGGTTGCTATTATTTTTGAGAATTGTTTATACTTCAAATAGTGATGTGATAGGGTCTTGATTATTCCTTGTGAAGTAGGATCACTATTCTCAGACAGAAGTTTTTTAGGCAACTTTCTTTCTCGTATGCACTGTGTGAAAAGCTGCAGTAATCCTTCTAAAAGATCTGCCGATATTCCATCTTCCCTTGGGTTTTTTTAGCGTTTCGTATTCCTGAGCACAAACCCTTTTTCGTCTGTCAGGTAAAGGCCAAGATTTCAAATGCTGATTTTAATGGCGAGTCGGCTGACCCTTTTCCTACTTAGAAGATTAGCACAGTATTAATCTTCCTACTTCTAATTCTCATGAGTTGGCCTCTTGTCGTACTTAGTGAAGCTTAGTAAATGTTGAAATCGCAAACTGAAGGAAAATAAAGTACACCTGTTAGAGAAAATAAAGTATTCCTGATAAAGTAAATAAAGTATACCTGTTAGGGAAAATAAAGTACACCAATTAAGAAATTAAAGTAAGCCTGTTTAAGGAGATAGAGTGCAATTTTTTTTTTACTAAACCGTAATCAGTTACATGTTATGTATTATTCAACCACAATCTTATACAGAAGTTGAGGCAGGGTTCGCCGAAAGATGAGCACCTTGTAGCTTACATCCTTTGATCGTTGTGAATAAATGATGCATAATTTTGTCTGTCGTTGTTCTTTTTGATAAAAAAAAAAACAAGCAACAATAGACAACCTAATACATAGATTATTTACAAAGGTGAAAGGACCAATAATGCAATCATTTTTCGAAGAGCCCTACCCTCAGAAAAATATTCTCATTATTTTCTCTAATTTGGAGCTGCAGTTTCACTCATGTACGGCACAAGGCCAAATGGTGACAGTGGGAACAAGGAAGATCGTGTTTCGCCAAGCAGACTGGGGATTGGCTGATCCGCCTATGAAATCAACATTCTTGTTTCTCACCTGGGCTCGAATAACAACCAATGGGAAATTTACAACCACTTCAGCCACTAGGCGGCCACCAATTATCTGTTAAACAGTAGCAGAGTTTGAAACACGCTCGATCCGCTGCTCACACTGTCAAACAATTAATTACTAAACAGTTATGCAGGGGTAGGCAACCTACGGTCTGCGGGCGAGATCTGATCCAAGCAAATATAAGGATACTATAGTTACTTTTTATGTTTTAAAAATTATTTATGTCTTTTTGATATCTGCAAAAAGTGTCTTAATCGAAATGAGTTGTGAATGAATTGTTTTTTTATCACCAATTGGCATCCTAAGTTAAGCCCACATTTTTTAGCATCCGTTATTCATTGATCTGGGGCAAAATAAAACTACATGTCTTTGAATGGATAATTCTCTTATTTAAATCTTTTTGTGGCGTTTATATTACCCAGTATTCACTCATCAATACATGCTCCGACTCGCAGTGGCAGAAAGGTTGCTGATCACAGCAGTAATGGAGCACGTATTGTAGATTGTATCTTGCAGCTTCCCCAAGAGAAAAAGATGTGCGACAAGGTCGGTTTAATGTGGAGTCCGTTACATGGAAAGTTGCTGAAAAAATTATTCCGATCTCTGCAACGAAGTCATCAGGGCTGGCCCAACTATCCCCTTCTAGTGAAATGGGAAGATGCCATTTTATGTTATGTTAACTTTTAAATTTTAATTCATTCCCTGTTTTCATATGCTCTTTTTTATCCATTAACTGTGGACGACGGAAATTTCCGTTTTTGCATTTGTATGGCTAATTTTATAAAATACCCGTTTCATTGTGATAGGTGGCAACGAGTTCTATGTGTGAGTCAAGACTCTTATCTTGCAACGGATAACTTTTGATGGATTATCTTGCAATGGATGAGGGCTGTTAATTTGCAATAGATAATTATTACTCTTACCACCTTCCATAGTAAATGGGTTGAATTCTGACTAGCCTGTTTTTAAAAAAAGATCCACCAATTACCATTATCCCTGACTCTAACCACTAAACCATTATCACTACCAATGACTTTTTATCGATATAAATGAATTTCAAATTGAAATTTATAAACTAGGGCAGAAATGTAATTTTGACCCTAAATTGACCTGTAGGGACCTTGAACGTGGTTACAAGCTATCCTATGTAAGTCCTGGGGCAAGTTAACCTTGTACACAAACTTGCGATCCTTAAAGTGCAACCGTCTCCCTGAGATTTGAAAATGCAAAAATTGATCTGACCTTAAATTGACCTGAGTCTGAATCGACTTTTAAAAGTCACCATGGGTCAGCACGCCTTAATTGTTCATCCTAGGGTCAAGTAAACCTTGTGTATTCAAATATGTTCAAATATTCGGTTTGTAGGGTGTAACCGTTCAAAAGGTTTTAAAACGTTATATCAGTTAGAAACAAACTTACAAAAATAGAAAGATTTGTCTGTATGGTTTTAAAGTGCGTCAATCTGTAAAATAATAGGGTAACTAAATATCTATTCCATTTTAGATCGTGGCAACTGATCGTCTGATAACTAAACTAAAGTGGAAAAGTGGAAAACTGCATATCGTGTTACTTTTGATCTCTCTCTCTCTCTCTCTCTCTCTCTCTCTCTCTTTCTCTCTCTCTCTCTCTCTCTATATATATATATATATATATATATATTCGCCTGATGAGGCCTGGACAGGGCAGAAACATGAGCTAGTTTGTGTAGCGAATCCACATTCTACTATATATATATATATATATATATGTATATGTGTGTGTATATATTTGTATATATATATATATATATATATATATATATATATATATATATATGTGTGTGTGTGTGTATATGTATATATATACACAGTCGATAATAATGGATATTAGTATTCTACATAATGGATAATGAATATACGTAGAAATGCGTAAAATATACAAATAGTTCTGAACACAAAAACAGAACTGACCAGCGATAAAAGAAGGGAGAAATAAGTTAAGGGCCACATTTCAGCCTCTGCGTGCCTTCAGGGTCTCAGTGGCTGAAGTGGTTAGATCAGACCAAGGTTATATAAGTGCTTCCATGGGGAAGGGTGTGGATTCTATTTCCACCTGAAGTTTATTCCTTTTTTTTCCGATCATCGTCGTTGTCTCACTCACTGCCGTAAGTAATTAGGTTCGAGCAAAAATGTCGGATACTATATAGATATATATATATATATATATATATATATATATAACATTAGTGTATGTTGCTTTGTAACGCAAAAATGGTCACTCTATATTTTTATTCATATTCAAGTGTGTAGACTAGCTGCACATTTCATATGTTGAGCACATAACTTCAAAATATCTTAATTGAAGGGTTAAACCTTTTTACGTATTTGAAGCAGTTTCATTACTATTTAAAAAATCCCTGTTAATGAAGCGGGGGAGCGTTTTGTTGTTTTTTATGATATATCTGACCCCTGTTTGTTTGCCTATGTACTTTGCTATCTTGTGATCTCTCCATGTGATGTTAAGAACGATACTCTTCTGTGCGCGTTGCATGGTTCTTAGTTTGGGAACATATCTTTTGATTGGTTTCCATATTTCAGCTTCGTAGACAATTATTGGGAGGATGCGCTGGTTACAAAACCACTTTTTAAACTGATAGAGTCTCCTTTCATCGAGATTCGTTGTCCCCAGGTAGATGCACAGGTTTACTTTCTTTAGTTCTGTGTTTACGATTTGTACAGTTATGCCTTTGTCCGTTAAGTAATTGTTGCAAATGACATTTGTTTTACTGAAGTTCATACGAATACCAACATTTTTGCTTTTTCATTCATTTCGTCTCACATTATTTGGTGATAATGAAGGTTTTCAGCAAAACGGGCAATGTTGTCCGAAAATATGAGGTTACTTAGATATTCACTGTTTATTCTGATTCCTTTTAAAGACCAAGTTTTGGAAGATCGTGTCGAAGTAAGCCGTGAAGAGTTTTGATTTTGTCTTTATGATGAAGGGACTGCTGTGTCAGTAGATATGTTGCAGAGCCCTATCAAATACGGGGTCTACGCCTTGTTATATAATTGGATCGATGACTTGTGGGATTTCCACTTCTTGAAATCAACATATGATACAGCATATTCCCGTGGTTGGTTTTCATTAAACATATCGATAATTCCTGAAAAGTTTGAAAATGCAGTTGAGTAAGATTATTGGTCTGTAATTGCCTGAATCTTTCAAGTTCCTTTTTTTTCATATAGTAGCATGATGATTGCAGTATTCCAATCTTCTGACACTTGACTCTGTGTCAGACATTCGTCGAATAGTTACGCAAGTTTCCGAGTGGTGAATTCACCAGGATGGTGGTGTTATCTAGTCCAGGTGCCTTTCCTTCATTTTTATTTATATATCAAGAGGCAGGAGATGATTTACCCGAGATTTTCAACGGCTTTGTCCGAATTGTACTGATTTACCCGAAATTAAACATGAATTTTGGGGGGATGTTGGGGTCTTGTACGTCTGTGATGGATTTTTTACATGCTTATATTAGATTGATAACATTTTGTTTGTTTTTAAAGTTAATTTATGGCCATTTGAGATTATTTGTTTGTTTTTTCAATTTTTTTATTGAAAGATGGGTCATGGGCTAAAAAAGAAGTTATCAAATTTGGAGATGGATCCAGGATTTTTTTTTCGATTGCGTCAATGTACGTTGCAGCCAGAGGTATGCACGCCGTGGGTGTTAAGTTTTATCATTAGATGAAGTATTGTAACCCAATCTTGTGTTAATTTTGACTACTTTCATCGTAGAGTGACGACCGGAATGGAGTAGTAATAAAACTAACTCAAAATCAAGATGAAGGTAAAAAGTAATCTGAATAAATAAAAGAAAAAAACGCTTCTAATTTCACCTGCGATTTGGTTTATCGTGAGTCATTTGCCAAAAACCCGATTAAGATAGCATCAAAATAAAACTGCTTTATTTTTGTTACTATGTTAAACTAACAGCAAGTATTATGAGTCAGGACAATCTCCTGTTTATTAATATGGTAACTGTTATTATTATAGGACGAAGCTCGTTTCTCTTCCTATTCCTCTCCCTACTCTTCTACCTTCTGTTCTTATTACCTCTCCCCCTCTAACATCATTTTACTTCTCTTCCTCCTCCTCTTCCTCCTGTTTTTTTACTCCTCCTCTTCCATTCCGCTCTTCTTCCTCTTCTTCTTCTTCTTCCTCCTGTTTTGCCTTCATTCTGTTTTTTCTTCTTCCTTTCCTATTCATTTATTTCTTTTCCCTTCTTCCTCCTCTTATCCCTCTTTTACTCCCTCTATCCCTCGTCCATCTGTTCTGTCCCTCCTGCCCGCAACACACTCTTCTCTAAGCCATCCCGTTTAAATCTACCAAAACCCTTTTGGAACGCCATATTCTATTCCCCCAACAGTAAAGACTGGAGTCAACTCATTTTCATTGAGGTTACACATTTATACAGCTGTGTCCCCATCCCGAGCTACTTTCGGCACTCTGGGTCCCGATGCGACACACCGGCTGCATACCCCGACTCAGATGCCCTGAGCTTGTTTAGTTTTACTGTCTAAGAAATGAGGGCAATATCTTAAGTTGATTCTTCATTCTCAATCCATTCTAGATATATTACGATCGCAGACCTGTCTCTGATTTTTTTATTAACACAAACTTTATTTTTTTAAATAATATCAACTAACCAGAACCGTTGATGCGTTTGATTTTTGTCAAACTCCAATCAAAGCCTGGTTGCTGCATGATCAAACTTCAATCCTACATCTTTTCCGACGGAAGAAGATAAATGCAACTTAAAAAAATATATACCTTTTGTACAAATGTATTTATTTGATAGAATGAAATAAACCCGTGCATATATGAAAAACCTCTATTATAATCTAACACTTGTCAATTAAGCTCAGTCAGTAATACAGCCTCCAGGCAATCAGTTAGTAGTGTGTACAAATCACGGTAGGGAAATGTAAATTTTACACATCGATTTACACCTATTGTTTTGGTGAGGATTGTTCTTGTTACTGCAGGTAAACAAATTCAACTCCAGACTTTGTACTGGAATTTGACAAGATGAACTATCCTCACCTAATTTTAGGGAGTCAAAAGTAGCATTGCTCCTACCAAGATTTGAAACCATTACCAACTGAGATAACTCTCTATATATCCACGAAATTTATCTAATAGATACGCTTGGGTATCATTCATAGATGTTACAAATACGCAAGGGCTTATCTAATTCTAATAAGTAGATATGTATATAGAATTAACATTTTCCTACCATGACTTGAAATCACAACCACCCGATCAGTGGTCTTATATCTTATCAACTTACCTAAACTGGCAAGTCTTACATATCAACAAAACTTGACTTACGGATACACAAGGGCTTAATTCATTCTAGTAAATAAAACGATTTATTCTAAAAATTTATACATTGCTTGTGGTGAACTCTAAGGTAGGAATACGAGTTCACTTGAGCGTTGCTAGCGTGCAGACCAATTCAACGCTCATTTGAATCGCTCGGAGACACATTGCTATGGCGGCTTCGAGTCACGTGATGTCACGAGTCCTCGCTGGTCTGCTCATGTGACTTCACGTCCAACGTTTTATGCTCCAGCACATTTCTGCTGGCTGCCTGGTAACGTGAGGTTGCAGTGTCTTCTCCTGAAGACATGGAAGAACATCTAATCACTCCGTAATATTTGGCGACCTCATGTAAAAACCACGTGAGGTGACGTGACACAAGTGTGAATCCCACAACCGATTTTCATGGTTTTGAGGCCTTGTGAAGCTTGCATGAGTTCACGCGGCATGTGAATGTGTTGCTGCCTTTGACTTCATCATCTCAGAGGGGCAGACCAGGCAGTTGCCAAGTGGGTCCCAAGATTTCAAGGGCCCCGGAATTCAATTAGAAAAATTAAAAACTTTTAATGTGCTGGGTTAGCCCCACCCATCCCCAGGGCATTGCTTTTTATCCGGGGACCTCGAATATTATTTAGATAGCCTGGCACACGTAGAGCATATTAGATTCATTAAAAGTCCCCAGTTTGTTATCATGAAACTTTTGCGGGCAGAAAATAAGATGACTTGTCCAAAAAGACGAGTTCAGAAAGTATTGGCTCAGCAACGCCTATGATAGAGAGGTCTGACGAATGTTGGAGACGGTCTATGTCCAACTAAGGACGACAAAAGACTGATGATGATGATGATGATGATGATGATGATGAATGCTTGAAAACCGTCCTATACTTTATGAGACGAAGTTGGAGAGGTGAATGCTTTACTCTGGGTCTTTCTGTTTTTTTGTTTGTCCTTCCAACAGTCCACGCAGTATCTCAAAAAGTTCTCAAAAAATTTCGATTTGGTGCAAGGGTGGGGGATAGTTCACGGGAGAGATGATTCAATTCTGGGGCAGATCCATGCCCAGTATGTCCCTGTGTTTATTAGATGAAGAATTATATATCATCATTATTAATTTTAAGATTTAGATAAATAGTAGTAAAAATAATAATAATAAGGACATGCATTATGGAGATTTTTCAAACAATTGATGATTTGTCTCTGATGAATAACCATTTCAATCTTTGTCACAGCATTATCTGGGATCTGCAACCTGATTGTTCACATTCTTAGTGACAATGGTGATGACTGAGGTTTGTACTCTCTGAATGCTTTCTAGTTTTCAAAAAGCTTTTGAACCATTTTCAAGCAGAATAGTCGCTGACCTCATATTCATCAAACGCCGTACATTTCATGCGGACTGCTTCTACTGTCTTTGCTCCAAGTTCATATTCGTGCAATAGACAAGCTTTCAAAATCTACTTTTAGTACACAGTATTGACTCCAATCATTACTTCTAAAGGTATACTGCATTTCTTCGTGTATAACAATATTCTTGTATAATATCAGTAATAGATTTTGAGGTGAAAAAATGGTGTAAAATTGTGGCATCTTGTATAACACAAGTACTCGATTAGCCACTACAGTTCGGCTATCCAGCATGTTGGCCTACGATCCAGGGTAAATAATAGGGACAATTGCCCTGATCCCAAAAAATTCAGGCAACAGTGTAATCTTTTGGGCAAATCAAGCCTTCAGTCATTTTAATGCCCGCGGTCTCACGTGTATCCGTTTCGATGTTCCAAATTTGTGTACTGCAATACTGCAACTATGCAATAAGTGTCCACTCTTTTCACACAGGACACTGTTGCAATGGTAATTATCTTGATTCTACAACTTTTTTTATCAGCACAGCTTTCGTATTCAAAACACTTATAAAAAATTTAATTACTTTGCAAAACATATTTCAACGGATTAAAATATAAAACAAAGCAAAAGACATAGACCGTAACATACGTCTTCCAATTCTTAGCCTCTTGCACCTTCAGATACCTTTTTACCTGAGCTCATGAGGGGAAAAGCTCATATTAGTTTTTTTAAAAGTTCTATTCATTAACTACTGAAATGTTATTTTTTTTCATTCATTTCAATTATACAGTTGGTTTGCAGCGTAAGACAAATACATCTTTTTAAAATATGGGGTAGTTGAGTTACCCCCGTTATCAAATGGGTCTTATTTTAGAAACATATATATATTTTTGTATACGTTCGAACTTGGCACGAAAATCCCGTCCTTATTTTTGTACGGTACTTCTGAATGTTATCTGATAATAGAAGTTTTGTGTAGGTTTCATGTTTCCAAAAATGTTCACGAGTTGCTACCATTTTGCAGATCGTATATATCTTGTATGAATCATCCTTCTCCGCCTTTCACTCTCATCGAGGGTGTCGAGGGTTAGGTACACTGATCTGGCCCAACGTTGCTTAACTACTATCGCACTTAAACTGGCCATGATCCTTCAGCCTCAGGGATAGGTCCTTCGATCTTAGTCTTTGTGCCGTATGCTCAGCGTAGAAGCATTGCGTAAAACAAAAATTTAAGAGTCTTCGACCAATGCGTCCCCGTACCGATAGTCAGCCATGAAAGTGAAACATTGAATCTAACCAAAAGATTGGCTCTCAAACTAAGAAGCATGCTATGTACACAGGAGGGGATCATGCTCAACTTCACTCGGAGAGATCCTGAGACAACATAGTATATAAGGGAGAAAGTCAGATAACGGCTAGACAAAATGACTCACAACATGGATCTTCAGAGACCAGAGTGACTGGTCGGAAACAAGGTGGCTTGGCGACTTAGACAGGTTCTGGAGGCTCTGCGATACCCATGATTGATACACGCATTAAAAAGATGATGATGATGATGATGATGAGGAAAAAAGGTAAAAAAACGTATGTTGCTCAATTAACCGTGGAATCAACACCTATTCTTAAGCTATATTTTTTTCATGTATCATGCATGAGTGTGTTCTTGATTGATAAGATCTGTGTGATTTGTCGCTTTCCCGACTTTGTATCAGAAGACAGCGGACGTAGCCAATCGGAACATATGGCCATAGGAGGTCCCAGGCCAAAGCAAACGGCCAAACAGAAAGAAAACATGTCTGCTAAGTCACTTGACCATCGTCTTTTAGCAGCATGCCGTGTTCTATAAAAGAAATGGAAGAAAGGGTGATCAATTAATAAGTTACTTCTCGCATTCTGCCGGTAGACGATCACTAAACAAACGTGTGGATTTTCGAAAAAAAAAAAAAAAAAAAAAAAGCAAGCGTGGGTGCCGCTGGACATAAACCAAGAGATACATTCAGCAAAGCCTTGGATTGCAAATTGAACCCCTTCTGAAAAAATATTTTTTGGAAAGGGTCAAAAACGTTTTTCTTTTAATTATTTTCGACAGAATAACGAATAAATATTTTCAGCCCTCTAGCTCTATTGGTTTGGCCTGTACGCCTGATACATATATACGTAGCTAGCCAATCAGACCAACAATAAACCTGGAGAATTCTATGTTGAAAGAGTTGGTGACAGTTTTGCTTGAAGGTTTCTAACAGGTGACGCTGCAAGGCATGAGCTACATCCCCGACCCCAGTAGTCAAACACACCCTTACAGAGAGGCATGTCTCCCCTCCGAATATGTCTAGCTGACCACCTGCAACGGAAAACCCTCACAAATCTTCGACAAGCCATGACATGAATTGATGACTTGGCTTCGAGAACAAACGGAAATCCGGGAAGGCTTCCCACGTATCCACAAGCCCCTAAGCAAGCGGGGCCTGTACATGAATAGCCCAAAGGCCAGTGGATTAGAATCTTAGGGTAAGGTGCAGCGTGCCCACTGCCGACCACACCTTTCCAGGGGTTTGCATGCCATGATCAACCGAGGTGGAGAGATGGGATCAACGTCCCCAAGTCGTAGTTTTTTGTTGGAGTCCCCTTCTACCTGAGTTAACTGGTGAGATCTATCGCTACTTTGAAGTATAACTGTCCAGGGCAGTTCAAGCTCAAATGCTGAACTCATCACTGAGAGAAGATTCCTGAGCCGGCTGTAAAGGTCTGCTATGCCTTCAGAGGAGTAATTGATATAAAAAAATTATACAGCTGAGGTCAACAGTTTATATTTAGCACAATAATTTTCAATTCTATTTTCATCTTGAAATACTTTTCGGGAATAAATAGAGTAAACAGTCTGCATTACTATATATATATATATATATATATATATATATATATATATATATATATATATATATATATATATATATATATATATATATATAGGGATGTCTGTGTGAGTTGCGTGCATCAATGCTATAAATATATTCATCAGATAGGATACTACCGAATGTTGAGCAATGCCAAAAAGTAACTTGAGCAACATAGATAACCATGTCAAGATAACACATTCCAATATCCTTCTTTTATATATCAATGTCCCTCGAGAGTTTCCTTAATGTACACAAGAGATATTTTAATAATTCAATCTAAATCGAATTTCTTCCGAAACACAAAGGCCCAATCACTGCATGTTTAATGAAAGAAATGCTTCGTTCGTGACTTTAAAACGCTATATTAGAATTAATTGCCATTTTACATCTCAAGATGTGGCTGGCTTAATTTCAGTCGTTTTAGAAAAAGAAATATCGCACACAACTAATAATTCTCACGAAATATGATCTTATTATGAAAAATAGAATTTAACCAGTCTCGTGGAACTTCACATATTCAGACTTAAACTTTCCTAGCTGAGCTATTACGATTGATGGTAAGGGGTAGGAGGTGATGAGAAAAACTATTGTGATTTTTTCCTTTCAAAATGTCAAAGCTTCAGTTGTAGAGTGACAGGCGCTGATGGCGAATTTAAAGTCAAGGAAGCAGACGACGATAACCCTAACCCTGACAATACAAACCCTAAAAGCACTAACTTTAGAAAATTAAACGTGCATCTGGACTGGAGCGGTGGCCATTTTGAAATAAGAAATAGCAGTAAATAAGACCGTGCTACACATTTGTTTCCGGGTAGTTGGTGTTATTTTTCAAGTTTTTATATGGAGAAAATAGAGAAAATGGATATTATTCCCTTCAATTTCTTTTCATTTTTTTTTTTTGGTGACCAGGACAGTGATATTTTGGAATTCACTTATTTCAATTGTACAACAGTTAAATTTGTATATTTTTATTCACATTTTTTAATCACTTTTTTTAAAATCAGAAATGATTAATATGAATCTAAATTAATATGTATTTACACTAATCCTAACTGTAATCCACTTCCGCGAACCAGACCCCAAATATAATCCCATCATGTTCTCATTATGTGTTCCTGGGTAATGATGTTCAGTGTATCCTGGCGGAAGTGCTCGCCTTGCTCCTCCAAACATATTCCCATGTTTTCTTTGAATTCATCAAAATGGATGTTAGGGATGTGGACTTCGAGGGACAGTCTGAAGCCCATTTCATCGTAGCTCTTCGCCATAATCTCAACCAGTTCTGCATTGTTTTTGGTCTTGTGATTGCCATGAAAACCCCGAAGCACTGTGACAAATCTGAACCAAGCTCCTTTCTCCTTCCTAATGAGCTTCTTGGGGTATACTTTCAGCAACAAATGTGAACTTTGGGAAAATATATTGGTTGCAGACGCTTCTTTTCGAAACTTATGGGTTTTTTTTATTCTTGAATGTTGACCTTGCTCTGTCGAAAACTTGTTAACTTATTACACGTGGCAATTGTTCCACTGAGGTTCACGTGAAGCCCAACTTCCTTGCTCTCTTCATTGAGACTAGAGATTTTGGGAGTTCATGAAGGTCGTCAGTAAATTTGAAGTTACCGAGGTATTCACTATCAATTCTGATTCCCATATTTATCCTAGGAGATGTCACACTTGATTATTTACGTCATTTTCTTAGGCGTTTTTCCGGTGTCTTGGACTTGTCTCATCATCATGTAACCAAGTAAAACCTGTCGTATGTTACTTGAAAAGGAGACGGGCACCGCTAAGTAACCTCAACTATCTCGAGAAATGAAAGACCCTTTAGGATACCCACAAGGTGAATTGATTGAAATGTAAGAGGTTTTACTATAATACCGTGCAAAGCCATTTTTATTCCTTGGGAATGAATGCTTTTTTCTATTTATGCGTGAAAAGTATTTTTAAGAATACTATGATTCCCTTCAAACTTTACTTATATGATCAGAATAATACGCACGTATCGAACCATTGCCAAGCACTACAATAAAAAGGAGTATTTATGACTGTCTACTGATTGAAGTTTTGTATTTTCTTGAAAAATCAGTTGTGTATACAAATTATTCCTTAATGCAAGAAAAGATAAGTAGAATCTTCGTGACCAATATCCTTTACCATGCTACTTCTGAAGGAATTCATATTCTCCGATGTGATGGTTGCTTGGCTGAGTCTATTCCACTGAATGGTCACCAGGATATTCATATAATACTCACTTGGTCCTTTCATTTCCTGCACCTTGAGTTTGCAGCTGTGTACCCTTACGTATAATTGGTAAGTGATAACTGTATGTAATTGTTTTTCTCCATGTGATTAGAAATGGGCGAATTCGCCGTTGTCTAATTGGAAAAAAGCAGATTTCAAATTATCATTGCCCTGATCGCAAAAGCAAAGTTTGGAGGGAATGATTGACATTTTCTATACTTTTTAGGTATGATCGATCAGAAAATAACACTTACTACCCAGGAACATAGAAGATTTTTTTTAATGGTTGCACAGTGTAGAGTTGGCTTTAAGCCAATTGAACCAATTGCTCCTTATGTGGGCCTCATGCTAGGGTAATCTACTCAAGTCTTGTCATATACACACAATAACACATTGCAACGAACACCTAACACTCCATTGCAGGTTTTACAGAGAACTGTAACGATGTTAATTTTCTTCGGAATTCATAAAAAGTCAGTTCTTTGTATATACTCTGAACTTTTTTTACTGTACTTGAATGAAATATTTTGATTAATTATAGAACAGCCTTCGAAATCATTTCTCTGGGATTTTAAAGTGCACATTTTCATTGTTTTCAGTTCTACCCTAGAGATATAAATTCTACAATAAACTTTATTTACATACCCAATATACACACCTCACCCGTAAACCCGGGAGGCGGAAAAATGTTTCCAATCTAGCCACGTAGCAGACCCTAGCCATTCCTGCTTATTCTGAGAATCTAGGTAAGAGAATATAGCCCTATCTGGTAAATACATGTGAGATACAGAATATGAGTAAAGTTATTTCCCATTGCGCAAAAATCTTTATATGTCCAAGTGTGGAATATAATCAAATAGATAAAAGATAGCTACTTGATATCAACAATCCAGATGTAATATGATAACACGCAATTATATGCATCTATTAGCGTTCTCCGTTGGCGTTACACGGTTAGGTACACATGGATAATTGTTAGTAAGGACGGTTCCCAGCTTGCCAGGCCAGTCGAAGCTTCGTTCTGCTTATGGCTCCAGATATTCCCCATTTAGTGACTCATTTAGATACTGACCAGGCTGCTTAATTTCGATGATCTTACGAAAACTGATGTATTCAACGTGATCTGGCCGTGACCTCTCAGCTGTAGGGGGGGGGGTCCTCAATCCTAGTCTTGGTAAAAAAAATGTTCTAGTTTTTGGTATGACTCAGCGATTGTTTGAACCACGGCCTACTGAACCGATGGTGAGCACTGGTGAGCGTCTGGGTCACGATGGTCAGTTTTGATAACGCACAGTCGAAACAAATGAACACGCACATTCGTCTGAATAAATTCTCTATCAACTAGAGAGCACTCTAAGAGAGTATATCCCTGCCAACGCCATTGTCGGGGGAGATATTTGTGCATGGATCCACCCCACGAGTTAATCACTTCTACCATAACCTATTGACCCTCCACAAAATATCATTGAAAACTTGTGGACAAACATGAGATTTTGGTAGTATTATGTGGTTTTGATACATAACTACGACGTACGGGAGATAATTGCGCATGGATCCGCTCCAAAATTTATAAAGTTCTCCAGTTGTCTACTGTTCACACCTGCGATGAATTTCATAGAAATTCATGTAGAACTTTGGGAGATATTGTGTGAACCGTCAAGTGTATACATAAATGTAATTGAGAAAGAAGCCGAGAAAATATCTCTCTATCAAAAGAGATTCCTGGATCCACACCAAAATATCCACCAACTCTTTCTCAACTCATTTTTCGTGATTTCCCACCTTCTCACAGAATTTAATTGAAATTCATTCAGTACTTATCGATATATGGCGTGGATAGACGTGCAGAAGAAGATACGAAACGGTGCAGTCAAATACTTATACCTCTCCCCCAACTTTGTTGGCAGAGGTAATCAATCTACCGCCTGAAGTTCACGTAGAAGCTTGACAGTCGGATAAACGCTTTCTCTCGTCATAACAACTCAGAAAAACCATTGCATAGTCTTTATTACAGGGGGAGAAGGTAAAACAAAACAAAGAAAACAATGAAATAATCAGACTACAAAAAAAAAAGCCGAACACTTTCTGAAGAAAAGATGAAAGAATATGACAAGAAAAAAAAATCCATACAATCGATGCTCCCCGGACGTTGTATCATAGATATCTCAGGCTATAACAGGCCTTGTCGCTTTTTTCTGTTTGTTTGTCTTTTCTGTCAGGTTGCTGGTAAAGCTAGGATGTACTGTGTCTGTGTGTCTGTGTGTTCACTGGAAGTAGGCAGGCAGCTGCTGCTGCTGGTAATATCACTACCGTCTATGTCTTCCAACTTGGATCCCCAGAGATCACATAAGAAACCGAGACCAACAGAACACAAGATGGAGAGATGAACTTGACAGATTCAAGAAATACTGGCTCCGCGATGCCCATGATAGAGAATTATGGCGAATCCTTGGGAATGTCTATGTCCAACGACGGACATTAAAAGACTGATGATGATGATGATGATGATGATGACGACTATCACTGGCCAAAAATATGGAATCATCACACTTGAAGAATGTTCACTCAGCTTTTTTACTTTGCAGCAAATTACCAAATCACAGATATGATACAAATATCTTTTCTCCAATAACTGAACATTCTGGCTTTATGAAATATACCTCGAACAAACTAGGATAAATTATCAGCATATTCAATTTCCAGATCAAGTACCGGAAATATCATGAAATCACTCTAAATGTTTTCCCATATGAATTAATGATGATTGCTTTTTTGTTTTAATCCATTTCGGCTTACGAAGGGCTTTCATAATAAAGCCCTACTTTTGGATACAGGGGTTGGGAATGCTGTATATCCGCGATTTTTTCTTTTCATACGGGGATTATCAAGTATCTCTGAGACACATCACACTTGCCCGCAATATGTCAAGACTTGGAAATATCTCTGGAAATCTCTGGAAGGAGATTTGCTTGGCTGGCAAGGATTCTAAATATATTTTCAGAATACCGGCTCCCTCGATAACGGAATGTTGAGGATTCTTACGAAAAAGAAAAGCTTTCGTAAGTCGAAATGGTTTAAAGTGAAGAAAATAATTACCAATGATATATATAGGAAAATCTGTCGAGCATTTCCAAAAACAAATGACATAGGTTAAAAAAATCGTGTAGATGGAGTGTTAGGCTGTGTCTTCAGGGGTTAGGGTAGTGGGAGGCACTGTCATTTGTACCCTTAGATCTACTTCGTTGCTTCATTCTCGTCTTTATGCTATCCGCCCTGATAAGATGAAAGCCTACTTTACTAGTCATACAATAAAAGATAAAAAGAAAACTAGGTCTGATTAGTCTATCAATAGAAACTGTCATGTGACCAGTGTCTTTTGGCAGCATGATGATCAATTAACTTGGAAAAGGGGTGGTAAATGAATCAATTCTGTCAACTCTAGCCCAAATTTCCGGAAAGCATGAATCCTAATGGACACAAACCAAAGGATCAATTCAGCATAAATTTACATTGCAAAATGAACCCTCTGAAGGCCTGTGGGGAAGTTGAAAAAAACAACCTTTTTTCTTGAATGATAATGTGTTAATGTATAAATTTTCAGCCATCTAGCCCCGTTGACGCAGCCTGTATGAGTGATACATCAGTGAGCCAAACCAAGTTAAAAACTGAAGAAATCCATATAGACGGTTTCTGTGACAGTTTTGTTTGACGGTTTCTATAGTTGCACGTATCTCAGATTTACTGGGCTCATCTAATTTTCATGTGATTGTGCCAGTCGCTTTTATCTATCAATGTATTCATTCCGGGTGTAGCGGTTGAGTAAGGTTTTCCATCTGGACAAGTTAATTCTAGATAGATAACGATTTGAGGATCCAAGGTTCTATCATTAGGGAGAAGATGTATAGGAACTCCTCGGTTAACGTTGTTTCATTCAAGTACATTTCCTTACAACGTCGTTAAGAAAAAAAGATTTATATATAACATAATGTACGCATATAATCATGAGCAATGAGTAGATGTCGTCTGTCAAAGTTACGTCATCAATGACGTCTGCTGACTTGGTAGAAATAGAATTTTATGATACGTTAAACCTGATCAGTTTTTTCCCCAAACAATAAGTAAGTGTTTCTAAGATATCTTCAAGATGTTTCAGAGAGGTACTTGAGATACGAATAGCAAAACCTAAGTACACACTCGTGAATCATAATGACAGAAAATTGTAATAACACAATCGTGGCTCCCGTTCATGAAAAAAGATGGTCGAAACATTATGTCTCAAAGAAGAAAATAAATTCAGAAGAAGAAATCCAACTGCTTTAATGATAACCTTGGTGGCGCGATGATAATAGATATATACATTCTTTTTCTGGGGGGAGGCGGTCGTACTACATTATTTAATTTTTTTTATTGGTGATATTTCGACTTTGCTGATCAATGCTTTTTTCAAATGAATTACAAAAACAGAGCATGGAACATCAGTAGAAAAGCATGAAGAGAAATCGATCAAGCTCAGAAACAAGCAGAACACAGTGAGGAGTATCACGGCCAATTTGAGTAGTAGCACCCTAAATCTGCATCCTCCTCGGATAAACAAACCTGTAAGAGGATGCGATAGTTTAAATAGCCCTTTTTAAAATTTTGTTACAGTTGGTCAGTCATACGCTTATAGGAGCTAAATGCAGCAAAACGGAGCTATATCCAGCTCCAAAACTGCTAAATCGACAAATTTAGATTTTGTATGTTAGTCCGTCGGTCAATGACGATCATCTAACAATGTGCTTATCTTCTCTGGAAGAATCAGCATGAGAATAACACTTTATGGCTTCTGTGAGGCTTCCTTCTAATTCCAATCAGACGTAATTAATGACTTATTTCAAAACTGTGGTTGCCCCGGGGCGCCGCGGTTAGCTCGCAGGGTTGCCGCAGGATCTTTGAAAATGTGAAAAAATCGTAATTTAATGCGCTGATAACAAGACACAACATCACATCTGGGGCTCGAACATTAAATTGTGCTCAGTAGTAAGACATGGTTTACGTTCTTGATTGTTCTAGAACCATCTCGAACATTCTCGATACACAATAGTTGGATATCCAATAATCCGGCACTCTAATCCCATGCAGTCAGATTAGTGAATGTCTATTTTATTAAGGGATCGATGCAAAAACCCCCACCGCCATCTTTTGCACAATGTTAGAGAAGTCATAGAAGTGTCTTGAAGTTTAGTTCTTTATTGCTTGTGCAATCAGTCAACTGTTGTCATGACTAAATAAAGAAATTCTGGAGGCTGCAAGACGGGTTCAGCAAATAAATTTTTGATAATCAGCTCTCAGAAGCTCTCGGAGCCCATTGTCTCTACAGGCCCCGGGGTCAATGCACCGACTCAGTGGCAGATAGGCCTGCTGGAACACCGGAAAATCCTGGTGGGCCTCTCGGTCTGCGGGCCAGTGTCACCAGGCCGTAAGTCTGTGAGCCAGTAGTGTCTGGTGCTGAGACGGTCAATCTTTGGGTCAGTGCCACCTGGCGCTAGGCCCGTCAGTCTGTGAGCCAGTGTTGCCAGATTCTGGACTGATCGGTCTTTCTACCAATGCTGCCTGGCGCTGGGCCCATTAGTCAGGGGGCCATTGCCGCATGGCTTGGGTCGGTCAGTCTTTGAGACTTCGTCGCCTGGCACTGGGCCTGTCAGTTTTTGGGTCAGTGCCGTTTGGCAATGAGCTGGTCAGTCTATGGGCCAGTTTCGCCCGGCGCTAGACCCGTCAATCTGCAAGCCAGTGTCGCCCAGCGTTGGGCTGGGTAGTCTGTAAGCCAGTGCCGCCTGTGCTAGTGTTTTGTCAAACTGTATTTGGAAAAATTACGCAGCAAACAAGTATTTGAACGTGTCCAGTACGAGTATTGTGTCTGTCCCACTTCCACGACAGAGTTACCATTGCAGTGGTTTCATCACTAGATTTTGTGATATCTCAACCTTTTTTATGACGAATGAAAGGAAGAGTGGTTGTAGTTTGGAGTATTCTGTTAATTTAGATTTTGCATCTCACCATCTTGTGATTGCTTCCTACATTGATTCAGGACCTGAATATCTTTGACAAAGTAGCTTTTGTCGGCTGGAATATCTTGATTTTGTGATAAACTATCCTCCGGGTGTATTTCTCATTAGGTTTCTCCATGAAGGTGTTCATGATTGTATCTTATTCGAAATCGAGGCGGACAAAAAATAAGATAGCGTGACGAACAAGGCAATTTCGGAAAGCATTGGCTCCGACGAGATGTCCATGATAAAAAGATCTTTATCCAATGCCAGACGCTAAAAGGATGATGATGGTGATGAAAGTAAAAAAGGGGTGATATGTATGTAATAATAATTGATAATTGTGTCATCCACAGACAGCTGTTTCGTTGTATTACCACTCTCCAGTGTGGCTACAGACTATCCAGTATCCATCCCAATATTGCTAGATAGGGTCGAGACCTTCGCTTCAGACCCAGATGCTCTACTCCTGCTCTACGCAGAACCAGACTGTCAGTAGGGCAGAAATGAGCGATATATTTTTTATTTTCGCATAATTCCCCATCTACCAGAGAGCTTCATTCCAGAGTTAGAAGGGCATTGCATAGAATACACACACACACACACACACACATATATATATATATATATATATATATATATATATCAGTATGCTGATATGAAATTCTTGTTCATTGACTACTGAAGTGTTTTCGTGTAATTCAAGTCAAAAATATTTTGTAATATGCCGTCAATGAAGTTTGAGAACCACCGCAGTAGATAGATAATCTCATTGGCCTCTCTAATTCCAATACTTCTGTGTTACTGATAGAGCCAATTTTAACCATGATTAAGCCCAGTTTATGATATTCCTTGGGCTCTTCTATGTAAGGACCACTCTACTTAACTAGTATCAACATTAGCAAGATTTTCCAATATTCTTTTGCATTATCATGCTGTATCCGTCAAAACATAAAAACCAGCAAACTGTGTCTTTTTGAGTATTCCGTTCAAATAAAATCAAGAACTATTGGTTTTAAATCTCGTATTTTCATCGATAGATTTTGATTTTCCGTTTATTTTCTAGGTAAACCCACATGTTAATATTATAACACTTATGCAAAATAAAGGTTTTTGGGTTTTACTTCAAGCTTCATGAGAAAGATTTGGGAAATTTTGATGTCGCAAGACCTCGTCAAATACAAAAGTCTGAACCAGTAACAAAGGTATAGGTGACAAAAAAACGCCCAAAACTTGTATGATAGTTAATTTTATTGTAATAAAAAAATGTCTTATTCAGAAAAAATGGTGATAGGATTAAATTCTGATATCAAAATTATTCGTTTCTAACGGTTAGAACCGGAGAAATTGTTTACACTGAGTAATCAATAGATTTTGATTTTTCCGTCTATTTTGTAGGTAAATCCATATGTTTGCATTTTCACACTTATGCAAAATAAAGTTATGCGATACAGTTTTTTTATACGAAAGATCAAGATCATAGCTACAGAACATTTTAGTTGCGAGCAACGCTGAAACGTCTCAATGGCTTTTTGCATGCATTCGTATATAATTATATATTGACATGAGTAGAACAATTAATCAAAGAAATTTTACGACAGAACCAATAGGTATAAACATTTTAAAGAAGAAGGCGGAAGACGTCTTACATATTCTAAATGAAAAAAAAAATGTCTTCATGATGAATTATGATTACATGGGATTATTTGACTCACGCTGTGTGGACAATTTTTGAACGAATGAACCTTACTAATCAAGGTATAATAGTTCATCAAAACGTGCATTTGGCCTGATCATATGTTGTATGCATATTTTTCCTCAACAATCTTTTTGAAAAGGGATAAAATCAACTATTTTGAGCATAGATATGAATCTGCGTTCTCTGCGGGTCATTTTCTGAGCTGGACTCTTAATCTCACGTCTGATGGAGTCTTGCAAATTCTAGTCTGCATTGTTTATGAGTCATTTCCAGAGCTGGACGCTATAATCTGTTCCTGTACCTGAATGGTGACTTCCTAACGTTTTGTCCGATGGTCCCTTCGTAAACTTTAAGCTCCGTTTCTATCATTAGACAAGGATGGAGGTTTTGTCGCAGTGCTCTGATAATTACCGTCTCATCACGATCCGACATTTTGGGGTGGTCTACCACCTTTGTTTTCGGCTCCATAGCTATCTGGATCACGTAAAAACATTTCAGAACTGTCTGATTTCGATTGATTTGCTTTGAATTACTCAGTTCAACAATTGTACTACGTTTGTTGTCGAACTTTGGTCTCTTTCCCATATTGTGAAACACTCTTTTTTTTTTTCACAACAACTGAAAACAATAAATTGAAATTTGAACCCTTTATATCACGTCTATCGACAGTGAGTTTAAAGTTGAGTTGCAACGAAAATTTTCAATAATTAAAATTCTGTTAAAACAACTCAGCTCATGATAACTGCTCAACTTTTTACAATCGGACTATGTTTATAAGTTGACTGACCTTACAATCATAAAGGTTAATTAATTAAATCAAGTTAATGATTTCAATTTTTTCCTCAAATCCTTAGTTTTGTGCTGAACTTTATTACGCCGAATCGGTGAAATTTATTTATTTTCATAGAAGAAAAACTTCCAATTCACTTTGATTACATAGACTTTTGATTGTAAAAATAGTGGTTTTACAATCTTGTTTTGATTGGATAAACTTTTGATCAAGTGAAAACTACGTATCTTTTTATTTATCGAATAAAAATGTTAAAACTAGGCATTTACTTATTTTCTCTGTAAAAAAAAGTTTGATTTCATAAACTTTTGATTATAAAGAAATAGTTGTTTTATGTCCTTGTAATGATTAAATGAAATTTTGATCAATTTTCACCGATTCTGTGTAGCATATAAGCAAGGCATACTGAAAATAATGTCCAATTTGAAGCTGAATATGTCTTGGCAATATATTTAAACCTATTACATCATACAATGTTTTAGTAACCTATTGCATCGATCTATTAAATAATAGGATATGTAACAATTGAATTATTTATTCCATCTTAGATCATAACACAGAAATAGTTTTTTTTTATTTATCAATATGTGTGTGTGTCCAACTTTGATCTTCGACTAAGGAGGTCTTAGATCGTGGTAATGGCTAAATGAATGACTGAAAGCACGCAATCATAGACTGTTGGACTATTATTATTTACTCTTAGAACAGAACTACGTTTACTCGAGTGGAAACCGGATGGATTAAAATTTTTAAAAAACATTCTTCGGGGATGGTCTTTAATCAAACGTATCATTGTGTAAATAGATGATGGTTGCCACAACATGGTTTTTAAAAAGCTTTATAGACTACACAATGCTCTATTCTGTTTTGTGCACTGAATGTATAAGCAGAGGAGAAGAAGCAAATGTCTGTATATAAAACTGTACATAATCAGGTTAATGTGTGATTCCATTATTAAAATTAATCGTGATCACCATCATCCTTTCAGCGCCCTTCGTTGGACATAGACCTTCTCCAGACTTCTCTATTATATACAGAACATGATACTTTAGTATCCCTGGTGTTCCAAAAGATAAATGATTGTAGATCATATCTCTTATAGTCATACCACAAAAAGAAGTTTAATTGAAATGCCTATGCTATAAGAATAGCGTGGTCTTTTCTTGAAGGTATTTTTCTGCTAGACTCCACCCCAAATATGAAAATGAAAATAAACCTATTCAGTTTTCCGTAATTACTTGTATATATGTTAGCATCAAAGAAACTGCGTGAGAAGACAGGTCAAGCGTATTCAAAATTGACCTAAAGAAGAGCTATCAAAAAAAGAAAGACGAGACTGATTGCTTCAGAGTCAAACTCTACTGGAACTTATAGTCAGACTGAAAATGATTACTGTGTTAGTTTGGTATTGTATATATAATAAATAAATATAGTATATATTTATACCAAAAAGGCGTTTGACTCAGTAGAAATCCCCAAGGTCATAGAGGCCATCACTCGACAAGTTGTAGATCCAGAATATGTCAAAGTATTGAAACATATATACAATCACAGCAGCTCCTTCATCAGGTTACATGAAGACTCGGACCCCTTTCAGCTCCAGAAAGGAGTAAGACAAGTTGATACCAGATCATCCGACGAATGATAGATGAACTAAATAAAGAGAGCAAGAAAGTTGGCCTGCACATGAACTTCAGCAAGACGAAGATCATGTGCAACAACCACTTCAGAGATAAAAACACCAAGATTAAAATCAAGGACACAGAACTGGAGAAAGTAGATCACTACATCTACCTAGGACAACGAATCTCCATGAGACCCTCAAAAGAAGGAGAAATCAAGCGAAGGATCACTCTAGGATGACAAGCCTTTGGCAGAGCAAGCTCAACCTTCAAAAACAAGAAGATCCTATTAATACTAAAAAGAAGAGTGTATAACCAATGCATCCTCCCAATAGTCACTTATGGAGCTGAAACATGGGACCTAACTAAGAGACAGATCCGCAAATTGAGAATGATGCAACGTGCGCATGAAAGAATTATGCTCAACCTCACATGGAGAGACCACAAGACAGCACAATACATCAGGGAGAAGACAGGAGTCAAGGACATCATAGAATCCATTAAAAAACTCAAATGGCAGTGGGCTGGCCATGTTGCAAGAATGGCAGACAACCGATGGACATTGCGACTCTTGACATGTATCCCCCTAGGTCACATGCAGAACCGAGGCTGGCAGAATATTAGATGGAGAGACGAGCTAGACAAATTCAGAAAGTACTGGCTCCGCGACGCCCATGATGGAGAAGTGTGGCAAATCCTGGGGAAGGTCTATTTCCAACGACAGATGCTAAAAGACGGATGATGATGATGATTCATTCCTTAGAATTAATTAAGCCTGTGCATATCTGTGTTGTACATTTTCGGTTGTACCAATGACTTACCAATTCAGTTTAGTTTGTAAAACAGCAACTTAGAAATCAGTTTGTCGTGAGTTCAAATTTCGTTAGAGAAATATGAATTTCATACATCGTTTTACAACCATCATTTTCAAGAGAGTTGCTCTTGTTAGTGTCACGGTAGGAAAATAATGTCAACTCCAGTTAAGAATTGACGGTTAGATTTGAAGGCAAAGTGCACTTTAAGCCATCCTAACCAAATCCTTGAAAACACAAGGGTTGAATATGAGTCGTCAGACTTAATTATAGGCTTTTAACTTCAGAATGTGGTACAACATTCTATAATTGATAACAGCAATTGACAAATAGCTCAAGGAATTACTCACCAAATAGGAAAACAACCCTAAGTTAAATTGACACACCAACCAAAATTGAAGGTTTCCGAGATATGCAGAGGCATTTAGTCTACGGAAGCCACAAGAGATATTTTTGCATCCAAATTTAAAAGCGTGCTCTGAAATATTATTTATATCAATGTTTTTATAAGATAAGTGTTGGTATAATCTAAAGGCGATGAAACAAGTTGAGCCCAGTCTCCGTCGTCTGCATTTCACATTATTGGCGTTTACACAAGAAATATAAAAACACAGATTGTATTAAGCAAGTTCTACCTCCAGAGCAAACATAGAGCACCTGCTGTTTTCCAAAAATTTTTCTCAAAACGTTATTCATTGTATAGTTCTTGAGGTTAGGGAACGGAAGAATGCCCATAGTTCGTACGCGTAGTAAAGCGGGGTTCGCTTAATGAACAAGAAATACTGATGGGTTTGTTGATATTTTGTTCATTGACATCATCTTGGGTATAAGTCAGTGTTCTTGCTTTCTTTTCCTCCTTTTTATCTTTTTCATTATTGGTTAATTCAACTGTCCTCCGATGTTTCATTTATCTTTTTATCATTTTATCTAAATTCCTATCACACTATATATATATATATATATATATATATATATAGTACAGATCAGGTTAGCAATATAGCATAATATTAAGTAACGTCTGATATGTGATTGACTTATTTCATAGAGTGCTCGATACATTCAACTTTATACTATACTAGATCTGGAAATAGGAAGTGGATTCGCTACACAAACAAGTTCATGTTTCTGCCCTCTCGGGGCCTCATCGGTCAAAGGGCGTGAGCTAGGTGTAGGAGTTATCAATGAATGGATGATTAATTGTTTCCTGAGGGATATTTTTATCTTGACCTTGGTATTTGGCATCAGGTTTATTTCCTATGTTAGTATCCTTTGTGCTTAACATGTAATTTACAACCACCAACGAAAACATTCACACTATTAAAAACAATAAAACAAAATGAATAACTCCTCTCAATTTTAGTGACACCCACAAAACTCTTACCAAATTCCCAAAACTAGAATCTGAAAACACATACAATCATCCACCTGATGAGGCCCAGAGAGGAGAGAAACAAACTTTTTGTGTAGCGAATCCACTATATATATATATATATATATATATATATATATATATAGTTATATTATATTAAAACTATATTTGAAATGATCTCCCGTCATTAAACGGTGAATGTATCATTTAGCCTAGACAGCGTAAATAGTATAAACAATAAAAGAAAATGGGGCTGCTGCTGGAATCGAGCTTACGACCGATAGAGTAGCCGCTTCAACATAACGTCGTTCTTATCCATTTCTTAATAAGTTAAAACGATTATTCGGGCCTTTGCATTACCGGTGGCTGTTTAGCTCAATGGTAAGAGCAACGCTCTTTCGACTGTTCTTTCATCTCTGGTTAGAAGTGGTGCACTCAAGCCTCATCCATGGTCACAACTCTCTCAGGATCAGTATGAAAATAGCGAGATTGTTTCTTGGTGTGTCCGTAGTTCTTAGAGGGGGTCATTAAAATTCAAAGACTTTAGGGACGATTGAATTCATTCTTGTTGATTATGTTGTTCACACAACGTTTTGGTTGATCAATTCTACGGCATTCTTCGGGCGTAGCATACGAATGTAATGGTAATAAACATTTTTTTCAGTAGCATCAACGCTTATAATGTAGGATTCAAGTTTTTTCCCCTTTACTTGTTAGGTCTGTTGAGTGGTAGAAGCGACATCGAAGAATGTATCGACCGAAACATCACGTTGATAACATGAACATCAAGATCAGGCCGAGCAAGCTGAAACCTTGGTCATTTGTTCACTGTAGATAACTGCATGGACATGTTCCTAGGAGACACCTATTCGTCGATCTGTCAAGACCACGTCGTGGATTTTGTAAATGATTACCTGAGTAATTTTTAAGGTAAACCTTCTTGGACGAGTGTCATCTTCCAGGCCGTCTCTGTCTTGTATAATGCTTCGATTTTTACCAAACTTTTGGATGGAGCATCCTTTATTGCGTGTTGTTACCATGTTCTAGCAGATATCCTTAGGTCATAGGCCGTTGATACCGAGGTCGCAGATGACTGCACGATGAGAAAAATTGTCCAATTTCCAAATAGTTGCTGACTCTCGGACTTCCTCATCATCTTTGCGTTTCTGCGAGACCATTGGAAAATATTAAACCAAATTTGAAATCAAACATGGACGTAAATCTCTTGTGTCTGTCAGGCGAACAGAAAATATGTAACATCTGGGGGGGGAGTCTTACTCACTTTGTCTTAACAAATATTTACAAATATCTGTGTCACTTTTTAATACAAATATATAAAGCAACTCCTTTACCTACAAACAGTCGCGAACAGCTGTTGTCGGAAAAATAAGGAGATGAATAAATAAATGATGTGATACATGAAACTTCTCAACTTTCTTCAGTTTCTGAAATTGAAACCTCCCAACAAAGGTTTTCAACCGGGGGTGGTAAATTTCCATTCTGGGGTTGGGGGATTCAGGGGTTAATTGGGACCACAAATAGGCAGATTCGAAGTACTGGAATATTGATCTTTCGGCACTGCTAGTATACTAAAATTACTTTCATTTTTTAAAAGTAATAATAATAAATCTGAAATATGATTAAAAAGGTGAATGGGCTATTAAAACCATGAGCTGTTAGATAGGGCTAAAGAGCTTTATTTGTCCGGAAATTTACATAGCTTGGCCCGATTGGGGTGGGGGTTCCCTTGCTCAGAAAATGAGTGAAAAGTTCTGTTTCTACCTTAACTGTAAGCAGCATAAATTTGAAAGTACAAAAACCCTGGATTACCTGTACGATTCAACATGATCAAACGGAGAGAATGAACACGGGGGAATTTTGATGATATATTTCTACTGAACTAATAAAAACGTCAGCTTTGATATCTCATAGAGAAAGGCCGTTTTCTATCGTTGGCAATTCAAATCAATCTCTTCTATTCTGTTAATTTACCTCCGCCAGCGAAGTTGGAAGAGGTATGTATATTCACTTGTGTCTGCCTTTCTGTCTGTTTGCACAATGTCTCCAAAAGTCCTTAAAGAATTTCAACAAAATATCTTGGTAGACTATGCCATGGTGTTAAATTTTGAGTCGGATCTAGGAATTCGTTTTCCAATTTCTTTTTTTCCACACGTTTATGTATTCACTGATGTTTATCTACTCAATATCTCCAAAGGTTTTCACTAAATTTCAATGATATTTAGTGGAAGGGTGTTTCATGGGCTAAGGAAGATTTGATTAAACTTTGGAGCGGATCCAGGATTTTATATACTTATCTCCTCTGCATCGTTGCTGTAAATGAAGTGATTTTTTTTCAATTTTAGTGAAAAGGGCGTGGGTAAAGATATACGCTCTTGGGCGCTCTCTAGTTTCCATCTGTCCATGAAGTTAAAGAACGTATATATATTCAGTTGCGTCTGTTTGTTTGTTGGTCCGTCTGTCCACACAATGTCTCCGAAAGTGTTGAACAGGTTTTAATGAAATTTTGTTGGAAGGTACGCAAATGTATACGAAAGTGGCAGCAATTTTTTGGAGCGGTTTCAGGAATTTATTTTCTTTTGATTGAAAGATTTTTTTTTCGTTTTTGTTTTCAATGACATTTATATATACGCTCATTACTGTCCTCACGATATCTCCAGAAGTTCTCAATGATGTTCTCTTATAATTATGTGTGGGGTTGACAATTGACTAACAAATAACCGATTTTGTTTGGGGGCAGATTTAAGCACAATTATCTCCTTTACGTCATAGTTATACATCCAAACCCCATGATATCGCCCGAATTCCATGTCTGCTCACACGATATCTCCTGAAGTTCACACTGAATTTCTATGAAATTATGTGGAAAAGGTGAACAATAGACTACAGGAGAATTGGGTAACTTCTGATGCATGCTTAATGAATCCTCTGGGTCCCAGATATAAGTCAAAATCACATAGTATTACCAATTTGTTTTCCCTATCCGAAAGATTTTTACAAAAGTTATCAATGAATTTCAATCACATTTTTTGAATGGTTGGACAGTATAGTATAGTAGAACTGATTAAATTTTGGAGCGGATCCATGCGCACTTACATCTCCCACTCTCTAAGTATATGTCCAAACCACATAAAACCGCCAAAATTTCTTGCCTATCCACATGACATCTCCAAAAGCACTGACTGAATTTCAATTTCGTGGGAGGTTGGACAATCGGCCATGGAAGGACTGATTAAATTCCATGCACAATTATTTCCCCTGACAATGGCAGTGGCTGAAGTATGCGCTCTCTTGGTGCTTTCCAGTTTGTATTTGTAATCATTAACCAGGAGGTTTATTCGTAATCATAATTATTTGAACAAAACAGAAATTTTGCTTGCATGGCCTCAGAGCCTTAAAAACAGAGGAACTTCACCCAAAAAGAACTGAATCTTTTTTCAGTCAGGACAACAACGCATGCATTCAATTGTGTTTTGTGATTCTGATTGCAACATTACTGAAAAAAGTTTTTAATACAAAATTTGGAAAGAATGTAATTCTGGGAAAGAAATTCGTAATCAAGGTAGAGATAAAAAAGACAATATATTCCGGACATAAATTTTGTCGAGATATTTTCAAGCTTTGCCAGTCAAAGGACGTCAGCACTTTTAACTTTTCATTAAAAGAAATTCCACTCCTTCCAAGTCTTTTTTTAAAGCGAATCTTTTTACCTTTCAAGTCATCTTCACTTCAAAGCTCGATACTCAAGATAACCTGATAGTCACGCCAACCAAAGCAATTCTAATTCTTCATCAAAAGATATCCGACGTCTTGGGTTTTATCAAATAAGGAGAATTTCTAAAACCGACCTACTTACTCAAAAATAAATAGATGAACAGTTCTACTTAGTCATTCAATAGAAACTGTCACGTGATCAATGAATTTTTGGAGCCGTATTGAGGTGATCAATTAAGAAATTAAAAAAACAGGGGTGATGGAAGTTATTTCTCTTTTATTGAGCAGTGATCACGAACAAAGTCTGAATTTTTTCAAAAAAACAAGCGTAACTGTAACTGTGTACATACTAAGGGGTCAGTTTAGCATTAACTTACATTACAAAATGAACCCTATCAAAAATCTATTCAGAAGGGGGAATTTTCAACAAAAATAGTTTTTTCTTCTTTGAGTAACTGTTTTAATTATCAGCCCTCTAGCTCAATTGTTGCGACCTGTATGCCTGATACATCCATACATACATACATACATAGCTAAATGCATACATAGCAAGCCAGACTAACTCAAAAACTGAAGAAACCCATGTTGACAGTTTTGTTGATAGTTTCTAATGAATAAAACTATTTCCAAACGTGCATCCAAATAAAATAAGAATAACTTCATTAAGAATCTACACCAACCTCCCACGCCTCTTTGATAAGATGAAAAGCAAATCAATTCCCTGAAACTATTTGGATACATTCAACGATCTCAAACTTAGTCTGTTTTTAAGGGTCTTGGTGCCCCCATCTCCCAAAAATCAACTGTAGCTAAATTCACATCATAAAGCTGAGCGATTAGCGGTTAGCGGTTTGCAGTTATCTTTGCTTCTGCTAAATTTGTAGCGGTTGATCAATCTAGGCTTTTTGTTAATTGTGCCTGCCACTGGTGAATACACAAAAGTAAAAGTTGAAGGTTAATAAATAGGTTTTGGTGGGAGCCCAAAGAAAGGGCCTATTCGAGGAGGGCCAGAAGGGACCGGTGAGTTCCTTGTGTAGGGCTATTTATAAAGACTTCTAAGTTGATATTATGTATCCATTAATGAAATTGGTTGACCTTATTATACCATTTATCAGCGAATGTGATAGAAAGGTTATAGCAGATGAAAACAGGATGGCTAAAGGATACTGGTGTTTACGCAGTGTGTGGGAGTGGCCGAAAATAATTCTGTACAGCCTGATGAAATTTCACCCTGAGGCTCAGCCCACAGACCCTAAATAAACCAGAACGACCCGGGTGGTGTTATTGAATAATGAATGTCATTGTCTCACCTGGTAAACATGACATTTCATCGGCCTTTTTTATTATCATAGATCAACTGATGATGGTTTATTGCGCTCAAGTGTACAGAAACCTTCAACCATACTGTCAAAATGAGTGGTTTCTTCAGTTTTTAAGTGATTCGTATGTCCAAAAAATATGTTTTTATGTTTTTGGAAATTCCTACAAAAATTTTTGTTGGGATGAGGTTCACTTTACAACGTAAGTTTAGGCTAAATTGGTCATTTTTGTGATCAGCAGTGCTCATGCTTGTTTGTTTTTGTTTTTTTTTTAATTTTCAGTGAACCTAAACAATGCGAGAGAAGTAACTCATTCATCGATCAACCCCTTTTCCATTTTTAATGATCACCCCCAACAATGCATGCTGCCAAAAGACGTTGATCATGTGACTTCCTCTATTGAATGACAATCGAAATATATGAAGTTTAAAACACGACGTGAAGATCTTAATGTGGCCCGAAGATCGTATAAACCTAGAAAGACTCTTGTGGCAGTATCAAATAATGGTCACACAATTGTTGATACTAAAACAAAGCGCACTCACCTGGAAGACATAACATATCTTCGTCCTTTTCGTGTTCAGTGATGAACGTCCACACTGCTTGACGTTTTTTTTTCTCTAAGCGGTCCAATTATCAGAGTGAAGGTTCAAAAATCAAAGTCGTTTTCACCCCCAACACATGTAATCAACCTTTCCACTCTAATGTACAAAAACATCTGTCGGGAGAGAAAAAGTGTTAAATCATTCTTTTGAGCATATTTTCCTCTCAGATGTACACGTGCCCGTACTTATGAACACGTGCCTAATGGATCAAATATATTTGCCGAAATTCGTGCCGTTTGTTTTCGGTTTTTACGAATATGGATCGAAAGGTAGAGCGTGGAATCGTGACGGCGAGGTCTGAATTTCAGAAGACGATTCATAAATTTGGACAAGATGTTTTATTTCTTTACCATACAAAGGACGTCTACATTTTCAGTTTTTCGTCAAAAATGATTCCACATTCCTCTAAATCTGTATTTCGAAGTGAACAGATGATCTTGTCCCTTTTGAAGGTATCTTTGCATCAAAGATCGATACTTGAGATGTTTATACTAACCAACACAATAAGAACTTTTCATCAAAAGATATCCAAGGTTTTCATGATTTTTTGGTTTGGTCGCATTTAAAATTTCGTTTGATATTTTTCTAAATTTTTTGTGAGGATAGCCTAATTGCGTTGGTTAAACCAAAGTTAAGCTGCATCAAGCCTGGTCATTACCTAGATGGATGGCTGTGAATACCAGGTGCCGTATGAATCAACAAGATTGCTCTACGGCCATCTCAGTCAATGTTCTGCCACCGATTAAAAGAACACCTCGGCAAGCAAGGAACGGACTTTGAACCCGGTCTTTTCTAACGCTGCTCCGTGGAGAGCGTATGTCTGTGTGCTCTCTTACATATATCAAGTGGCAGGGACCATCATCATTTTTTCATGTGTACTTCATTATTGCAATGTTTTATGAATGATCATTATATATGATTGTTTTCCATAGTAGCATCAACCATCCTCTCAACCCTCTCTCATAATTGTATCTTCAATAATACTCAGACTGACAGCATCGAGTCGAGAGGGGAAAAGCAACTGAAGAACAAATCAAATTGCATTATTATTTTTTTATGAATTAATACAAATAGTTTCCTTCGTCTGATAAAGATGAATAAGAAGTTACCCACAATTTCGGGTCCGTCCTGCAGTACTAGAATCGCACCTCGTACAATCAGAAACAAGACTATAAGCTTCAATGAATGTTAGGCTTGATTCACAACACAAATGACCAAACACTTTATCATATAGTGACAGATCCATGCATATAAAAGAGTTGAGGTCAATTGATTTGGATGAATTCAATTTCTAGCACCGATAATGAATTTCAGAAGGATTTTTTTTTACTTATCTTTATACCTTCAAATATCTTAATATACTTGGAGTCAGTTTAGACTGTTTTAGAGTTTCTGCATCTAAAATGATGGGGGATCAGTTTTCTAAGCAGGAACGGCTGAATCCGTAGCCATTGTAAGAGCGCTTTTTATAGTTCGATGTATATAAAAGTTTTGCCTTGGTTAAAAAGTCTCCAGTACCGAATTTCAGCTCAAACCGTCAATGCATGAGGCAACTGCGTTGGAAGAAACTGCAAATGGTGCCGACCCCTTTGCCAAATGAGTTTTGTGGGGAGGTTTTCGCTTTGTTTCAATAATAACATAATTGCTTTTCTGAACAATTTTTACAATCTGCCATGTTTGGCAACTTTTGGCCATTTATCCATGTTTTGGGCCAGAAACTCCTCCAACTATCTCGCAACCTTGATCTTTACTTCAAAGCTCACCGCTTAAGATAATTTGAAAGTAATACCAACCGACGCAATTCCAGCTCTCTATAAAGTTATCAATGGGTTTCGGGTTTATCAAATAAGGAGAAATAGTTGGCCGTGCGGTGTTGTAGAGACCATTTTACAAGAGAGTCAACACTGCCTTTTTTTTTAGTATGAACAAAATTCGAGAAAGACTGTCAATTGAGAATGATATGCAGATGTGTCTCTCTGAAACTGTTCCTATTGGAACGAGCCAAGCTCACCCATCTCATTAAAATGAAATACCAATTTAAATGAAATCATTAGTAAATATTAAACGTTTATTGTCTGTTCTATGGTACTGTCGGGCAGGACCATGGTTACCAACTCGTTTTAATTTTTTGGTCCAAAATTGAGGCAAAAAGAATCGTAATCTCCAGAAAACGATCTGAAACATAATCAAAGGATTGGTCAAAGCTATCCTCTCACCTAGAATGAATAAATATGCATATTTTTATAAGTGTACCCCTATGTAAGAAGAAAAATTTAAAGAACAGTGTTAAGGTGCTAGGGGAGCCCACATACCCTAAATGAACTGAACCTAACACAGTTGCTGCTGTTGCAAACACAGCACGCACACCCAGAAAACAATTGACTGGTGGTTGATCACATTGCTTAATTATAAACCAAAACTATCAATATTGGTTACTCTCAATTCTAAGTTGGTCCGATTGGCTGGTTAGCTATGAATGTATCACGCTTATGGGCTGCACCAGTTGAGCTAGAAAGCTGAAAATCTCAACATTTATTCCTTATTCTATCAACAAAAATGAGGTTGGCGCTTTTCCTTATCCCCGCCCCCAAGTAGGTTTTCAGTGTGGTTCAGTTTGCAATGTAAGTCTTTGCTTAATTGGTTCTTAGTTAGTGTCCGCATGTCCTTTTAGAAAATACAGACTTTTTTGTGATTACTGTTCAACGAAAAATGAGAGAAGTAACGTATTTGTTGATCATCACTTTTCTCTTATTGTAATCGATCATACTCCTCATGGCATGCTTCCAAAGGACGTCAGTCACATGACTAACCAGACCTATTTTTTTTTCTTTTTTTAGTTACTCTCTCCTCAAAGTGGTCCAATCAATTAAGTGATGGTTCAAAAATCAAAGTCGTATCCTCTCCCAACCCCCCAACATACGTAATTAACCTTTCTGCTCTAATTTACAAACACATATGTCGCGGGAAAAGATGTGAAATTGTTCTCTCAAGAATCCTCTGCTTTTCAAAAGTACACGTGCGCGTACTTATGAACGCAAGCTTAATGGATCAAATATATTTGCCGAAATTTAGACCGTTATCTTACGTTCTTGCAGATACGGTTCCGAAGTTAGGGGACGTGGAATTGTAACGAACAGGTGTGGATTTCTTTTTTCCTGCCGCTGTGTTGATGACATCTACTCATGTAATACGCCACGTAATGAAATATATTTTCTGTCTTTACCGTCGGCCAAGGGAGATAACTATAATACGCTAATCATAGAGTATCCTTCCTTTCATATTTGTTTTATTAATTTATTTTTGTAGGCTCATTCGGATTGAACATGAGCAATATGATTCAGAGCAACGTAAGGATTTTGATCGTTTTTCAAAAGTACAATGCAATTCCAGTTTTTTTTTAAATACAGCCGTTTTTTGATGGCATAGGTGAACTGTTGTTGGCTGATCTCGTTTGCAGGTATTTTGTATCTTTTTTGAGACAAGGAAAGATCAGCAAAAGGGATTGTCACTGGCATGGATCTGAGCAAGGATCAGTCTAGGTTGGCAAGTTTTCGGGAGAGCAACCTCTTCAAAACCCCCCAAAATTCCTTGGCCTTAAAAAGAATGGTATACAACCAATGTAACCTTCCAATAGTCACCGGAAGAAATCACAAGACAGAATATTAAAGGACGACAAGAGTCAGATTTATCATAAAATCTACTGGAAAACTCAAAATAGCAATGGACTGGTCATGTTGTAGGAATGGCAGACAACCGATGGTCATCACGATTCACAACGTGGATCCCCAGAGATCATATGCAGAACTATCATCATCATCATCATCAGTCTTTTATCGTCCGCAGTTGGACATAGACCTTCCCCAGGATCTGCCATATTTCTCTCTCATTGGCGTTGCAGAGCCAGTATTTTCTGAATTTGTTCAGTTCATCTCTTCATCTTGTATTCTGGTTGCCTCGTTTCAGCATGTGATCTCTGGGGAACCATGTTAAGAGTCTTGATGTCCATCGGTTGTCTGCCATCAAAGCTTTCAAGTAGATTCTATGATGTCTCGGACTCTTATTTTCTCCCTGATATACTGTGCTGTTTTGTGATCTCTCCTTGTAAGGTTGAGCATGATTCTCTCATAGGCGCGTTGCATTTTCTCAGTTTGTGGGTCAGTCTCTAAGTTAGGACCCATGTTTCAGCTCCATAAGTGACTATCGGGAGAATGCATTGATTGTGCATTCTTTTTTTAGGATTAATGTGATCTTCTTGCATTTTAAGGTTGAGCTTGCTCTGCGAAAGGCTTGCCATCCTAGAGTAATTTTTCGCTTGATTTCCTCTTCCTTTTGTGGGTTTCATAGAGATTCGTTATCCTAGTAGATGTAGCGGTCTACTTCATACAGTTTTGCATAGATGAGGCAGCGATTTAGATAATTTCAGAAAGTATTGGCTCCATGACATCCATGATAGAGAGGTCTGGAAAATCTTGGGGAAAGTCTGGGTCCCCCGACAGACGCTAAAAGGCCGATGATGATGACCTACACATTTCAATCTCAGGACCATCCATTGCAGCACACGTAAACTAATTGGCAAATAAATATTGATCAAATGAACATTCGTGTTTCAAGCTTTCATAAAGGAATCTTCAGCCATCGTTGTGGATATCGTTAAATCTCTGATACAGGTATTTTTCGCTTTCCACTTTTCTGCTTTTATGAAGAAAGGCGAAAAGCAAGAATGACGTTCATTGTTTGTTTTCCTAGCTAGGTGTTATGAAGGCAGCGCATAAACTCTCCCTTTCTTTATCACACACACTAGTCTCCTGTACCTGCCACAACCCCAAACTCCAACGACTTAGCCTTACATGCAATCATCACCAATTTTGGTCTTGGAACGTTCAAAAATTCCCCCACGTAAATTAATGGCAATTGCTTTTTCATTTCACGCCATTTCGTCCTACGAAAAAATTTTGTACCTGAATGTTCAAACTTCGGATGGCGGGAAAGCCTGTCCTTCTTTCATGTGGGCTTTTAGTTCTCATCTTGATTTTCTAACGACCAATCGATTGCATCCATAGTGATATGCCGTAGACCAGAACGCCATTTTAAAAGCCTGTGTTTTGAAGATACAAATGTCCATTTTAACGTTTATAGTTCTTTGTGCACGTTTAAACCAAAAGTTTTTATTCAAAGGGTTGTTTGTGCTATTAGTCCAAGTGATTGGTGTAAAAATTGCTCAGTTGGCGATAAAAGCAGAAAATTTGGCACGAAAAAATGAAGAAAATATCTCTCAATCGAAAACAAATTACTGGACCAGACCCAAACTTCAATCACCTCTTTCCAAGTGCATGGCTCATTCATCCATGTGAATTCATCCAGAACTTTTAGAGATTTCGTGTGGACAGGGGTGAATACTGAAATGAACAGGAAAAGAGCAAAAAATATCTTTCAATTGAAATCAGATTCCAAAATTTTATCACACCTCCCTTATATGTGTCTTCCATGAAGTTTCATTGAAATTCATTGAGAACTTTTGGATACATTGCAGGGATTGGTAGGAGTGGATACATAAATGTATGGAAAAATCTACTCCAGAATTAAATCACTTCTTTGCCCCACTCCCGGCTTTCCACGAAATTTCACTGACATTCATAAAGACTATTTGGAGATATTGTATGGATAGATAGGAGCGAAAAGCAGGAAGAAAAAAAAGGCATCTCTCAATCAAAGGCGAATTCCCGGATCCATTGTAAATTTTTATCGTGTTTTTCTCTTCATGTTGACAAAATGTTATTGAAATTCATTGAGTACTTTTAGAGATATCGTGTTGACAGACAGGGACGAATACAGAAATGTATGAATTATCAGAACGGGGAGAATCTCTCAATCAAAAATGAATTCCTGGATACACCCCAAAATCTAATCATTCTTTTTTTTTATCTTATGACTTACTTTCCACAAAATTGAAAACTTTTAGAGAGATCGTATGGACAAACAGGAGTGAATACTGAAATGTATTTTTTCAGCGCAAAAATATCACTCAATCAAAAACTAATTCTGGGAACCACCTCAAATTCCGATTACTTCTTATTTATCTTATGGCTCACTCTTCCACTAAACTTCATAGAAAGCTTTTTGTGATACCGGTATTATTTTTAATTTTATTTACCTTCATCTTATTTGTTGGTACTTTACATCGCAACTAAACTCAGTTTTATTACTCTTCATCGAGTAAATAAATTGACAGCACAGATCGGAATTAAGAATGAGCTCC
This sequence comes from Thysanoteuthis rhombus, assembly GCA_963457665.1. Lineage (NCBI taxonomy): Eukaryota > Metazoa > Mollusca > Cephalopoda > Oegopsida > Thysanoteuthidae > Thysanoteuthis > Thysanoteuthis major. The sequence continues at coordinate 2,874,761 of OY735217.1, forward strand.
AGGTGATAATCGAACTCACAGCCCTCCATACCACAGAGTGGCTCGCTTAACGCGCGATTATTAAGCGAGCCATTCTGCGTACCTAACTTGAATTTACTGTCTATTGCACATGTCTCTTCTCGATTTAAAGGCACTATCTATTGCACACGCCAAAGTAACTGAGAAAACGTGTGATCACAGAATGACTTTATTGGCTTCTTGATATCATCCATGATAAAATATCTGGAGATTATGTGTTTCCGATTATGATATTGAGCCGTTTATATCTAATTCAATATTTACAAAATATAAAATTAAAAGTACCTTATATCACTTGCATAACAAAGCATGGTACAGATTCTAGATAAAGTACTGCTGATGGTAATTTATAATAATAATAATAATAATAATAATAATAATAATAATAATAATGATAATAATCTGGGAGAAGGGCCTTAGTGATGGTTCCTTGTACGAAGTCCTAATATATTTCGATCGTTTCGTATCTTGTACTGCGATCAGATGATATTGCATAGAGATCTGCATCAGGTTCATAAATAATTCCTTTTCGCTTCCACAATTCGTTCAGGCGGTTTTCGAATGTGTCCAGGCTTGAAGCCTCCACCCTCACCCCTGGAAGATCATTCCGCTGATCAGAGACTCGGCACTTGCGAGAGAATTTTCTGATATCTTATGTTTGTTTAAATGAAAATGCTCGTTATTATTTTCATGTTTTGAATTAAATACTTTTTCCTGGTTGTGTTTAGTTGTCAATAAAGATTAAACTGAAATATCTTGAAGTGTTTATCAAACCTAGACTCTGAAAAACTCTATTCGAGAAGGTTTATTCACTTATAGTAAGGTTGGAAACATTGTCAAGCAACCGTTGCTAGGGAAAGTCCCTTTCAGATTGTCTCCATATCTGAAAATTTTCAGTATACCCTAAAGTATCACCATTCTAAGTTTTACGCTTCCATTACAAAGAGGGCAATTACGACCCTATTTTGCACCGATTTCCTGGACTATATTCAAGAAAGGTTCTATCCTACATGTGCGTGTGTTTGTTAGTTTGTAAATTCCAGTGCTCCTGACCGTACTGTTTTGTATACAGACTTGAAAATGGGCATTAGTACTCCACTAGACCCCCTTATAAAAATGTATAATTTTTATTTTGAGGGAAAAACATTTTTTGGCCTTTTGAGAGCCTCATTTAGACAGGTTCTTTATTAATATCTAGATTTAGATGTTTACCCTTGGAAAACGCCAGTGATGTCATAAGCAGAATTAACTCTGACCATAAATATTCTTCGATGGAATTTTTTTTTTCATGTCTTAAAATTTTGACGCTACAGTTGTTCAGTTATTGACTGTGATGGCGAGTTCAATTCATTCTATTGTCCTTGCTGCTGCCACAACAATAGTTGGCAATTTGATAAGCCTTATCGATCTGAAAGTGGGATATCGTCTCAGTTAGATGCCTTTCAGATACTCATCAGTTAGAAACTGCCAACAAAACTGTCACCAAAAACTGTAAGCATAGGTTTCTTCAGATTTTAAGATGGTCTAGCTGCTTACGTATATGTGTATGTATCGCGCTTACTGACTGCACCAATGGAGCTAAAAGGCTAAAAATTCAAACATTTACTCCTTATTGAGTCTCCAACAAAAATTTCATCTCAACCCAAGATTGATTTTAGTTGGGGGTCAATCTACAAAGTAAGTTTATCCTAAAGTGGTCCCTCAGTTTATATCCAGCAGCGTTCCTGCTTGCTTTTTGGAAAAAGCGAATTTTTTTAGTGATCATCGCCAAAATAAGTTTTCAGTGAGAGAGGTGGGAGTGAATCTACAATGTCAATTCATATTAAATCGGTTCCTTTGTTTTTATCCGATAGCTTTCACGCTTGTTTTACTTTTTGTTGTTCTTTTAGTGATCACCACCCAATAAAAGTCGATAGAAGTTATTGATTAGTCACCCTTTTTTTCCATTTTTTTAATTGATCACCCCATCACGACATGCTGCCGTTGGGTGACTAACCAGTTGCCCCTTACTGAACATTCAAGCGCAGGAAAAAGTGCTCTTATCAAGCCAAGACTAAAACTAATTATTTATTGGCTGTGCTTCCCTTTTGACATGGCATTTATTGTTTCCTACGCTAGAAGGCCAAAAATCGATGTGTGAGGACAATGCCAATGTCATTTGAAAATAATACTTGGATGTTTTGATAAAAAGAATCAGAGATTTTATTTTTATCCAATACCGACATAGCAGAATGCACCATAAAAAGAAAGGCGTGGAAGATTTATTTTGTTCTTCTTCTTCTTTTGAATCAATAAAATCATCAGACAGATATCTGGTGAACGTCTCATGTAACTAGTAAGATAATCTATCTGGACGTGTGTATGTGCATTTGGGTAACTTAATTCTCTTTATTGAGCCTGATGCATTATCCGGCCTTGTTCAAAGAAGCGCACAATAAAGGTGTGGCATAAATAAATAAGTATGAAAGGGATGACATGATAATGCTTGGGGTTAGGTTTTTGAAATCCTCAAAAGAAAACAAAAAACAAGCTAAGAATCACTTCAGGATGGCAAGATATCGGTAGAAAAAAAAACAAGGGTATGCAACAAATGCATCTTCCCAATAGTCACCTATGGAGCTGAAACATGGAACCTAACCACGAGACTAAACCTCAAACTGAGAAACATGCAGCGTGCACATGAAAGAATCGTGCTCAACCTCGCATGGAGAGATCACAAGATTTTACAGAATCCATTAAGAAACTCAAAACGGAATGGGCTGGCCATGTTGCAAGAATTACAGACAACCGCTGGATATTATGATTCACGGCATGGATCCCTAGAGATCAAATTTGGAACTGCAGTGTATGTTCCAGAGGCAATGAGTTAATTGTTGTTTTAATTTTGAAAAATTCGAGAATTTGATTTAGAAGTATTTTACATCGTCACTTACGGTAATAATCGAATCACTTCATTGAAATTCATCTCCGATTTATCACTCCCTCGCTGTGTCACTCCGTCGTTACCAACCTGACACCAGATAAATTGCCCATTGGACGACATAACTAGCAACATAATTCACGTGCGTGCGTATGTGTGTATTCGTGTAACTTTTGAATTCTTTTCATGAAGCCCAAAGTATTAGCCATTGATAACTTTAACCTATTCGGCTCAACATGGGTATCGTACATCAAGGAATAATAACCCATCTTCTTTGAAAGTCTCTTTGCATTGACATTGCAATATACAGAAAAGAAACGATTGAAAACATTTCATTATGTACCGTATTTCACCATGCATAACCCACATTTTTTCCCGAAAATTTTGAGCTAAAAATCTAGATGCGTATTTTCTATGAAAGCATAATTGTTATACAAAATTGTATTCTTGGGATAATGTATCTTTCATTCGAAATTGAAGTTCATCCAGGGTATTATCTATGGTAACGGATTATATATGTTTTACGCAATGAAGAGAAGTACGGTTGGTCAATGCGCGGTTCATGTTTCTTTGTCAGATATCTAACAACATATTTCAGGCTTTTGCATGCTCATATCAGATTTTTAGTAGTTTTTTAACACCTTCTTCAATATCCTAACAGACCAAAACACTGCAGTTGTTTGGAAAGTCTCAATCCCTCTTCGAATCTCCAATTTCACCAATCTTGACCTTTTTTTTTTTTCTTCATTACGGTTCAAAGTGCACCTATGATTATGGGCACAACCTTGAATTTCATGTTTCATGCCTGTTTTATTTAATGGAATAACAGAAAGACTATAATTCAAAGTATAGAATAAAATCTTGACTAAATATGTAGACTGCAGTCATATTTATATTTTAAAAAAACCTTGCCAATACTGTTTTATTAGCCGTGAGAGAAACGTTATCTTGAAACAATTCAAAGGTTACATCTGTACGAAAATTCAGTGCACACATACCTTTGTCTCATGAAAATAATTTGCACAACCTATGATTTTTGTGCACACTAACTACTGAATATTAGAAAGAACATTTCTTGCCAACCAACCTCCCATCAAGTTTGATTTTTTGTTCCAACTAATGCAATCGCACGGGTACAATATCAAAGCGTGCCAATATAGCTTTATCACTCATGAGGCCAAAATCTACTTGAAAAGGTTTCAAGTGAACGTTTTCTCGAGTATTCAGCGAGCGCTTATGTATTTTTTGTCACGGGAAAAATTGTGCATCGAAACTTTCGCGTACACCGACTAACAAAAGATAGATGCAACGTTGAGCACCAGCTATTTGTTAAGACAGACCTGCAACATCGCACTGACCCCCCACACACACCCAGTTGTATTTTGTTTGATTACCCCTCACTCCCCTCCCCATTTCTTCTTGTTCTAACATCACAATGTCAAGATAGAGATCTAGTTTTTTTTCTCTCTGGTTGTTTAATTGTTACCAATCAGGCCCGAGTAACAATTGTTTCTATTAGTATACCTGAAAGGGCAAGTATATTGTGTACGTGATGGTAATGTTTTACTTGAGTGATTATTTACCACGAGCTCATTTCAGGGCTAACGACCCTGACGAAATAGAAAAGTGCATAGCATCAGGAACTATGTAGTGATAACATTTTGGTGACTTCTGTGCCTTCTCATCCCTAGAAGTTTCTTAAATTAGAAGCTTTGGTTGATAGTAGAGATCAAAAGATTTTAGCAGGAAGATATTAACTGGTTTGGGTTCAGCAAACATCGCTTCCTTTCCTTTTTGCAAACCTTTTTCAACGCGTAAGTATCTTTCTAAGGGGGAATTTTTTTATGATTTATTACTCATGAAAAAAAACATTTTGTCACTTCTCGTTACTAATATTCAGTCTGGTGTTAATTTAGAATGCATTTGATATCGATACGTTTGATACCACTGATGTCCTTTATATTGATACGTTTGATACCATTCATGTGCTTGATATTGATACGTTTGATACCATTCATATGCTTGATATTGATACGTTTGATACCACTAATTCGTTTGATATTGATACGTTTGATACCACTGGTGCGCTTGATATCGATTATGAATTAATCAAAGAAAGTGTCTGCTACCAGCAACACGGGCAGTTGCCCGGGGCGCCAAATACTTGTAACGCCTTTCATGTGTCTGAGACAGTAGAATTTTCCGAATACAAATGGAAACAATGGGAAAATGAATGAACTAAACAGGGTGAAATAACAAATTAGATAAGTGACTTCCTGATATGGAATCAAATCTTAAAGAAATATCTGACCGTCAAATACTTCCTGTTGGGGCGAAACTAAAAGAAACAATTGGCAAAGGAAAATCTCATGACCGACAATAACTTCAGTCATACTTTAAAGATCGCCGAAGTTCAGCTCACCCAGGGCACCTAGCGCCGATCCTGGCTTTAATTACAGCTTTAAAAATAGGCTTATGTCTTTAACCTCGTCTCACTATGTGAGATATTTCTTTTTGGACGTCAGATCTGGAACTGATTTGAGTCTTTCCACCTAATGGGTGTGTCGTTCTAGGAGGACGTTAACAACGCATCTACACTATCATCAATACATTCCCTCACTTATGAAATCTCCTTTGTCTATGAGAAATACTGACAATGATATTGGAGATGCGATGAATTTACACACATGTGCACAATGAGAAATTTCAATAAATTCGATAGAGCAAATCGATTTGCGCGCTCACACGCATCTATCTTATAAAGTAATAAAGTATGTATGTTTGTATGATGTTTGCAGTCTTATAAGTCGAGAACTAAGCGTCACAGAGGGAAAATAATTTCTGGTTGGATTTTGCAAAAAAATTTTAATTTGATTTCTGCAGGGTCTGCGTTCGCGCTCTCTGGAAAAAGTCCGTTTTAAAATGCTTTAAGGGAAGGTTTTTATACCATTTGTTTGAACCTACACTAATTTGTACGATTCTATTTAAAGAATAATTTACTTATTGGAAAGCTTAGTTGCTTATCAGCCAATTGGTTAAGGCCCCGAGAGATGTAATCGGTGAACCAAGATCAAACTCTGACGAAGAATGTTCAATCTATGTGGCTTTCAAATTTTCTGGCAATTTGTCATTTTTTGTGAAAGGAAATATTTAAAGGTTATATAAGAAAAGATTTATTTACAATGTAATTATAATGCTAAACTGTACCCTTACATTCCATTCGCCAAAGGTAATCGTCGATGCAAATTTATCTTTCACTCCATGATTATGCCATTTATTCTGGAACCAAAAAATTCTTAGGAGGCATCTTCAGCTGCTGCTGCTTTGTTTTTGAAGACCTTCCTTTGTGGGAAGTGTTCGAAATGATTGAAAAAGTAGTAGTTGCTTAGAGTGAGTCTGTATAGTAAGCTGGGTGAGGTAGTTTAGTAGCCAAGTCTGTTCAATTTCGGCATGGTCATCCACGTGGCATGCGATTGTCGTGAGGGGGAAAAATGATTTTTGTCGATTGCCCAATACCTGCGATTTAGGTGCATTTCGTCAATTTCCTGCCGATACTTCTTTGCTGCGATGGTTTCGCTCAGATCCAAGATGTCGTAATGATGATTAGATTTGCCGACCACGAAATGGTGACTACAATCTTCTATTGATGCTGGTTCGATTAGGGGAAGTGTTTTGTCCAGCCACTACACGGAACGCTGTCGATTGTTGCGCGGGATCAATTTTTACGACATGTCACAAAGCGACCAGGAAATAGATCGTTTTCCTTGCCCAAAAGAAGCACAGGGCAGGCGTCTTAACGATGGTTTTTAAATGTTTTTGTTTGCATCTCTAATTTGGTATAAATCTTGAACAACTGTTGAATGGTCAATGTTTGTGGGTCTGCTCCAATAATGGGCATCTAGTGGACGCCCACGACCTTCATTGTCTTCAAGGCTCTTTTTTTTTTAAACCAATGTTTGGCTGTACAATTGTTGACGATCTCCTGACCAAATAGTTGGTTGATATTTCGAGCAGTTGTTGCTGCTTTGCGTCTTGAACCCATACAACAAACTGTTCGAATTTGCTTTTTTCCACTTTTCTTTATAAAATCCACCTGGTTTAATAGTCAAAAACAGACCAGAATAAATAGTGATAAGAAAACGTTCTGCTTGAATAAATAGGGCAAAATTAACGCTTAAAAATGATATATTCCATGAAGACGAGTAAATAAAAGATTATTCCAAAATAAGCATCAATATATTTCAACCTTTTTTCATTCATTTCTGTGCATTTAAATATACCATCATAAAATACCATAATAACTCAGTGTCTTTTTTCTTGTCTATTTAACAGGTTTCTATGGCTGGTGTTGGTCCTTCTCTGCATGGGATTAATGTCCTACCAGATCATCGATCGTATCATTTATTTTTATAGTTGGCCTGTAACTGTTAACGTTGAGGTTAATTATAACAAGTCACTCGTCTTCCCATCAGTCACCATTTGCAATCAGAACCAATTCAGGTAAGTAATTCAATTGACTTACTCCTTGTATCAGGTTTTTGTTTTCTGTATTCTATCTATTTATCTATCGATCGCCGTGTGTTCATATATATATATATATATATATATATATATATATATATATAACACAGACCACATTTTTTTGTTCTTCATATTCTGTATATCTGTATGCCTGTCTATCTATTTAGCTATCTATTACTCTGTCTGTCTATATGTGGGGTGTTTCCTGTTGGTCTGGGCCCACAAACTATACTAAACCAGCCGTGGTTCTGGGTTAGTAAAAGAAGGCAACAAGACGGAATTTCGTTCATACGTTTTATATAGAATATTGATTATCAATATCTCTGGAGACGGGAAATGCCTATTCACAGTTGAAAAGAGAGGAAGCCGATTATCATCTAAGTCAAAATGACGACTGGTCTCTCATGTCACGAACGGTAGTCTACTGAATGGTAGCAGCGGTTGACGGTTACTTAGGGCGGCGTCTAACACGAGAGAGAGCTGGCAACGAGTCTCTTCTCCAGACCCAAATTTTACTCTGCTTGCTTGTTACGAAAATTCTTCCTATTTAAGCCCTTGGTATCGACACTGTATCTCTTGTAACCGACTTCCCTTATCTCTCCCTCTCCTGCCATCTCGACCTTTCCGGAAAAACCCAAAACATTGACCCTCATTCATCTCGCTACGCAGGTCTTCTCAAGATCATAAATTAGTCTCCCCCTCTCTCAAGGGCTCTGCAACAACCTTTCTTTCATAAGCTTTACTCTCTCTCTCTAGACCCCAGACACTGACCCTTATATCTGGCTTTGTTTTTTAAACTCAGGATTTGACAGATGATACTAGATTGAAAAAGTACAGGCAACTCAACCTCCCACGACAAGGTCATCGAATCGGGAACAAAACCTTTTCCCAAAAGCATTTGTTTTTGCAACCCAGGATTTGACAGATGACACTAGATTGAGAAATCGCAGATGCCCGCACCCGGAAACACGTAATTCTCATATTATCTCGAAAAACACATTATCCCTTTTAACACAGATAACTCCTTTTGTGATAACAATAGTAATTACTGGTAATAACCATAGTAATTTTTGGTAACAGCCATAGTAATTTTCAGGACACGGGGGACTCCTGGCCCCCTAGTGTCACATATATATCAGTCTATTTATCTAAATCAGTTCATATCTATCAATCTTGGTTTCTCAAATCTATCTAAGTCTGTTCACATCTATCTATGTCGATACTAATCTGTTTATCTATCTATCGATCTATCTCGCTATGTTCAAAGTTATCTATCAATTTCAGTCTGTTCATATCTTTTTCACATCATTTATATGACCCTACGTTGAAATTATAACTTGATATTCATTAACTGAAAATAAAATACTTGTAAGGTTAATACTAACATGCTGATTGTTGGATACCAACCAACAGGTAGTAAATTTGTCTTAAAATACATACAGTCTCAAGATTTTGATTTTCATAATTATTGAATACACTAGAGATTCTAAGATATACAATATATTTCAATTAATTATTGTTAAAGTTTATTTTAGTAATAAAAAAACATATAACAAAAGTAAGTATATTTGTTGCATGGAGATGACGTTAATATATAGAATAACCCTTTATAGCTAGAAATAGAATTGTTATTATATCAAAAAATCACGATGAATTAATTTGGTGCAGAATTTCGTTACTTTATATAACATGTATGCAAGGATATTTTTCTATTAACTAATGAGTAATACATACTTGTTCTAATCTTCAAAATAGATATGAGTGGCTCTGATTGGACAAATTTAAAATGTTCTAGATCTTCTCAAAAAACGAATTTTTTCCGGGCATGCCGACTTTTGTGCAGATTATTACTTTTGGAAAGCATAGAGATACGTGAAACACTGTGTAAAATTCTCCCTATTGTTTTTCCTTATTTACTAAATCTTTTCCTGTCTTTCATGGGTATTACGCACTTGGAACACTTCAAATAAATAGATAAGCCACATAAATATAGATACATGTGTACTGCTTTTTAATTTAAAAAAAAAAATTTTTAAAGTAGTATCAATGAAGTATGTCTGCAGAACAAACATACTGCCGGTTGCTGGAGAGTACGTTAGAACGAAATGTTGACATTCGCCTGTTTTATATCCTTGTAATTCCTATTTTATATATTAATAGCTGTATCTCATTTCTTAAATACTGAGCACTGTGATTAATTATCATCAAAATGGATAAAATTTGTTTGCTATTTCTTCCTTTTTTTTTGTATTCTTACGAATTGAAAAAGATATGAACTATATATATATATATATATATATATATATATATATATATATATATATATATATATATATATAGTTTTTCTCGCTTGAGAATGAGTTGTTTTTCCACTCGGTTAACAAAAACAGCTTATTTGCAAACAAAAAAACTAATAAAAAAATTGAAGCGACGTAGAGAATCTGTTGTTTCACGAAACTTGCTTGACATTTTCCCGATTAACAATCAAACAATCAGGGAAATTCGTAATTATAGCGAAGAAAATCCTAATGTCAAATATTTGATAATCAAAAAACTGCATAAATACATATATTTTCTCCAAAACACCCAAACTAATGTCAACCAACGTTTGAATGGAATTTATTTTACGCATATCTTTTAATAATCGTCATCTTTCTTTCTCTGTTTATTTCAATTTTTCTATGGGCGTACTAAGAAGATATTTCCTTGTGCAACTCTACGCACATACTATCAAATTAGAAACCTACAACCAAAGCTGTCACTAAAACTGTCAATGTAGGTTTATTTTCAGCTTTTAGCTGGTCTGGCTGGCTGGCTGGCTGGCTGGCTGGTTGGTCAGTTCATGGGATGATTGTCTATGTATCAATGTATCCCAAATACAGGCCACACCGATGGAACTAAAGAGCTGAAAATTTAAACATGTTTTCTTTTTCATGTTTCAAAAAAACCTTTGTCAAACTCTAAGAGTCGACTCTGTTTCGTAGAGTAACAATATTACCTCAACAAAATCCGATGAGTCATACACATAAAACCATGACGTATACAAAATCTGATGACAAGTCGAGCAACAACAAAGATAGCAGGGTCAGGTTTCTTCGATATGATATGAATAGACTAGATTAGAAGATATCTTATTTTATCAAACCAACGATAACAAATTAATTTTTGCATATCTATTCTGGGGTAAGAAAACTGATAGTTATAAGAAAAGGGTGATCGATTATAAAACGCTCCTCCCTGTAGTGTTTTGTTTGTTTCAAAGTTAAAAAATGTTTTATTTCATTTTATTTTATCTTTTGTAAACATTGAATTTCTAATTAAATTAGGATTTGAAATGAGAAAGTCTTTTCGAGGCGGGGGCATTGAGTGGAGGAATGAATTCTCTTTTGTTTACCTTTTAGATTCCGATGAAGCAAGAGAGTTTGACTCTAGCGCAGCCAAATTGGTGTATTTTCTTATTTTTATAACACCCCCAAATAAGTTTTTAGTAAGGGGGGTCAATTAGCTATGTGAGTGTACGCTAAAATGGTCCCTTAGTTTGTGTCCGGTGGCATTCACGTTTGTTTCTTGCAAATTGACTGACTTTATCTTACTTTCATTGTGTATAACGGTCAGAGAAGTAAAGATACAAACGAAAAAGTTACCCTGTCCAATATGATAGAGAGACTAGTATATACCCGGATCGGTACAAATGACCCTAAATATATTTTGTTATGTAATTTATTTTTGATAATTCACAAATCCTAATTTTATTTATTTATTTTTTTCAAAGTTTCAACTCAATTCAAGCTGTTTCAAAGTGTGGTGTTCAGACATGAAGTCACAAGAGTTTCTTTGGTGTAATGTTTATTCTTATACCATAGTGCAAAGGTAAATCAACCAATGAGATCATTCCATTTGAGCACAAACAAACAAACAAATGAATAAACAGAAAAAAATTGCATTTAAGCTCACCATATGATTATATTATTTCAAAAGTGGGGCGCATTAATATCAGGGTCCCAAATCCTCATTCTGTTGGTAGAAAAACGTCAAGATGAGTACAGAGATAAAATAATCGATAAGATTAATCCGAAGGGATACACGACCAATTATTAATTGCAAGTTACTCATGTTGCATCATAGAATCCATTAAAAATCTCAAATGGCAGTGGACTGACCATGTCGCTAGAATGGCGGACAACCGATGGACATCACGACTCACATGGATTCCCCGAAATCATATGCGAAACCGAGGCCAGCAGAGTATTAGATGGAGAGACGAGCTAGATAAATTCAGAAAGTACTGTCCCTACGATAGAGAAGTGTTGTGAATCCTGGGGAAGGTCTATGTCCAATGACGGGCGTTAAAAGACTAATGATGATGATGATGATGATGATGATGATGATGATGATGATAAGTCTTTGTTCCTACAAGGCGTAATCAAAGAATCACCCTCTTGATTCAACCGATCGTCATTATAAAATAGCGATGTTGGCAATATCTATAACAGGACCATTAGAGATATTAACAGGTCTGGGTAGTCACTCAATAGAAAGCGTCGCATTCCAACGTCTTTTGGCAGCATGTCGTGTTATGGTGAGCAATTAAAACATTGGGGGAAAGGGGTGATCTATAAATAAGGTATTCTCTTGCCTGTTGTTGCATCAGTAAAAAATACTGATTATACAGATTTTTAAAAAAGTATGAATGCTACCGGACACAAACTAAGGGATCAGTCTCTAGTGTTTTTTTTGTTTTTTGGGGGGAACGTAAGGAGTAAAGATCAGCCCTCTAGCTCCAATGATGCGGCTTGTATATGCAGCACATACATACGTACATCTATAACGTCGACTGTTCGATTTTCCTATGGGCTAACACCGGTGTCGGGCGAAATATAGTTCCTAATTAAATGTTGCAATTATCACATACATACATAAAGGGGAGGAATGTGACAGCAACTCTGAGAACCTAGGAGAGTCAAAGAAATCTGGGATCGCAAGGGGAGGAATGTGGCATAGGATTCTGAGAACGTGGGGAGGATTGAGGAAACTTTGAATCATAAGGGAGGAATTTAATCCAGGATTTTGAGAAGGTGGGGAAGGAATCAAGGAAAGCTTGAATTGCAAGTGGCGGAATGTGACCTTGGATTTTGAGAACTTGGCAACTCTGTCAAATGACACTCGAAATCTTCACTTGCGAGCAGACGATAACAGATACACAGTTAACATTGTTCTCATCATTGAAGATTTAGAACATCCATTCCAGTGTAAAAAAATATACAGAATGTTTACACAAACACACATCATAACATTCCCATTTACACAATATCCGGTGCATTAAACATTTGCAGTGTTTCAATAAACATCCTGATTCTTCTTAAAATCATTTACATCCGTTGATAGCACAACATAGTCCGATAATCTATTCCATAATCCCACCGTTCTATTGCTAAAAAGATTTTCTTCTGATATTCAATCTACTTCAATTTACTTCTGACGTACATATGCATAGCCTTTCAGTTCCTTTTTTTCGCCCTTCTAGAAAAAAAATTACATCAGTGTCTACCAATTCTAAAGCATTCATAATCTTAAACGTTTCTATTAAGTCTCCCCATCCCTCTTTTTTCTAACTATATCAACCGTAACTCTCTTAACCTATCTTCATAACTCATACTAACTTAATTGCTTGTCACTGGGCTTTCGGTAGGCCTATCCACAACGCTATTCCCCGCATACTGAATTGCTGGATAGGAGAAGCAGTTGCAGCATTCAGTCTGCTCAGCGAAGTACGGGAAATCAAGAAGTTTTCATAGAAATCAAAACTGAGGGTTTATAATTTGAAAATGGTGTCCATGATGCTCAATGATGCTCAATGGCTGCAAAACCTAGCAGCTTGAGACGACCCAGGAGGAGAAATTGGACACCTTTGGCACTAGATTTCTACGTAAAATAATGAACATCAGAAGGAAAGACTATGAGGAAAGAGGTCAAAGTGTGACACTGCGGGACCAGGAGTCCCCCGTGTCCTAAAAATTACTATGGTTATTAACAAAGGAGTTATCTGTATTAAAGGGTTAACCTACAACTGAAAAGTAAAGGGTTAATATGTTTTTGAAATACTGTAGGAAGTTGAGAATTACGTGCTTCCAAGTGCGGAAGTCGTCGGTCGAGAGTATGCACCTGCAGTTTCTCAATTTAATGTGTTCTGTCAAATCCCTGGATTGCAAAAACAAGTTCTCTTCCTGATTCGATGACCAGATGGGGGCCAGTGTCTGGAGTCTTGAAAAAAAGAGTAAAGCCTTTGAAAGAAAAGTAGTTTGCAGAGTTCTTGAAGGGGGGGGGGCTTATTAATGATCTTGGACGAACTTGCATCGCGAGACGGATGAGGGTCAATATTTGGGATTTTCTGGAAGGATCGAGATAACGTCAACAGGAAAAGAAAGAAAGGAAGTTAATTAATTTGTTTGGACAAAGTGACGTCACAAAGAAATACAGTGTTGATACCCGGGGCTTAAATAGAAGGGATTTTCGTAACAGTGCGAGTAGAGTTGGGGTTCGAGAAGAGAAATGCTACCAGTCTCTCTTGTCAGCCGGTCCGCCTTCGTAACCGTCAACCACTGCTTCCATCAAGTAGACTATCGTTCGTGACATGAAAGACCAGTCAGTTTGACTTAGATGAAAATCGGCCACCTCTCTTTCCAACTGCGAATGAGCATTTCCCGTCTCCAGAGATATTGATAATCAATACTCTATATAAAACAGTTAAACGGAACTTCGACTTGTTGCCTTCTTTTACTAACCCAGTACCACGGCTGGTTTGGTGTCGTTTGTGAGACCATCACTTAGACACTGAAGGTCCACAAAAGAAAGATCGCAATATCCTCTTGTATCAACCATCATTTGCGGATGGTATATCCACTGGTTGGGGGCATGTCCCCACAGCAAGACCCGCAAATCGAGTAGCCAAATGGACACCAAAAAAAGAGTGTGTGGCCCAAGATAAGCTTGTGACAAAAAGCGGGAAAGGACCTCCCACTGTTCAATAAGCGCGCCTTAAATGCTTCTTGTGTCGTGCGACGTGGGAGTGATTCGATCTGAGAGTATTCTCAAGCAATTTGAGAATTAAAATCCAAGGAATCTATGAATTTAGGTTGCTACAAAAAGAAGTCAATACTTAGACCATATCTGATCGATACACACCTTGTCAGGCTACCTAAGGGCAGTGATTCTATTTTAATTGAATGTGGATTATACAAATAAGCTGTGTCTCTAGAGATTGAAGTATAACAAAAAGAAGAGACTCTGTTCAAAACCTGTGACGTTGTTTGTACTATTTTCGACAGCATTTGTTAGCATTTGTTTCTATTATAGAACAGTTTCCAATTTATTTTTCATGTCGATCCCCATTAGATAATCTTTGCATCAGAGATTTCAAAAGATGATAAGTTGTAAATATATTTATGTACTGTATACATTAGTCATGAACACTGTACAGTCTGCTCTCTTTCTTTCTTTCTTTCTTTCTTTCTTTCTTTTTTCTTTCTTTCTTTCTTTCTTGTGCTTTCTTTTTTCATTTCGAGAATTGATCTAAAAAGAGGAATAATGTGACGTAACAATCCTCTTTCTTCGCCTGCTATCTCTCTCCCTCTCTCTCTCTCTCTCGCTCTCCCCCCTCTCTCTCTCTCTCTCTCTCTCCTTTCTTATGAACGCTAGGAATCGATTCAAATTTGGTCTAAACGGAAAACGTTGGGGCATTTGGAGAACTTTCGTTGCTGTTAGAAAGGACGATATTCTATAGTTAAGGAAGTCTTCCACTTTTCCCTAGCTATTTGAATGATGGGGCCGGTGGCCTAACGGTTAACAGTACGGAAGATGGAGTCGGCAAACAGTTCAAACTCCGGCTGTTTGTGTTCACTTCACATAGATGTCCTAAGGGAAGGCATGAGCCCATCGCTTCTCCCTTAAACGTGTATGGACGATTAACAAAACAGACTGGGCTATTCAGTCTTGGGTGGTAACCAGTCTAGGAGACGGACAACTCTGAATCTAAACCGTGAAAGTCCAACCCTTCATTCACCGTGATGAAAAGCTGGCAACAGGCGGTATGGGAACGGGTTCTTGAAATATACGCTTAATGCGACTCGGGTGAAGCTTTAACAGGCCTAGCAAGCCAGAAGTAGATTATGATAAATTGCTCAATTAAGATGAAGTGAGAATAAAAACAGACGGACAGATAATGCGACTACTGTCCCACATCTCCCCACGACACCTCGAGTATAAGTGGGGGATTCTTTTGAAAAAAAACTTTCGATTCGAATGATACCACGTGAACGCCAATCGACCCCCGACAAGATTGTCGGCTCCACGATGACGTCAATTGAAGAGTAAGACTCTCACAATACAACTCCAATCATGCATTATGGCATAATTAAATGGACTTGGACAATGACCGTTCCAAATGTGAGTGTTAGGAAGAGACTGGACTCTACGGTGTGCAGAGCAGCCTGCCGTAATTATCATTTAAAATAATTTTCCGTCCGTCGTACGAAACAGTGGCGTCGAATTTTTCTGGTTCTTTCTCCGTTCTGTTCGGTGTCACCAATTTAGATTTTTTTAAATTCAAATTTAGATACGTCTAGGGAGCAGAAGTCGAGTGGGTGATTTACAGAAATTATGAAAAAAAGATCTATAATCTTGATGTTTTATTTATTTTAATTAGATTTTTCGAGACTTGCTGATCAAAAGAACTGGCTAATGTCAACTTCGTACGATGACCGATTGCCAAGTAACTGCGTCACAAACACAGACACATAGTTTTTTGATTGTAGTTTGATATACATATTTATCAACCTCCCCATGGGGCTGGAATGTGACACAACGCTGAAGTCAAAGTGGGGACCCGCGCGCGTAGATGTGGGCAAGAACGAAAATTGCTTAGTCTCCTGGCTAATGGTATATCACGCATATATATTAATGTGTCTGTAGTCTGCACAACTTGTGTCACAGAGGCGTCCGGGCGGGCCCGACCCTATCCACCTATGTAATTGAGAGGTACTGGGGAAACTAACCCTCAAAGAATGAGCCTAATTAATTTTTTGAGTTCACAGAACGAATCGTTGGCCAGGTAATTAAATGAATGTACGTGGTTGATACCATGTTATAATTGTTATTACCTGATTGGGGCCAATTTGGAATTTATTTACCGATTCCGTTTACCGATCATTACCATAAGTAATTACCCTCGATTATGTTATTCCTGTCTCCCCTTCACAATTCAGACACCGACGATAATTTATTGAGTAAATAGAAAATTATGTTTACAGCTATGTATAAGCTTATTAAAATGAATCCTTTCATCTTTGGTCAGGGTTAGGGTCTCGTGGCGGCAGCCAGTATGATCTTAATAACACAAGGAGTTTGAACAAATCGAGTGAAATTTCATTGACGAGTAACTATGATCTTACTCTTGATGAGCGCCCAGGGTTCATTTATTAACCTTTTTCCCTTGGGTCAACAGTTGGAAATCTCCGCGAAAGAACTTTACAAAAGGTTCCGTGTTATTCTGAACAAAACGGGTTGAAACATGTCTCTGGGATCATTGGACGACCTTAAATAATTTACCTCATTGCAACACTTATCTTTGTCTTGTTAAGGAGCGTTCATAGAAAGGATACTTGTGGCAAGTAGAAAAAAAACAATTCTAAGGTTAGGGCTAGCAGTGGTTTTTGATGAATCTCGGGTGGGAATCTTCCAAAATATTAGGAACACGTTTATCTGAATGCTGCCATACATAGAACAACAATCTTTAGATCGATCAAGCATTCCAAGGAAGACTCCAGAGATGAAGTCAGCTCAGAAGATCAACTTTTTTTTTTCATTACAACCCTGTAGTCTTGATAGATTTTCTTGGGAGACACAGGATGATCATAGAGGGCTTATCGTGAAGAAGGTTCAACAGAATAGAAAATTGCATTGGATTTTTTCTATCACAACAATGCATCCGTTCATTCTCCGGGGGTAGCAAAGACTGTCCTACGAGAATTTCATTGTAAAATCTTACCCCATCTAGCCAACAGCTCTGATCTTGTCCCCCTCCCTTTCCAGATTTTCATGTTCTAAAAACTCACTTATAAAAGGAACACGATTTAAGTCCCACAATTCTGTCAAAACTGCTGTTTTGATTTGGTGGAAATCCAAGAGCACTAAGAAGGCGTCTTTTTCGGTGTATGGATCTAAACAGAGGATATGTCGGAAAACTATGATTCTTTAGCAATGCGTTTTAACATACCTTCGTACATTAATAATCACATTAGGTTTAGTTTAGTAACCGATATGAATACACCGTGAGAGATTAACAAACTAAACTATTGAATCTACCTTCAATCATTGCCGTCTTCAATGGACAGGACATGTTTTCCGAATGAAGATCGAAAGACTCACGAAGTGATCCCTGTATTCCAAACTCAGTGAAGGAACCAGAACTGAAGGTAGTCAAAGGGAAAGCTACAAGGGTCAACTGGAGG
The DNA here is from genome assembly GCA_963457665.1 of Thysanoteuthis rhombus. NCBI lineage: Eukaryota > Metazoa > Mollusca > Cephalopoda > Oegopsida > Thysanoteuthidae > Thysanoteuthis > Thysanoteuthis major. The sequence goes on from OY735217.1 coordinate 2,892,725, forward strand.
CTGCCTTCCAGAAATCTGTCGTTCAAGCGTCCAATTGTGAAATATCTGAATGTGACCAGCCAACATGGAGAAGACTTTGCCATCATGGAATAAAGGAATTAGGGACACGTATATCAGATGCAGAAGCTATACGAGAAACATGGAAGCAGCGACAAGGATCGATCAACAACCTGAAGATTACTCGACGATTTCCATGCATCGGGCTTGAAAGAATATTGACGGCTACAACGTTTCAAGTCAAGAAATTAGACACTGTCAACCATGACTGTCACCAAAACTGTCAACGTAGATTTCTTCAGTTTTTTTACTTGATCCGGTTGGCTGGCTTGCTGGTTGTCTATGTATGTATTACACATACAGGCTAATGGAGATAGAGGGCTAAAATTTGAAAAATCTACTCTTCGTTATGTTAAGAAAAAAACTTTTTCTCTGAGAATATTCCCCATGAAGAGATTTCTAAAGGGGATTTCAATATCCAACGTAAGTTTACGCTGAATTGATCCCTTAGTTTATGTCCGGCAGCATTCACTTTTTTAGTGATCACTGCCAAACAAATGGCAAGAGAAGTAATTCATTCATAGATCGCCTTTTTTTCCAATTATTTAATTGATCATCCCAAACCCAGCATGCTGCCAAATGACGTTGGTGATGAGGCAGTTTCTGTTAAGTGATTAATCGTCTTTCAATATCTTTTGAGTGAAATTATCAAAGAGCAAATTTTCATACATTTAAAATTTGAAAGAATCTCAAAAATTTGTTATTAACTACTGGCGGAACACCATCTTGTTGTTAGAGAGGAGGCCCACATGGTTACTAGGTCCTATCCAGGTCTGGGGCCTAAGGAGGTCACCCAGAGTACCATTAACCAATACTGTCAACAAATATTTCTTCGGTTTTCAACTTAGTCCGTTTAGCTATGTATGTAATTCAAACATTTACTCATTATTATGTCTAAAATAATTATGCCTGTTTTTTTGATTGTTTTTATATCCTCCTCTGAAAAAGGTTTTTAGTGGGGGTTCAGTTTGCAATGTAAAGTTATACTAAATTGATCACCTTTTTTGTATCCACGTGTATTTTGAAAATTTAGACTTTTTAGTGATCACTGCCCACCAAAAGGCGAGAGAATTATCTTATTCATTGATTACCCTTTCTTCCAATGTATCAATTGATCACCCCGACACGGTATGGTACCAAAAGACGTTGGTCATGTGACAGTTTCTATTGAGTGACTGACTCATAAAGCTCTGGGGGTTGGCCCCACTCCTAATAGCCCCTAGCCTCAGCTTTGCCCCTGGTGTACAAGGACCCTCTCTTGGAATAATCGCTCTGGCAATTACAAAAATTGTTAGTAGGAAATAAAACTTACCCTTTTCCATTTGTAATCAGGCGCCGGTGGATATAATGTTTGTCATATGAATGACATGGACGCCATATTCGTCAATTACTGCATTTTTGATTTTCTTTATAATGGAACAATACTCGAGTTCCTGAATCTGGGGGACGTTTATAGGTCGATTAAAGTTAATCATGGAAAAGATCACCGATGCAAGAATGGTGCTAACACTTTCATCGTGTTTCTCAAATTAGCTTTATTACTGAAAAACACCACGATATATATATATATATATATATATATATATATATATATATATATATATATATATATATATATATATATATATATATATGAGTTTTATTACTGTACAACGCCACGGTTAATATAATAATAGACATTACTCAAGCCTCAAAAAGTAGAAAATAGTTCAGGAAACATTAGCTGGCATTTGGGTATGGCCGTTTTCCGGATATTTGTGTTTGGGGGAAAACGTTTCTTTTCGAATCTATTATTCAGAAAAAAATATATATATATCAATACATCTATCTATCTATCTATCTATCTATCTATATATATATATATATATATATATATATATATATATATATATATATGGATGATACACATATATATGTGTCATATATTTCTATACGTGTGTGTGTGTGTGTGTGTGTGTGTGTGTGTTTCTGGATAAATGTGGACTTCTTCAGGCGAATAATTCCATACATTCGAATCCTAATAAAAACGTTATAGGGAGGTTGTCTATTTTCTGTATGGAAGAAGGCTCTATTCCATTTATATTTCTTTTTCCTTTTTTCTTTTTTCTTTCCTAATTTCTTGTTGATTTCTCTGTTGATAATTTTTCTGTTCTTTTTTTTCTTCATTCCCGACAACTCGTCCATTTCCTAAACTTCTCCGGAGGCAAATAATGTGAAGAAAATGAAGAAACAATTCTTAATGGCTGGAAATTCTGTATTGTGTGTTATATGTAACGATGTGAAAAGGTCAGGCTACGATAGAAGTATGTGTTTCTGATTTATAGAAATTAGAAACTTGTATCAAAATAAATATAGACAAAACATGTCATCAGTCCGATTGCGGGTAAATAAGGGTGGGGATTTCTTATCTATGTGTGTGAAAACATCATTTGCCCTTGAAGAAGTCTACAAAATGAAATTTCAATGATTTAAAACAAACTTCTGATATTGTCATTCATTTCTCATATATATATATATATATATATATATATATATATATATATATATATATATATATATATATGTGGGGATGATCTAGATTCGCTACAGAAACAAGTTTATGTTTCTGCCCTCTCTGAGCCTTATCAGGCGAATGATTTTCTGTGTTTTTAGATTCCTGTTTGGGGAATTTGGTGAGAATCTTGTGGGCGTTGCTGTGAGCAGGAAGAGTTATTCTTTTTGTTCTATTGTTTTTTGTAGTTTGAATATTTTTGTCGGTAGTTGTAAGTTACGTGTCAAAGGTTGTGAGCTAGGTTTAGGAGTTATCTCTGAAAGGATGCTTAATTGTTTTCTGAGGGATGTTTTTTATCTTGACCTTGATATTTGGCATTGGGTTTATTGCCCATGTTGGTATCCTTTATGGCTCTTGTAGATTGTACTATTCTCAATTTACTTGGACATGTGAGGGAGTAGATAATGGTGATTAGAAGTTTGGGGAGGATGGATACGGGAATAGACTATCTACATTACCTTTAATGTATGGATTGCTATTATATTATATTCGTTGGTAAGAATTTTGAGCGATGCCTGCATGTATCGAGCACTCTATGAAATAAATCCATCACATATCAGACGTTGCTTTTTATTATGCTGTATTGCTAACCTGATCTGTACCATATATATATATATATATATATATATATATATATATATATATATATATATATATATATATATATATATATATATATATATATATCACAGTATATATATATATATTACAGTATATGACATAAGTTATATATTAAAATCATAGCTGGAAGGTAGGTGGTGTTTGATTAACACTGATGAGGTATCATGTTAACGTAACTGTTTAATTTCTAAATCTCCGAAACGGTTTCACGGTAAACTACCAATAATCCCAACGAGAGAAAATTTACTCGTAGTACCATAAGGTCGAAGTGTGTGTAAAACATTAAAAGAAACAGCGCAGCCGATTGCATGAATTACATTAAAATATATCAGGAAGTAAGTGACTGAAGTGACACAAAAAAGAGTTCTTCAAGCTGTAATGCTCTCTAGAATATACGTATATAGTTACTCAGTAGAATGACCAAACAGGTGATCAATGTCTTTGGGCAACATGTCTAGTTGAAACCGTCAACCAAAACTGTCAGCAAAGACTTCTCCAGTTTTTAAGACAGTCTGACTTGCTGGCTATTCATGTACGTACAGATGGCACCTATGGAGCTAGAGGGCTAGAAATTCAAACAGTCACGGCTTATTATGTACAGGAAAAAAAGTTTTTGTTGAATTTTTTTGAAAATACCCACAAATAATTGGGGGTCAATTTGTAATGTAAGTACATGCTAAATTAGAGCCTTCGTTGTTTTTTTTTGTTTCTGTTTTTTAAATCAGAATTTTCGGTGATCAAAAAAAAGAGAAGTAACTTATTCATTAATCACCCATTTTTCCAGTCTTTTAATTTATCACCACCAACATGGCATGCTGCCTGCCAAAAGATGTTGGTCAGGTGACGGTTTCTATTGAGTAACCAACCAGGCATGTTCGTTGGTATAGTATTAGGGGGTGGGGGTACAGATGATTTTGATTTTCACTGACTGGTTCAGCAACTGCTTATAATCGTTTAATCTTTTTCAATGATTTCATTTTCAAGACAATAATCGAGAAAAATCTTTATTGTTTTCAGAATATCCAAAGCCGCCGAAATAGCACAGTACAAATTATTGGATGCTCTTTACACAAGGACGGGAAAAGTCAATTCCAGTTTTCTACATGAATATCAAGCCAATAATTTGACATTCTATGAACTTTTCACATTAGTGTCACATCAAAAAGAGGATTTGATCGTATCGTAAGTATGAACAATTGATTATTCATCGCAAGAGTATATATATATATATATATATATATATATATATATATATATAGGACGGACAACGATGTTATGACTTAGTAGGCACTGGCAGTTTTTCATACAAAAAGGATGGATTCAATACAGTAGGCTACACAAGAAATACTACATAGATGTGAAAAGACAATATTCACATGGACAGTGCTTTGCGAAGGATGTGGGCAGTTCTTGTGAGACCAATTTTCTGTATCTCATAGATGCTTGGGTTTCCTGTTATTCTACCTAGATATACGACAACACCCTTTTTATAACCCCAAGGGCTCTTATGATAGGTATTGTTTCAGTCTCAAGTTGCCACATTTTTTGTGATCTCGATTTCCAGGTCTTTGTACAATTTTTCAAACTCTTTTCAGATAAGTTTTTCGTCTGATGGAATGGACGTATCTATTGATAAGCATCTATTTTCCTTCTTGTCCTTGATTATTACGTTCAGGCGGTTGGCTTTGATGGTTCGATCGGTGATCTGGGAAATTCCATAATATTACTACATCATGAGTTTCAGTTTCAGGTTCTAGAGGGTGTTCATACCAATATGCAATGTGTGGTGCACTATAGTGCTTACAGACTATCCAGTGGATGTATTGGCCCTCTGTATCGTACCTACCAAGTCTGTTACCATTCAGGGCTAGAATAGAGCATCCACATGAAATGTTGTCGATAGTCTCAGCTGCTATGTCGTGGAACCTGCAGTTGGGGTAAGCACCATTTTTGATTGTGTGTGCTTGTAGGATTGTAGTTCCTTGTAGGAAGGCTCTGGTCTTGAGCAGCAAGGATGAAGCCCTGTTTCGGCTTTTAACCATGAACTTCATAACCACTGATGGGTGTGGGTATTATTTACATCAGCATCTTGGGTCTGAAGTGGTTATTGGCCGTGCAGGGGTTTCTGTTCCCAGTAATCTTTTGACCTTGATATTTCCTGTCGCTTGGTTTTAGTTTCAGATTTTTTTTAGCAACCTTTGTTGCTGCTTGTATATAGGCTTGTTGGTTTATGTCGGTGATGTTCAGCTCATCTCGAAATGACTTGGATTCACTCACAAGTGGATGAAGCCTTTTTACTGTTTCATGTTTTTTCACCAAAGTCAACATCCAGTTGTCACTTTGGTGGGGCCCTATGAAACAATTTTCTGTATTTCTGTACTACAGATATTACCAAGATGTGGACGGCCTTGATACAGCGTTAAGCTCAGTTTAATGGAAAGTTCGAACCCTTCTGTTGTACTCCTTTTTATTTTTTCATTCATGAATGCCTGTTGGATTCCATTGCCTTCATAAATTATGAGATATTTAAGGATATCTTCCTGTTCAAGTTCGTGAATGATTGTGTCCATGTCTAAAAGGATATCTTTTGTTGTTGCCAGTTTTCCTCGCCTGGAAGTTGCTTTTTCACACTTATAGAGACCAAATCTCATTGCAATACTATCACTGAGCCTCTTAACAGTTTGCAACAGCCGCCTCAGCTCAGAGCCATTTTTTTGCATACAGTTCAAGATTATCCATGTAGAATAGTGGTTCATTCTCTTGTCACTGGTTTTATATTCATAGACGATGTTGTTGAGTTCACTTGAAAGGAGGGGTGAGAAATCAACCGAAAAGAAAGGGTGAAAGAGAATCCCTTTGGAAGATTCTGCAGTTAATGGATATATTCTTGAATCCATAGGTACCTTTAGTGGGGTTAAAGAAGAGTTTAGTGTTACGTATTGGTATACTATGCTTAAGGAAATCAATTATAGTCGATGCAATTTTATATACTTCTAAGGCTTTTAGTATCCAAGTATGTGGTATACTATCAAACGTCTTTTAGTAATCTATCTAGGCTGTACTTAGATTGAGGCGTTTGGCTCGACGGTTCTCGAGTATCTATTTATAAATCAGAACTTAGTTTTTTACCCATAAGAACTTCTTTTGCAGTCTTTTTGTTCTCGTGGAAAGATATCGTTGTTCTCCATTTGGGATTGCATTTTATTTGTTAGCATTTGGGGTTTTATTTTGTTTCACAGCTTTGGGGCGTGAGGTAAGTGGTGCCATCGCTTAATCACGCAGGTGCATCCTACGGCGTATTCATGATGTTGAAGATTTTGTTAAATTGACATGGGCAGATGAGAGTATGTTTAGCCGGAAAATGGGGATTTTATCCATTTCTGGCCACTCCCGTTTGTGTGCCTTCCAGAGCATCAAAGACTTCTTCCATTGTTATATTGCTCCATTCCTGTAAGGATTACTTTCCATTCTCTCATTTTCTCTCCGAAGCCACTCTGCATTCACGTTGAATGCTAGACCGTTGCTCCAAATGTTTGCCCAGAATTTTTCTAAATCATCTATTGAAGGTGGTTCTCTGACCTCCATTGGCTGTATGCCCATCTCTCTGTAGAATCTCTTGGCGTCTGTATTAAACACCAGGTTTCGGCGGTAAAATTTAATTCTTTTCTCAAACCATCCTATCCTTTAGGCTTTAACCTGTATCCTATTTATTATTTCTTTAACTGGAGGTAAGTTTTCGTTAGTTTATATTTCCTCCTGACCTTTCTGCGTTTCTTTGTTTTAATGTTTACTTCTTTAGAGAATTCATCAATTATTGATAACTCTTCCCCCAGGTAGTCTATCTTATATTATTCAGAACAGTTATAGTTGTGGTATTCATTCCGGCGAAGATCGTAATTTTGGATCGTTACTCCTCTGATCGTTCTCTGGGGTAGATATCATAGCGTCCAACTGCAGCAAAGAATAGTTGTGATTATATTGAGAATTTCAACAAAGGCAATAAATTAACATGCCTTCTATCGACGGCCTTCTATTCCAATGTGCAGATGCACCTTAAGTGTCTAATCACAAACAGCCTTTTTTTCTTTTTCTTCTCTGTGTTTTGCTTTTTTCTGGACTAGAGTTGTTTTTCCACAATTTCATCCGTAGATGTACGTGGGGACGAGAGCAATGCGGACCGGAAAATTTCACCATGATCATCACCGACCATGGCGTTTGTTACACATTCAGTCAAGAAATAAATGGATATTTGAGGAAGGCAGCCACAACAGGTACGTCTAAAATCGTTGTCTGTCCATTTATGGTATTTGGATGGAGTTCGCAAAGAAGGGGGGTAACTTCGGTAAACAATATCGTTCGAGCAGTTGCTACTGCTAACTTATTACAAAACAAATGAAAGCAAAAAACTTGACAATTCAAAAACTGTATTATTTTGAATTCATTGGGACATGGGTGGCCTATCGTCTTCATATAAGATAGCTGAAGCACTTTCACCAACAATGTTTGCATAGGATTATAGGCATGCTTTGAAAAATTCACATAATGAATGTTGAGATGCTTGAGAGCTTTCTCTGTTCTTGTGGAAAGATATTGTTTTTCTCCATTTGGGATACGATGTAGAGGGTCATTTAGCAAGAATTAGTGATGAAAGGATCCCCAAGCAGCCTTTGTATGGAGGGCTTGCAAATAAGCCAGTAATGGGCTACAAGGATTGTCTGAAGGCTTCATTCAAAGCTGCAAATATCTCAATTAACGACTGGGAGACTGGCGAGTGGCCATTATTCTTGACAGAAGTTAATCTATCGGTGGGGGCTACATTCGAGGACTCTCGCATCAAAATGAAAGACTGGAGAGAAATGCCCGGTATCTGACTCTGAACTTCCCGTTCTCGAAGGCGACCACCACGAATTAACCATCAAGGGGAGGGGTTTCATGTATGAAGCTATGAGAAGGGACAGCAGGTTTACTATCGAATAGGTACAGATAGCAATGCCTCTCACGTCTTTGGAAAGGAATGCAAGTCAGTAGGAGGGATGGAAAGCTGTGTTAGAGTAAAGGAAGGTTGTGCACTGAGTGCCACGAATTATCTTGAAAACCATTTTTGCGCCAAAGATTTTAAATCCCTGGCTGGGTTGAAGAGCCACACCCGTTCTTGGCATAGTCGAGTGTTTCTCTAGAGTAACATCAGCAGGTGGCCTACTTGAAAACTATGAGGATGCCGTCATGTATCTTGCATACAAGCTACACCGATGGAGTTAGAGGGCTGAAATTTTCAACATTTACTCTTTATTGTGCCTGGAAAAAAAGTTTCTGTTTTTTTCCAATTCCCTCCTTAAATACACCCCTTTCTTTGGGTTGGGGATCAATTTACAAACTCTTAGTTTGTATCCAACAGCATTCACGTTTGTTTTTGTTTTTTTAATTTAGACTTATTTAGTGATCACTACCCCTCAAAAGATGGGAAAAGTTACTTATCCATTGATCAGCTGCCCTTTCCAATGTTCTAACTGATCACCCCCAACAGCATGCTGGCTAAAAATGTTGGTCATGTGACGGTTTCTATTGAGTAACTAACCAAACCTTTCTCAATAGAGTCCCTTTTTGTTCTTCTCATGATAAATTCTCTTCTGGGGCATGTAAAGATTGCTTGTTACATCATGATAAATTATCAATACATTTCACGGATAAATTGTCTCTACAATTCTAACATAGATATAGATATATATATATGTGTGTATATATATTTTTATAACTCCAGGCGCCGACAACGGTCTTCGGTTGTTACTTAACGTTGAACAATACGAATATATGCCGGGACCCCACGATGCTGCGGGAGTGAAAATACTCATGCACAATATTGGTGAATTTCCAAAAGTCCACGAACTCGGACTGGCCACACCGACTGGAACACACGCCTTTGTTGGACTAAAGATTGTCTCGGTAAATAAAGCTTTTACTAGTTCTATCCGAATTCATTAGAACAGGGTTTCTCAAACCAGGTTCTGCAGAACCCTTGGTGTAATTTTGGTCCCGTTGCCGATTTTAAGAAATAAACTGTTCACAGTTTTGAATGAAATATCATGTGGCAAATTTGGAAGTCTGGTTCAACGGATGCTTTTGGTTTTTCTGTTACAAATCGAAATGCGTCCGTTGTACCTGACTTCAGTTGTTGGATTTCTTTCGTTTTCGTTGGGAAAGCCATGCTTAATGTTGAATAACCATAGTCATGTATTTTTATGAATAAGAATATACCATATCGTGCTTTCAAAAAGTATCTAATCCGTAATCTGCAGCCACTTGATTGCACCTGCGCGCCATTTTATCACATATGTTGACTTTGAAACTTTAGTTTTGAGTTCTGGTGCTTCTACATTTTATGCTTTATTACCAGGGTGAAGCATGATCTTTACATCTTTTCCGATCATTTTTTTTCACCTGCTGTTAATGATGTTGAAATAGAAAATAAGGCTTGAAATGACAAAAAAAAACATCAAAATAACACCATTTACAATTTTTATTGAAAATAATACTTGCAGAATATTTCCATATAATATTCAACAAATGTGCGAATCATTTGACTCAAAGAAAAACTACTTGCTCTTCAGACTGTTAATTTTATAGAATCTACACCAGTGGGTCGCCAACCTTTTCATGCCTAACGCCCACCTTTGTGACTTTTGTGAGAATCAAATTTCCGTACCGGCCATCAATATTTCAAATCCAATTAGCCGCTTAATGTCAATCAAAAATGGCTAAAATGTGTCGGATTGGTAAAAAATGGCTAGATATGCGTAGATTCCATGTAATACGCCCTGAAAAACTTGTACAAAGGCTCCGAAAATTAATCATATGATAATAATGAAATTGAAAGATTTTGGTTGTCAATCTTTGTGATAACGTACCATTAGCCATAAGAGAACGAAAATAATAGCACTTCCAAAATTAAAATACTTCATTCGGTTCGAATAAAGACATCCTTTGCGACCCAGTAATAGGTCTGTCCCTCATTTAAAAGCTTAAATCGCCCTCTGGTGGATGGCTTTGTCCAGGCAGGTCACCACTGGTCTAAACAGACACATTCTAAGAGGAAAAATTCTTTGTGCTCAAAAAGTCGACTTTTACGACGGAATATGAGGTATAAAAAAAATGATTGCTGTATCATGAAATGTCTTGTTTTGTTCTCTTCTTTAGTTGAGCAACTTACCTCAGCCTCGAGGGAATTGCAGCACCAAAGTATTGAAATACTTTCCAGCGTACACGCCAGAGAACTGCGAGATCGACTGTTTCACAGAAGAGTTGTCTAAAACGTGTAATTGTAGACTGAAATTCATGCCTCAGAAAAATGGTATGTATGTATATATGCATATATGTACGTATGTATGTATGAATGTAGTCACGCTTCAAAACAATTGCTTATATGTATCTAAATGTTTTTCGATGACCACTGGTTATTGGAACCGTGGAAAGCGTATCCGTGGATAAGGAGGAAACACTGTAACACTGCCTTTCCATAGTGCCTCAGTCTATATTTAACATAACGAGATATGACTTGGATCAAATTTATTTCATTTGCTACTCTATATAAATAATTCATTGAGAATCAAATATATACCGTGTATACTCGTGTATTGGTCGAGTTTTAAAGACCAAAATTTTAAGCTAAAAAAGGGGGTTATACATGAGTGATGATTTTGTAATGTTGAAATTCAAACATAGTGGGAATGACTAGGGTCATCCCCGGGCTTCGAAATAAAGAATAAATTGACGGTTTCATAACCATACATCTAGGGTCGACCTATACACGGGACATTTATTATACGCAAGTAAGTAATCCTAGAAAACGTGCAGTATTTAAGATTCTTCAACAGCCATTTCGGGTGTAGTGATTACCTTTCTTTTCTGAAATCTAGCCATTTTGGCTATTCAAAATGGCTGTTCAAGAAATCCGAAATACTGCGCGTTTTTAAGGATTACCTACTTGTGCATGATCAATATCTCGTGTATTGGTCGACCCTGGATGTATGGCAGCTCTTAAAACTCCACCTAAAAATTGTATCCGGTCTGCATCCAAACCAAATAGGTTGAATCATTAAAAAGGGAAAGATTTATTTCTGGAAAAACTGTGTCCATTGTGTTAATTACATTTATATTCCATTAACAGTACAATCCAGTTCACAGTGCAACAGATTCTGTCCTTGAAATTCAGCCCGAATGAATAATTACATTCTGGCTTTAAAAACATGGAAACCAAAATGGCGCTTTGTGCGAATTATTTTCTCGTGATTTTTGAGCTTCTGCATGGCTGTATAAGTGGTAGTTTCTCATCAGCTACGAATCTATAGAAAATATAGTGCTTTTATGTAAACTAAAGGAGAAAAAAAAGGTTATTTGGATCAATTGTAGAATCCGGAGTCCAAAAATTAATTCTGGTCAAAAGCACAATTTTTCAGATTACACCGTATATGACGTCATCTGTTAAATCGAGGTGTCAGTATTGATAGATTGTTTCTACAGAATTTCTTTTTTTTTCTTTTTCAAGCAAAATAAATGAGTACATAAATTAATTTATTCAAAATATAATTAAATTTATTCCAACGTCTATCTAATAAGACTCGTTTGACACCATCTGAAAATTTGCACCTTTGATTTGAATCAATTTTGTGGTCTGGATTCTACATTTGTTCTGATTGGATTTTTTGCCAGTAGGATGATTTAGGATTTGCTGACGTTTTGTACATTTCAACCCCTTCGCTTCTCGTTGCTTTCCATTGCTTCTTGTATTTTACAGAAACCAGAAACAATCTGATTTCAACTGCACGCACAGCTGAACCGTAAAATGCGAATCAGTCAATTCTTAGAATATTTGCTACTGCATTTCCCACAACATTTCCCACAATATGAACAATCTTCACAACTCAGTTGAGTGACAAAGTCTGACGTCATCATCCAGCTTGTGGTTCCATCAGTGAAAAAATAATTATCACTTAAATTGCACTCGATTTATCTTGCTTGATTCTTTTCTCGTCGTTTTTTCTTTCTGTTATTTCGACCGCTATTTCGCACATTTTGTCAGTTTATACTTAATGAGAAATTTTGACAAGTTTTAGTCATTTTATTCATTTTCACTTGTTTTTCCATCGGAATTTTCGAGCAGACGACAAACAAAGGCAGAGCATCCATAGTCCAATGTTTTGTTGCCGATTACAATCATCGATTAGAGAGTCACTGTTGCCACAATCACAGATCCTCTAAAGATGGGAGACGATTCTGACATGATTTTATCTGAATCCGTCAACCGTTGATTAAAACTCAACGTGTTGACCGCTTCACTACGAATGCACTTATTACAGTATAGTCGCTTCAGACGTATCTATAGTGATTTTTTCTTCCACGTGTACTACTAGGTGTTGAGAGGGGGTGGATACGGCGGTCGATGGCTTAGTAGGTTGCCTCTGTGACAAACAGGCCATGGGATTCGAACATTTCTGTTACACCCTCGATCCAACGCCCTGGAGTTCGTCCTCTAGTCAGAACGTCTGAACTTCAGACATTGTAGGCTCTGAAAGCTGGTCAGTCACTTACCATTCTCATCAGATGTCCGAACCATTTAATTTTCTGGTGCTGGATGAAATTGTGGACTGGTGTTGCTCCAAAGATTTTCCTTGCTGATTAAGTCTTTTCTCGTCTTTTTTGCTGCTCGTCTGAGGCACCTCATCTCGAAGTTTGTAATCTTTCTTTCCTGTACTTTGTTCAGTGTCCATGTCTGTCTCTGGTTGGTCAGTGCAGGAAGAAAGGCGGTGCTTTATGAACGGTCAATCGAGTCATTTTGTGGGCGATATGTTTGGCTGGGTCGATCACTCTTCATTATCTTTGCTACCTTATTCTCTCCAAGAATGATTTCTACCAATGATACCAATCTTGATTTCGCAAAACCTCTTCAGGGATTTCGTAAGACATTTACATGAATAAAAACTATTGCAAAGTATATTTTTGAATATTTCATATTTTTGTGCACAACTTTTTTTAAAGTAATTCATACTGTTGTATATGTTCTTAGTAATGTTCGAAATTCTGTATACATTCTTGAAAAATCAATGTAGGCAGTTTATTGTTGGATAGACACTACTGGAGCATGCCTGTCCGCGTGGTCGATTTTTTTAATCTATGGTGTTTGTCAGTCTTTTGAAAGTATTCTTGAGAATAGTTTATACATGTTAGATAGTAATGCAATAGGTTGGTAGTTATTTTCTCTCTTGTGAAGTTGGATCATCATTCCTAGACAGAAGTTTTGAGGTACTCTCTAGCATGCACTGTGTGGGTAACTGCTTCTATATTTTTTCTCGAAAGTAAGAAGAATTCCAAAAATTACTAATCGAATTCGAGCAAGACGCAGCCTAAAATGTTTTCCAAAATTTGGCCGATAACTGTGTCAGGCCGCCCGGCTCACTTCCAAGCTGAATTTTATCTGAAATTTTCACATTACACTGTCCGATCTATGTGAATAATACTGATGTGTTCGATTGAGTGCGTTTCTAAGAAAAGTATTCTTGAAAATGAATATCTGTTGTATAAAATGAAGGTTATTTCATACCTTTAAATAGATTTTAATGACAGCTGAATAACGCCATGAAACCATAAGCGGTTCACCTAACAATCTTGCCCAGCCTGGCAGACGGGTTGGGATTGTGCTAATATGAACATTGGTTGTGGAACTTTGAGTTTCCGATATCCTTCAATAAATTGTTTTTGAATGCATTGATTGATTTGGAGAAAATAGACTCTTCATTGAGAGTATTCCATGATTTGGTCAGGCGAGTAGAGATGGAATTCTTTTCAGCCCAATGGATGACTGTTCCCGGAGTTATTGACCATGTCATCGGGGTTTTTTTTGTGTTTTTTTTGTTTTGTTTTTTGTTTTTTGTAGATAGCGATGCAGTAAATGTGTGCTTGCCTGGACACAAAGAGCATTGATAATTTTTGTCTAAAGCTGTAGTTTTGAAACTGGGGTCTGCAGACCTCTAGGGGTCCATTAAACAATGCTTGGATATCTGCAGCAGTGTTTCTCCTGAACCTGACATTGCAAATTTTGTGTCAGAGAAATAACATCATCCATTGCACACTTACAACTATTGAGAAACATTTGTACACAAACCATGACCATATATAAGAATCCGAATAAATGTAATCTTTCTCAAATATTATACTTATAAGTGAAAATTGCTCATCATTGTAAATCGTTAATTACTGTCTGAAAACTAACTGCAAAACCGGGGGTCCGTCAGAATATTTCTTGTATAGAAAGGGTCCTTAATTTTTTTAAATTTCGAAGCCACTGGTCCAAGATGTGGATACTTTTACGGTAGACTTAGAACAGACCAGCACGGATTGAGATTGACTTTCCTCGCCCTCTCTGTGTACGTCATGTATTTCATTTTGTGAACAATCTTGGTAGCTCTTCTTTGGTCTCTTACAAATGCATCAAAGTTATATTTTGAATGAGATGACCAGATGCATGATGGGATCTCTAGATCATCTGGCACTACAGACCTGTTGACTAACATACCATAAATAATCCGTTTTACAAAATCCACATCATCGTGTATTTATTTGTCTTTGTTAAATCTTATATAAAAGTTATCTTTCACTTCTTTTACCTAATGAGCCTTTGTCCTTCTTTTCTTTAAAGCAGCACTATGAAAATCGACAGCATATTTTACTGATATGTATTTTAGCTTGATCAATCTTTTGTCAATCAATGCTTCCTGCTATAAGAATGGTATAGTAAAGATTCTTTCTTTATTCACTTCGCTTGCACGTCAAAAGCCACTGCTACTACTACTTCATTCATCGATTTAGCACAAATACTATTTTCATGTTTGTGACGTGATCACTCAATACTTTGATCAGAACCAGATTTGTATCACATAAGTAATGCACCCTCTTTCTTGATAGGAGTTCCCCCACTGTGCACCTTGCAGCAATATTATGAATGCTACTTGCCCAAAAGAGGTCAGTGAAATTCTTCTTCTTCTCCTTCGTCTTCTTCTCCTTTGTCTTCTTCTCCTTCGTCTTCTTCTTTGCATCTTCAGTTCTATTTCGAACTCAATATGTTCACTTTCACTTTCACTTTCAAACTCAATGTGCTAACCTTTTTTCTTCTCTTCGCTGTAACTTTAAGTCAAGGTATTTTGTTTGATTATTTTCGGAATGTCTGTTTTTTTTTACTAAAAAATACACGGGTCTTATCTCATTATATAAATGCCCAGGCCACTTTTTTTGTTTGCATGTGCATACATCTGTCTTTTTTTCGCGCTAAAGAAAACCTATCAAAAATGAACGTAATTTTGTCATGATTCGAACGCGCGACCAAGACATACCTATCCATCGAATCAAACTTGCGCTGCTTGAAAGGATCAATATTGTTACTGCTGTTGTGTTTGTTTTTTGTCACGCTACTGCAAACAAAAAAGAGAGAAAGGGGGTAGCTGCGCTTTACTGTGTATGTGTGTTTGTCTCTGCTTCATTAGCGCTACGACTGTTTTTGCTGCGTTGTGTCTATGAATCTATCGCATAATTGTTATTTTTCAAACAAAAAAATATATAAACTACTAAATCAAATAATTTTGAATATTTTTTGTTCACTAAGTAACCTTTTCATTAATAAATCACTAATCAATGAATTAATATCGAAAGTTTTGGTATTTTTTAAGATTTCTAAAATGCTATCACACATTTGGCAATTCTACGAATTTTGTTTGATTTTTACCAATGTTCATGCAAATTTATAAAAAAATATAACTCCGTTTCAACATAATGGAAGATTTTTATATCATATTTTCCAGGGTTGAATTTTGAAATAAAATAGTAATTTGCAATAACAGCAGAGCAGGCGTTGTAATAGACGTTTCCACTCTTCAATCGTCTGCTACCTCGAGTCGAACGACAACAGCAAAGGCAGAATTTTTGCTGCCTTAATGCTATGCTATCAAATACAGCTTATAGCCATGTCCACGACACATGGGCTGGACATCCTTACGCGTATGATATGTATACTAAGGTTGAAAAGCAAAGAAGAATTACGTTTATCCAAAATTAAAATTTTAGAGGTATTCGAAGTATATGATAAAGATATAGAGAGTATATTATTGATATAGAGAGTATATGCCGGTAAATAAGACATTTTTTTATTCATCTTTAAATGCAAATATTACATTGCATTCAATACCCTTCTATTATGACTAAGTAGCCACTTGCCTAAACTTGATAAGGACGTTTATGTGGATGTTTTGTAGTTGGCGGTATTCCTCCAAATATCTTTATAAACCATTCGTCTTATGTCCGGCATATACGATATCTTGCTGTGGCAGGAAAACGACCATCTTTGTATAACCTGGGATGTAATGTAAAATCCAGATCCCCGAATAGATTCAAATCAAAAGTAAAATTTTTCAGATTACACCGTAATTAAAATTTAATTCGAATAAAAGATCATTCAGATTGTGTGATTCTATTTCTTCACGATACTCTTTAATGCACTTGAAGATGTTTGATTTCTACGTTTTATCCTTACTTCGAGTAAATCAAATTAAATTTTGATCACGGTGTAATTTGGAAATTTGTGCTTTTGACTTGAATCGATTGGGGGGTGGCTGATTTTACATTTGATCCAAATCCTGTTACAGCTTTTAAACACTTGCTTTGTTTTGTTTTGTCTTTTCCCTACCGACTGCAGATGGCATATTGCATCACGTGCGACGGTATTGCTCCTGTCCCATTCCATGTGACACGATCCTCTACGATTCATCCGTTTCTTACGCCAGCACCTCCAGCTTCGCTGCCGATTCGCTACTCAACAAGGTCGCCTCAGGTGTGGAGGACAAGTTCCTCCTGGCTCGAGAGGTCAGTAGCCGAGTCGTGGTCGAAAGATTCAACCACAGCAAGCAGTTGATCATCGATCTGGACGTCGCGTTCGACAATCTGAAACGACTATTCAACGAGAAGATTGATGACCGTTTAGACAAACAAGTAAAACTACTCAGTGACCTTTACAACGACACAGTGAAACAGGCTCTGAACAAAATCGAGATGAACAAGTATCAAACGTACTCCATCGAAAAGAACTTTCTCCGCGTCCGGGAAGCAATGGAGGAACGCACACTCAAATACTTGGCGTTCGATTATCTGAACTTCATCTACATTATCGAATCCCGCCTCCGAGAATTGGCGGGTACGGAGTTGAGTGACGAGAAAGTCCGAAAGTTTCTTTACTTGATGATTCTAAACAATTGCAATGCTAACATTGAGAAGGGTAACAAAGCCATGGGAAACTACACGGAACTTTTAGAGTCGTTCCGAAACGGCACGCCCATCTTCAACTACCAATACAAGTCTATACCCAGGTCGCACAACAAATTCATCGTACCGAAGCCACTGCTCTCCAGGGCATTGACACACTCTTGGTACGCAATCAAATACTCCAAGAAGGTCCCCTTCTGGATCAAAAAGATCCAGAAAAGCCTTCGAATGTATATCGATCTGGCCAACGAGACGTTCGTTAGCCACGACCTGAATGAGACGCGAATGTACGAGATAAGTGAGATTTACAACAAGGCCTGCAAGAATTACAATTTCGCAAAGAGCGCTTTTTATTTTTACTCTGTCGACTGGTCTAAAGAGCAGGTGGTGCAAAAGGAACAGGTGACAGAATCTTTGCTGGAAAAATACGAAAGTATCGCCAACGATATGAAAATCAATCTTCAGAACCTTGCCTCCCTATTGCAGTCTCTGCAAAACAACATCATGCGCAACTTGACGGTTACTAGCCAATTGGCCATTGATTATCTCAATTACGAAACAAATAGTAAGAGAACATTGGCCAAAATATTCACTTCGGCCAATATTCGTCAAGGTATAAACGAATTGAAGACATTTTTTATCGAGATTCGAGCGCGAGGGAGTACGCTGTTCGACAGTTGGAACAAACTAGCTACGGCTAGCATCAATATTTGGAAGAACATTCTCATGGATGTCGATTTGCAGGACTATTACGTGTTTATTAACCGGACTGACTATCTGGAGGATGTGGCCAACGTAACGCAGAATATTCTAGACGAACATCAGAGAGTGAGAGACGAGAATGATCTACGTGAACTAGTCGGGAACACAGATCGTGTATTCCTCTACTGCCTGGAGAATGTCATCATCGAAATGGCTGAATTCGAAGAATCTTTGAAAATGGATTCAAATTTTCTCAGGTTATTATTATTATTATTATTATTATTATTATTATTATTATTATTATTATTATTATTATTATTATTATTATTATTAAAAAAATGATTTTCTTTCGCTGTCTAGTTGTATTCATTGCGCGCCGAATTCAAACCAAAAACACGAGGCAGACAACGATGATATTACATTGTAGGCATAGGGAGTAAATATGGACGTAAGAATGGTGGATGCATCGTTGAACTGTTTCTTTATTATACGCAAATAAATATGATCTAAATTCTATACATAGGAGGTGAATTGACACCGAGCTTAATGGACATTATTCCTATTAAGATGAATAATAAAGCCGAGCCATAGCGTAGGCTTTTTATTGCTTGAAGTATGTTGACCAAAGAAATAGCAACCGTCACGAGGTTTCACGAGATTCCCGGCAAATAGGGAATCTGTGGAGCTCCGCATAGAATGGAAATATTTTTGCTACCGTTAAAATCCTTATTAGATCTTACAAAATCTCACTGATCACTCAAGAAAGGATAATAATGTGGCGATATAGATATATATATATATATATATATATATATATATATATATATATATATATATATATATATATATATATATATATATATATCAGCTCCATAAGTTAAGTTTGTATTTCATATTAAAGTTATTTTATGGAGTTTAGATAGATATTTCGATTGATGTTTCCGATTGCAGCTGAATGATCTCATCTATTTCTGGTAATGATGAAAAGGAAGAAGAAATATTCGAAGACATGATATTTCTAGAGACACAAACAGTTGGAATTTGTTTATACTTATCTATTATACTAAACTTGATGCATTGTTAGTTTTATTTTAAAAAAATACTCTTTTAGTTCCTTTCATAAACTCCTAATGTTCACGCTAGTAACTGTCCATGAAATATCCCCCAAAATTCTCAAGTGATTTAAATGAAGTTCTGCCATAGACTTACGGAAGAAGTAATAAAATTTTGGGACTGGTTCATGCCCAATTACTCCCCCTGGCTATGGCGTTGGTATGTGCTCTTAAATGTACAACAGGTGCAGATAGATTTTTTTTTCTAAGCTTTTTAAATGATTTCTGTGTAAATATAACAAACATTAGATTCGGTAGAAAGATAGCAGAAAATACTTACGAAATAGCGTCGAATATCATAGCTAAATATGAAATTCTGAATACCAACCACCAAGCGCCTCGTGTCCTTTATACTTCTACCTTTTTGAAGTTTTGTAACTATTTAACACTGGGGTCGCTCTTTTCTTTTCATGTTCAGATATGTTTTAATACCTTCTTATTTGTTTTCCAGGGAAAATTTCTTGGAGCTTGCCATTTTTTATCGAGAGTTGAGCTACGAACAGATCACGCAGCAGGTTGGCTACGATATCTTCTCACTTTTCTGTAAGTATGAAAACCTTTTTTTGTTCGTTCTCATTGATAAAAACCTATGAATGAAATAATTGTTCGAGTTTGATCAAATTTGTATGCCTTGCTACATGCTGTGAGTTTTTCCCGTCCGTAATGACTACCATAAACTGTTTATTTTACCCAATCATTAAGTTGGAACGAATTTTCATAACGATGGCCAGCGGGGACTGCACCCACCCACACACAGCTCCTAGTTTAGGAATCACTGGACTAGTGTGATCTAAATATATAAAGACCATAGTAAATAAGCTTGTTTGTTTGTATGTTTGTTTTCCTGTTCATGTCACGGTAGCGTCAAATTTTGCTCTCTTTAAAGCTGACTAAAGAGAGGAAAAGAGGAAGACATGTGGCTGGATAAGGCCAGCAGCTAA
The DNA here is from genome assembly GCA_963457665.1 of Thysanoteuthis rhombus. Lineage (NCBI taxonomy): Eukaryota > Metazoa > Mollusca > Cephalopoda > Oegopsida > Thysanoteuthidae > Thysanoteuthis > Thysanoteuthis major. The sequence goes on from OY735217.1 coordinate 2,913,004, forward strand.
AGAGTAACTGCTAAAGCTGTGTAAGTTTGTACTCATCTAAGCTGATTAGATAGAGGGAGAGGAAACCTACGTGACTGAAAACGATGTTTAAAAATGGAAATTATCCTAAAACATTAATCTACCCATATTCAACTGGAAAATTCCGTATTTCTTATGGGTGCTATGCTATGCTAAAATAATATATTTTTGGTTTTTCCTCAGTGGTCATGTATTAACTGTAGTATTTTCGACGATCTGTTGGAATGATCAGTGATCTTCTGTCTGCGATTAGGAAGTTATGTTTCAGAGATTTCGCTCTATTCAGGAGTGGTTGAACAAGGGATTAGGTTTCTTCTTGTAATCATCTGATTCGAACAAGAAACAAGCACTTCATCTGCCATTTACAGCAATAGGGTTGTAGCGTCCCACCAAACGCGCATTAAAACGTATGGAAATAACCTGCGGCCAATGATCTTCTTGTCTACCGGTAAAATGTAAGAAAAAGAATTCAATTTTCTTTGGTTATGGATGACAGATTCCGCCTTATTCAGACCTTTCAATGCAGAATGAAGAGAAAGTGGGGTTGAGCAAGAGATGAAGTTACTTTTCTTCTCATTTTTCTGACCCACTCCAACCGCCTAGAAAGGCAAGAAAGAAATACCTGGGCGAGGAAATGTCAACACCCCCCAACTGTGGCTTTCTGGTCGCTTTCTATCCGCTCCATTTCTAATCTACACAATCACGACATGTACTTGAGTCCCAAGACTAGTTTACATGTACTGCCCTCATTCAAACACGTGTGTCACTGACGTGTCCCTTTAATACGACATCCATTAAGTATTAGGTCAGATTACTGGTACGCTAGGATATGCTTATCGTATTTCCCGGCGCCGGTTATAGCAAGCATCTTTCGAGACCCTTGGGAGATATATATTCTGCAGCTCCTGTTACTGCTGTGATTTATATGTCCTGTTGATCTATTCAATGAGTCTACCGGGACTCTTGTGTCATGAAAGATAAATGAGATTTTCCCGGCTTTTACAGTCATCATAGTATGAAACCTACTCAAAAATTAGTTCACATCACTTGACTGAATAGGAAAGACGTATTTGCAAATTGATCTGCTAATTCATTGTTTTTCATCTGTTTCAGGATAAATGTCTAATGGGACAAATGTGTCACATCAGGATTTTCGTTCTTCAAAACAGGGAAATAATCATATTTCATGATGGAAAAGTTTTTCTAACCATGAAATAAAGCTTAATATGTGTTTAGCCTTTGTTTATACCCTTTTGAAAATTCGAGCATTAAGCACCTTAATAGATTAGAATTGAAAGAGTTGAGCTTACACAAACATGTATCTTTTGATCTATCGAATTCAGACCCTGATATTTTTTATTTAGTTAAAACAGTCTAAATCATATATTTCATCCCTGTTTTAATGGATCAAATTGAATTTTGATTACGGTGTAATCGGAAACTTGCACTTTTGACTTTAATTAATTTTGGGGTCTGGTTTCTACATTTGATCTCTTTTGTATTTTCACCAAATAAAATCAACTTTTTTTTCTCTCTTTCCAGGTGACATTGGTGGATCTATGGGCTTATTCATTGGTGCCAGTGTTTTGACAATGTTCGAGATTGTCGAATTTATTTTCAGCCAATCACTGAGGGCAGCATTTTTACGAAAAAAGAAAAACTGAGCGTTTGTTGCATGATTACGATCGGGAATAAAAATATACAATAAAAACAGCGGATAAGAATTGGTTATAATTCAATTATCCAACCAGGGTTGCCAGATTTTGCCATAAAGGGGAAATGGCCCGAACTTTAGCTCCAAGACTAACCAAAAAGAAAAGGCTGATAGTCCAATGACCTCTGCCCTCAGACTCGCTCAATTTTCAAATTCGACGCTATTGTAATGTTGACCTCTCACTTTGTCGAAACCCAGATTGTAGAAGCCTTCACGCCGAAACCCAGTTTGTCGAAACTATTATAATGATAAGTACTGTATTAGAATTTATCAATGATTTTGTGTCAAAATATTCGAAATTGCAGAATAAACTGTTAAAACTGATCATTGACTTGTTGCTACTGAGGTTTAAAAATGAAGTATAGTGTGGGAATTTATCTCAGATTTAATACTTTGGATAATTTTCGACAAACTGGACATGACATAGTGGGATTCGACAAAAAGGTTTTCGACACAACGCACAAGAACCATTCCAATATATGTGTTGGCAGGAGATCGGATTAAGTGAGTGTGGGGCATGTATCATACTTTATGTATAGACCTTAATTTTTGAAGATTCACACATAAACATTAAAATGCTTAGATTTTTTATTTCTATAAAAAAAAGTAATTCATGTTTTTTCCTTTCGTTTTCAGAAAGATAATGAGTCAAATATATCTCACATTTCAGTAATAGTATTACTAACCTGTAGGTATCGATTTCAAATGTCAAATATGTGATTTCGATCATAAAAATCGACCGTGAAGTGTACTTTCTGTATTTAGTAACGTTTTGTGGTGAAATCGTTTAGCTTTTTCTTTGGGGGAAGGTAAAATGATAAAATTATTTACTTTAAAAACGAGCCAGTTTCTATCTTACCTTCTCTTGATATTATTACGCGAATATGTTTGTTTCTTTTTCTCAGAAACAAATCCATTTTATAAGTTTATGTAGGACGAAATAAGTGTACTCTAATACGGAAATAAACATATATATATATATTTAGCCTGTACCTGGGGGAAATGTTAGATGAGGGCAAGGGGTAACCAAATGCAACTGTGGGAGCAGGGGCAAATTTTCGGCAATTTTGGTGTAATTCAGACGTAAGAATGACAAATAACTACACAATACATTTCAAAATGGCTCATTCTTACTTTCATGTTTTGTTTTATTCTTTCTTATTTTTATTTGCAAAAAATTGCCCCTCTTCCCGTGCGCTTGTTAAGATTTAAGAATGCATTATATATCGGAATCGATAGCTGGCTAGCATTTAGCGCGGGGCCTCTAAATTTGCAGGGCCTGTACCATTTGCTACATCATTGATCCATCACCGTGTGTTGAGTAAGTATCAGAGGATCAAATGTAGAATCTGGCCCCCAAAATTGATTCAAATCAAAAGTGACAATATTCAGATTTTGCCGTTGTTTTGATTAAACCAAATCAAATTTTGATCACGGTGTAATCTGAAAAATTGCGCTTTTAACTTAAATTGATTTTAGGGTCCGGATTCTGCATTTGATCTGTCTCAGAGATAAAGTTAGGGTTATTCCCCCTTATGGCCAAATCTGGCAACCCTGTCTCCGACAGCAACAACGGAAGACGGGGGGCTAAATTCAATATCTACATAAATTTGATTTAATTTTTGAATTTTAAAATAATGGATTTGTTAAATTTGAGTCCACCAAAATTAGTCTGGACATTCTTTCAGGCATGGGTTTAAGGGGTTCAGAGCCCCTCTTCCCTCACATACATACGTGACCTCTGAGGGGGGGTTACAGTCGGGGAATCGCACCAGGGATCGAAGGGTGAAGTCTATAAACGATGTGTGCATTAATGAAATAGAATGACGCTATCATTTACCGTCGAACAAATAAAGTATGATGTGCTAAAAGAGTTATAGCTGATGAAAACAGGATGGCTAAAGGATGAGGGTGTTCCTACAATATTGGTGGAAGGGTGGTAAAAACAGCTTTACACAGCCTTAAAAAATTCCTCTCGGAGGCCCTGCTTACACGCACATAACCTTGCCAATTCTTGAGTTAAAAAGCTATGACTCAAATGTAAGAGAAAAATGCCGTATCATATATGACTTTCTTGTGTTTGACAAAGGAAATTTCTTTCCTTTTTCATGTATTTATTTGTATAAATAAATTGTTCTATTTGGACCCCCTTCGATCATTTTTTTCAATTCGAAAATCTCAATTTTTCATTAAAAACCCCGCCCTGCTCAAAATCCTGGACTTGTCCCTAGTTTTGATATCAAATTTATAGACGAATAGAAAAACTGTAATGACAAATGAAAAATATTCTTTTTATTTTCTTTCATCGCATTGAGTGACTAATACAGTTCACTTGGGTGAATTACGTTATTTGGGGGATGAATGAAACTTCAGGGATGAATGAAAAATGAATGAAACATGAATGAAAAATGAATGAAAAATGAATGAAACATGAATGAAAAATGAATGAAAAATGAAGGGTGAAAGACTTTTAATTTCCGTAAATCGAATCTTAACTTCGAAGACTGTTGTTTGCTCAATTTATGAAAACTAAAAAAATTCAAATTTTTTTGTTTTGGTGTTTTGTCACTCCTGGTTTTTTAGAAACAGTCAACCAAAACTGTCGACATAAGTTTCTTCATTTCTCAAGTGAGTCTGTCAGTCAATTACTCCTTATTATTTCTAAGAAAGACGCTTTTTTTCAAAACCCACCGATAAGTTTTTACAGTGTAAGTCTATGCTAAATTGGCATTTTAGTTTGTGCCTGGAAGCGTTCACGCTTAGTTTTGTTTTTTTGTTTTTTGTTTGTTTATTTTTGTTCTCGTTTTTTTGTTTTTTTGTTTTGTTTTTTTTTAAATCGGGACTTTTCAAGCGATCAACAAACGGTGGGAGAAGTAATTTATTTATTGATCACCCCTCTTTCCCAATTCTTTTAATCGATCGCCCCTAACACGACGTACTGCCGAAAGACGCTGGTTACGGGACAGTTTCAATTGAGTGACTAATCGAACCTGTCTTTACAAATTTTCCCGATGTTTAATAAAGACGAACAGAGTAAACACGCGGATGTTTTCTCCTAATAATGTTTTCTCCTAATAATGTTTTCTTCCGATCTTTCTGTGAATTTTTTCTTGCTTAAGCAATCAAAAATGATTTCAAAAGATGAATTTATATTTTTTAAAAGAGAGCAAAAAAAAAAGAAGCTATTCACGTTCAGAAGTTATTTGTACTTACAAGTTCGCTCATCAAAAGATACAAAATTAGATGACGAAGACGAAATAACTATTATTTTGCTTCTCAACAATAGAGAAAATAGAAAAATACTGTTTGAGGGATTATTTTTCAGTGTGTTTAAGATTCTGAGTTTGAAACCAATGTTATAATTCTATTTGAAACGGAAATAAAATTTAACGAACAGAAGATTTACTTCGTTTTGTTTTTGTTTGTTTTCTTTGTTGTTGTTTTGTGTTTTGTTTTGTTTTTCTCTTGAAAAATTTCCAGGACTTTTTTTTTCTTTGAATTATGAAGTGGGAAAAATTGAATCGGATGCAGAGATTTTTTCTCACTGATTTGCATATTGATAGCACATTAAAGAAGCTCAAACATTTTTTTTTTAATAACACTAGAAGAAAACAATTTAGAACCCGTTGGCAAACATTTTTTACAACTATGTCAGCGAGTTAATTATCATCATCGTAATCATCATGTTATAAGTCCACTGCTAGACAAAGGCATTTACTATTTCCTTTCATGACGATCGTGATTGTGCTATCCTCTGACATGTCTCTCTAGCAAACTTTTTCTATTTCATCTCTATTTTATCTGGTCTTTTCCTACCGCTATTATTGTCGCACAGGAGCCAATCGGTTAGCATTTTGCTTCATCCGTTGCCCTTTCTTCTTGCAATGTACCCTGTCCACCTCAGTTTTTGCAGCTTAATTACTTGTACGATATCATTCACCTTGGTCATCTCTCGGATCCATGTAGATCTTTTTTCTACCACTATGAGTTATTCCTTACATTACTCTTTCCATTGCTCCCTAAGTGATTCTGAGTTGGTTTTCGAGTGCTTTTGTGAGTTTCCAGGTTTCGCACCCGTGCTTCATAACTGGTATTACGCATTGATTGTATGTCTCTATTTATACCAAATGCTTTCCAGCCAATCGTTACGCACCGTCTCATTCAATTTCCCTGGCATTCCTGTAGCTCTATCGCCCGGTCTTGATATATGTTTTCCTGTAAGCGAAACGCAGTGGTTTTTTGTTTCTGGTGACTTTTCGATTCGCTGTGTAGTGGTCTATTGTCGAATAACCACTCCTAAAGTATAGCATGGAACACATGACTCTTTTGCTTATTTTCTGGATAGCCATAACAGAGTGTAGCCCCCTTTTATTTGTATTTTAGAGGTCAAAATTCCTTTCGTATTCTTTTTTTCTTGATTGAATTGCATTATTTCTTTAATATTCTTTCGACGTTTGCATCAAGAAAAGTTCTCAGTTATTCTAATGGATACTTCGCAAACTCTCGTAACTTACGCTTATATGCTTTCTTTTGTAACAATTGCCAGCCATGACACTTACAAATTTAACAGATCATTTATAACTCCACACTCCTTTCTTCAGTGATTAATATTGAGCCACAACAAACATTACTTTTTTTCATGTATCAGCAGGTTTCCGCAAATGTTTCGTAAAGGCCTTTCAGCACTGTGGTGCTTTGGCGTTCATGAAGGACGACACGATTCAATTGAATTTCAAGCGAACGATTAAAGGGAAATAACTATGCTTATCTTCACCTCCTTAGGCGAAAACGTTTAGTTCCCCTTAACTGTTCATTCTGCAATCAATCTTTGGTATTCTACTCCAGTGATTCTGATCTTGCTGGGGGGAGGGGGGTATTTATTGTGGGAAGCGATTTGGAATTGGTGTGTGAAAAGCGGAAAGCATTCTGTGGCTGAAAACAGTCCTGATAAGGCTTAACTGATTAATTCCTAATTAATCTCACTATAATTAGAGAAATCTATGAGTATGTGTGTGTATGCACCGAAAAATATCAACAAGTGGCCATTATACAAAGTTGATATTCGTCAGATATGTAGGTCCAGGCACCGGACGTTGAAGTTTCAAGTTTAGATTTACAGTTCTCAATATGAGGGGCGGTACTCGATTTTACAATGAAATTTCATCTTGAAATAGATACAGTTTTTTGCCCAAATATACGACGTCATTAGCATTCATGAGCATAAGTTTATGAATTTTAGATTTTGGGCGAGGATGGAGAGAGAAAGAAAGAGAGGGTCTCTGGGTTTTTTTCTGCCAAATTTTTCTATAGAACAAGATTGAATTATGCTTACCTTATGAACTTGTTACATGTAAAAGCTATGAGGTAATTTAAATTGTTGTTACTAAATTTCACTCAAAGAATATTTTTTTCTATATGTAGTAATCGCTCTAATGTTTATGCACTGGGGAGTGAAGGATAATAAAGGATTTGTTTCTTTCATATTTTCCCAGGATTTATAACTGAATTATAGTAAATTTCTGAATTTTACTTTATATTTTTATATCTTTTCAACACCAACTTGGTTTTAATATAGTAAGGAGAACATCAGATGATTTGAGCTGTCAAGATGAGGCATAGAGCAAAAAAGGTTAAGAACCACCATTTCATCTATTTGTGTTGTTGTACTTGTCTACTTTTTCAGTTCTTGGATGGAGTCCTCCATTAATTTAGATTCTTGCTGTTTGAATTCAATGATCATTCATTGCTGAGCAAAGTTTTTCAACTGGATAACTAACTCTACTCAATTAAATAATGATATTTCTGTTCGAACATTTATAAGTAGGCAAACTATAGAATAAAGTTCAAGACAATGTTTCAATTTTCAATTGGTTTCCATTTTTCAGATGGCCTTATGTTGCCTCTTCACTGTATGATACTGTTTATTTCGTATATTTTTGAGAAAAGATTCCCTACTTGGTCCGTTGCCAGTTTCTCACAATGCTGGATGTGGGGTTGGGCTTCCTTGGTTGTCTGTCTAGACTGGTTGCCAACTAAGGCTAGGGAAGAAAAGAAAGATTCGCGCCTTTCTTAAGAGAATGGTCCAAAGTGGATGCCAACTGCCTAAGCCGGGGTTTGAACTCTCATCATTTATTCCATTTTCCATACTGCTAACTGTAAGTAATCAAAGGTATAAAGAAAGATATTGTTGTCCACAATTTTTCAATGAGCACAAAGATACTACACTCTGATCCCAGACAGGAATGCCAATCCATATGTAAATGACCCTATCATTTTTGACAGGCATTATGTCAATCACCTTATGAAAATACCTGGTATATGATATTTAGGGTATTGTAGATTTTACAAGTATTCAATTCCCATAGCTCTCATGTATATGGAATATAGAAGACTTATCAGAGTTTTAGACAGCCATGTCCAGGTTTAAAGCTTAGTGAACTATCTTACTAACATGTGAAAAGTCAGAGTCCTTTCAAATGCAACAGAGGCATATTAACCCTTTCAAGACTTCTGGTACATTATATATATATTATATATATATATATATATGAGCCAGTAGTTATAGAAACTTATTGGGATGGAAGAACACCATCTCAATCGCATGAAAATGTTCACATTCCATTATTTGATATCGGGTGTGGTTGATTCCCCCCCCCCCAAACACCAGACAACCACAAATTTTTGACACCAATTACAGCTAAAACTGTGAAGAAAAAACAAAAAACAACAACTACACTCAACATTATACAATGGAATGTGAACATTTCCATGCGACCGACAAGATGGGTATTTTTCCATCCTGATGATAAAAAAATTACACCCATTTATCACCTTAAGACAGCCATAGAGTATAACGGCCAAAATGTAGTGCTTAAAAATAAACCAAGATAAGGATAAAAGTCAAAAAAAAATTTACATAATGATATTCCCTCATCTAAAAAATTAAGACAGAACATACTGTAGATATTGGATGCTATAGTCTCATAAATAATCACAAGTACCGACAACAAAAGGCATAAATAATAGTAAAGAAGTTAATTCTTTTATTACAAAATAAAACGTAATAGAATTAAAAGATTCTAAATATAACAAAATCAAAGATGTCAATAAATAGAATTTTGTGCTTGACAGAATCTTTGTAATAGAGAAACCCGTCATGGCATATACAACCAAAAAGAGGTCATATGAATAAATGCTGTAAAGATTCAAATGGTGGTATGGCTTACATGAATTATGTCCCCTTTGGTTTGAAAAAAAGACTAAATTTTTTGGATTTTTATTCTTTTAATAACTTCACATTTTTTAAGGTTAAGGTTGATGCTATTAGAAAAAGTATCTGGAAGATTTTAAGATTTAAATTCTTTCAATAATTTGGGGGGGTTAGGATCAGAGGTATAAAAGAAAGTAACAGGAAAAAGAGAAAATATTTCATGTAAGCTGTACCACAGAGAAAAAAATATGGCAGAAATTAAATGCCCAGTTTAGAATTGAAAAACTTCTCAAAAAACAATCAAATTTCCAGATGGTTTCTGGGCCTAATGGATTGAAAGCACCTAAAATTGAAAGGAAAAAGAAAAAAAAACATTTTCTTCCAAGGACTAAATGGTGCAAAAAAACAAAAAAAAAACAGAATCTTAACCATGAATGCATTTGTTATTTTTTTTGTGGAGAAATGCATCAATTCAATTATATTCATCCATTATGTTTTAACTTCACAATGTTGATATACTTTCATCTAATGTGCTTTCAATTATAATACATACCAACACTCGATAACCACAAAAAAAGGATTCCCTCTCATGAAATATCTGTAAGAAATCTGGTCAGATCCAACATCCATAAGTTACTCCACTACTATCAGTTAGTTTGAATACTGCTATAATACTAGTTCTCCCATGCTGTCAAAAAGGACAGCTTATTTGAAATATATAGATACACATTGCGGTGAGCATTGACAATACTGCTCTGTTAACCACAGACTTTCATTTTTTTTTTGTTACTTTTATTTTCTTCTAATTGTTCTTTTTCAGATGATTTCCTCTCTCTCTGAATAAATTTTTGTAACTTGGTATTTGCAAACCTTTCTTCACAATTGTCCAGAGACAAAAACTTCTACTGACTAATTTACCAGCATCCAATTTACGAGTGACAAATCGTTAAACACCACTTTAAACATAAGGTGTAACTATTTTCACTTGGCTAGATATGTTATGAAAGGTTGTTGTGCAAAAAATTGTTAATAGTCAATTTTCTCAAGTGTTGGCAAACATACGATGAAATCTAATATGATAATAAATACCTTGTTAAGTCAAAATACAAAGGAAAGCAACTTAAATTAAACAAAAAGTCAAATCCCTAAATTCTCAATGGTGTGGCACAAAAAGATCTCTTTTTAGAATAAAACAGCGAATGTGGTCTTCTTATACACTTAACCGAATGAAAAGCCAAATTTTGTAATGGTTGAAATGGTAATCACAGATTACCATTTCAACTCTGATTTCTAGACTTTTGACCAGAAACCCCAATAATTGAATGTCTAGTTCCAGATTGCACCTCCCCATTGCACTTGAAGGGTAGGTTCATTGCACGATGCCCGAGACATCCCAGAAAGGAAAGTGCCGAAGGAAGTGGACAATTTTTGGAACCACCCCCACACACAGTCAAAGATCCCCACACTAAACTTAGCCTTGTGGGGAAGATGGATAAATACTAGTAATCTTTGATTTTGATCTTCAAATCCAAAGAAAACATCAATTTATTACCAGAAAGAAGATCAAAGATTAATTACAGAAAACTTGACATTAGGATGAGTGTATAATCCAGCTTTTGTTCTGAAAAAAATATCTTTATTCCACAATCAGAATAACAATGGGTGTCACAGAAGTAAAGCCCAATTTGTCCCAAAATTGAAGCCAACTCTAAGAGAAGCAACTTATTAAACAATTGCTTTCCTTAGATAGAACTGGCATTGATTTTCAGAAAGATTGGGCATTATTTTTGTGACGTCCTGTACATGAAAATCTCACAATAATGATGTAAAAGAAAAATGTAATCAAAAGGAATCTTGTGTATTTTCGTGAGCTTTACGGTATGTATATATAGTATAGAAAACTTGCAAGAAATATAGCCTATCAAATGTGAAAAGCTGAATACTGGGTAGAAAAGAGAAAAAGTAAATATATGAAAGAACTACATATACAATGTAGAATATAATGCTTACAATGTATATGAAAGAATTCCTGCATACACGCAAATCCTATATTAAGGACCAGGTATAGATATCAATATCATATGGTTTCAATTTATGATTATAAAGCAAAGATTTTTAAACTTATAGAATTGAAGAAGATTTAATAAAATTAGAAGCTTAGCCAGAAAAGGTTAAATAAACTTTTTCAGGCCATGATAAAATATGAGAAGCAATACGAAGCAACAAGAAACAGTGCAAAGATATTTATTACAAGTACAGATTGTTTTTTCACCATTTACTCACCACCAACCTCTGAATAGAACGTTTAAAATTACTTTTAGTTTCTTATAACGTATTAGTTTACCTGGGCTGTCAAAAATGGCAGTGGATAATCAAAATTTGCATTGCATTGAGCTTTGGGAATAGTGTTTTGTTGACCACAAATGGATTTTTGTTTTTAATACTTTTTCTATTATTCTTTTAATTCAGAATTTTTATTATGTCGTTAGAACATGAATGAAATTCTATTTTACTATGTCAGTTGCATCCCTTAGCATGACAGAAGACATCTGCACATTGCTAATTATTGTACATGGATTACGAGGAGGAGCAAAAGGAAGCAAAACAAAGATATCATTTATTACCAGTAATTTAAACAATAAGTAACAAACTTATTAGCTAAATAATTCTAAATTATTAATTAAATCCTCACAAATATGTGTGAAAGGTTTTTTAAATCCTTTGCTTCTTGTTGCTTCTTATATTTTACAGAGACATCACATTTTTCACTTCAATGTTATATTTTCATTTTCTCAAAATATTCCCACTGAAATTAATCATTTTAACAACTGATTTATAACAGTGATTGTCATACGGAAAGTTAAAAACTTGTGAAGATCATTTGCTCTCACAATCAAACTTACAGTACATTTTACGGAAGATTTGGATTTCATTAAATATAAGTTTTAGTTTTCAGCTGCCAAATCGAGAGTAACATTCTTACAAGACACCCTCCATGCAAACTGATAAAAAGTGAGTTTGCATGTAGAGGACATTTGAGTTTAAACAGATGTGGCTCTAACTTCAAAATAACAATGCAAGTATAGTTGATCTTTAATCAACAATATTTGGATAAATATGGTTATTCGAATGTTATGACCAGATGAGCCACAAAGGCCAATCCAAAGATAAATTTCTTCAGGATTCAAAATGGCAGTCATAGTATATGGTTGACTATTGTTCAAATAATGGCTGTGGCTGTACAGAGATTTGCATAGAATAATGACATCTGTGAATCAAGTTATCATGAGATGCATTCATTGTCAAAAAGACAGATTCAGATAGAGCTATCTTGATAAGTTCATTAAATTGCCAATTTCGAGTTACTTATAATTCAGCATAAACTCACACCATTGTTCATAGAAATACTGCTGGAAAAAAAAAACAGCAGGAGTACCTCCAACAAAGACCCCATCAGATGATAACCTTGGGGTCAGGTATGGTTTCAGGGCCAAAACATCATTACCACTAACCCAGGGCACCCCATTAGTATCTTATGATAGCATCAGACTTTGTTGGTTTTCCGTCACATTTTGGGAGTACTAGATCTATTGGGGTGCTGTCTCGGTCCGATATTTGAACCTATCTCCTTTGATGATAATCAGAGTTTAGTCAGGTTTGTCGAGGCTGAGATGGAAACGGAACCTCGGCATCTGACTACAATAGAATGAAGTATCAGTCCGACAGCCAAATACCCTCCCCCACTGACATAAATGAAAAAAAATGATTGGTTCATCAATAAATATGAAACATAGCAAACAAATAACAAAAATATTTCTTATTAAGGCAATTAATGGCTAATGATTTTAGAAGTAAATGCAATGAAATAAATTCTTGAATGGCAAACAAAAAAAAATTGTCTTCTTGCAAATTCTTTGAGTGAAAAAATCAAATTTCTCCAAAGAAGTACTTCATTACAACAGATACAGAATAATTTCTACCAAGAGACACATTTCCTTTCTTTCTTTTTTTTCCCAAATGGATGGTTTATATTTAAATGTCAGTTTGGTAAAATGTCTGGTTTTTATCATTTTTATAGCATTTTCAATACACATACTTTTTTTTATATCTTGCTTCATTTTTCAAATAGTAAGTAAACATTTTTATCATATTGTTAGGAATCAAGTCCAAATAAACACACACTGATGAAAAATAAAGCCAACAATAGAAACCGAATTTGTAAGTTCTGGGAGGGATACTTTGTAGATAATAGCAGCAATTATCTTTTTCTCTTTCAAAGAGGGTAAAGATCAGGTTCACAAGATTTGGCCAAAAGGAGAGATAATCCAAGATTTATCTTAGACTTACCCAACACAGGCATTGGAATAGTGTTGAATTTGATAATTGAGCGAGTTTGAGAGCAGAAGTTCACTACCAGCTTCTTGTGGCTGGTATCGAACCTCTGCCTCTGAACTCTCAAATTTAACATGATTCTTATGTCCATGTTGGGTAAGTCCCTGAGAAACCTTGGATTATCTTCCTTCCTAGCCAAATCTGGCAAATCTTATAAAGTTTGTGTTAGAAGTATCCTGACAAATGATAATCATCATAGGCGCCTAGAAGTTTCCATTATTTCCACAAATGGTTTAAACTTTAAGTTTCACTGTTTGCTTTGATTTTTACACAGAGTGTGAATTTTTGGTATTTTTTTTTTCAAAAGCATTAAAAAAAATTGAGATGTGATCAAAATGGATCATTTCATCAAATGTTGACAACTTATTTGCATTCATAAAATGTTTGCTTTTCATAATAAAAGTGCTACAAAAATTATTATCGATACGTTTTCACAATATGGTTAGAGGTAAAAATTTAACAATTGTCTTTTTTTTTCATTTGTTTTTATTAAACACTGTTCTTCAAAACAAATATCAAAAAAAAAAAACTGGAATTGTCTCCCCTTACATACTCTGCTCAATAGCAATATTTCTTGTTTTTCTTTGATACCATCTCCACCCAGTGTTGCCAATTTAGCACTTTTCATGCAAAATCTATTGCGTTTCTTGTTTTGGCAGTGCAGAAATTGCTAAATTAGCATAGACATTTTGGCCATATTTTTCACCAGTTATGGCTGTTTCTTTTTATTTAGCACTTTTTGGCAGTCAAACTAGCGCAAAAATATTGAGTCGGCAACACGAAGCTGACCAAAATGAAATATTTGGGCAAGAATAACACGGAAATAGAGGATGGCCAAATTATTATTGTTTTTACAACTACTACTCTAGAAAAGTAAATGGAAAAAAAAAATTGTTTCCCCATTTACGATCTCCCCGCCCGCCTGGCAATTTTTTATTTTCTCTGTTGTAATCCTCAAAATTATTTTACACAAGAATAGGAGCAGACCTTTCATAAATTAAGAGATCATTGTTAACTACTAGGTACCGGGATATTTTTCGCATGACATCATATTGGTAAAATATCTTGTCAACCGCTTCTGGACAATCATTGCTTTCACTGCATTCATCACCATCTACAGATGGTCTTCAATCACTCTCGAATTCACCGCCAGAGTGAGGACACCAAGAACAGTGACAGTTATTGCAAGATATCTCGTTGTTTAGAACCATCATCCGATTCACTGCCAGAGTAAGAAAATCCAAAACAAAGAAATTCTGAACAAGATATCTTGTCAGCTGTTACCAAATAGTAAATAGTATTTGTTAAAATGTTATGAAATTCCTGGACATTTATCTTGTGACTTAATCTCAATGCATGACACCTGTTTGGAGATGGGGAGGCAAAGACAGGAATAAGGAATGTGATTAAAACTGAATCACAGCATTTTCAAATACTGTATATGGAGGTATATAAGCTGACCTCAAAACTTAGAACAAGTTTAGTCCAGAGACGTCAACTCTCAAACATAAGGCAGCATTGTGTCCATCAGAGCATCAAGTTCATTGGGTCTAAACAGAAAGATGATCCAGTGTTGAAAATACTTGATGCTTTGAAAAATAAAAATTAATCTTTTTTTTCTAAATTTTAAAGAATAAAAATGTTTTTAAAATCAACTTATACACTGGCGTATACAGTAATCTATGTAAAAAAGATTGCGGGCTAAGTACTGGCATGTGTTACCCTTTCCATCAGATATATCCCTGGAAGATGAAAGACGGGTTCTCCAATCGGGTCTATGAAATTCTCCCAAACAAATAAAAACAAGCTTATTTACATTTAATCAGATTTGTAAATAAAGATCATCCAACTACCCAATTAAGTTTTTCTGAGGTCAACATTGTTATCAAAATAGTTCTCCGATCAACTCATAACTCACTGACTTCTTTTTTTTTTATAGTCTATCAGATCAGATCAAAAAGAGGGATGCAAAAAGGAGGCCAGCATCCATCCTGACACTTAGGGGGCAAAGAGAGACCTCAGGTAAGTCATTAATCAAGGGAGGAGGCAAAGAGATTCAAAATCACTTTATTCAGATCTCGGTAAATTCTTAGTTTCCAAGTGTAAAATGGAGATAACTCCAGTTAGCCTTAAAATGAAATAAAGATTATCTCTCCTACGAAAGGAACACAGAAGTAAATACATAAATTATATTTTTATGGTTTAAATTGAATCGGTAAATTGTTTATATTTGCAAGCTGTTTTTTTAAGATTGAGTGAGCAAAACATTAAAGATTTGTATGGAAATAAAGTTGTTTTATCTTTTTCATTTGCTGCTCAATAAAATCTATTAGCTCTAAAACTGCCTAATTATCAACTAATTGCCTTCCTGCTCTTAATTTTGAGAAAAATTTCCAACACCCTGCTAATTAGTTCTTGAGAGACTATCTCTACTTTCTCCCCTCGAAAAGTTGCGGTTAATTAATAGGGGGGCAATTACAGATTTGTCAATATTTTCCCATCAAAAGAGAACTATTTTAAACAATGCAAGGGAAAAACTTCATTAAACTATTTCAACAAGTTTAATTGTATCTATCAATTTCAGCAATTTTAAAGTTTTGTACCATCAACAGACTTTTCTGTTTAGTTCTTCAAAACCAGAACTGTACGTTTTTCCTTCTCATGTGCTTACCCCATCCTTACTATAAATTTTTCTCTTTGTTTTATTCAGATGCTTCTAAGTTGTATCGGTGGCCATACTTTCTTACTGCCGTGGCTTATTCCAACACCCATCCTCACTTTTTGGCACAGATTTTCCTAACCCCCTACTTATCCCAATTCCTCCATCCCTGCTTAATTAATTATGACAGATTTTGTAACCCTCCTGCTTATCCAGAACAACCCTTATCAATTAAGCACCTAAGAGTATCCACTTCTGGTTTACTTTGGTAGGGGAGATGACCTTTACTTCAATTAAGATTAACTGGAGTTATTTCTATTTTTCCACACGGATTGTAGGAATCAACCCATATCTCGTTCCTAATTTTCTCTTCCACTATTTTTTTCCTCATTCAAATATTTAGTCATCTCTCTCATGATGGAAGATCCCTGGGGGTTCAGGTTTGGACACGTAAAGTTTCCTGAGAGTATTGTTCATCATATAGTCCACTGAATGATCGATCGGGCTCACTATGAACGGGATGACACCAAGCCCGATTAACGTTGTTGTCCACTTGCGCACGTTTGTCGGAAGAGTGGTATTCTTTTTGAGGAGATGATTACTGAGTGCACATACACGGTTGATAGTAAAACCAGGAATGGCAACAGAGGCCAGACCTTGCCAGACGACAGTGTCAGCCATTGCTATTCCTCGTTCTTTTGTTGCTTTTGAGGCTTCAGCTTTCTAGAAAGAAAAGATTTTAAATAAATGAAATAAAAATTTGAACAAGATTTATTTATCTAAAAATATACAGTAAGAATTTTAAAAGCATAACTAAAATTATGTTTTCATAAAAAGAACCAATTTAACCCTTTCAATACTCCTGCGACATATGTCCCATAGATCTCTTTTAAGAGTCTTCTGA
Source organism: Thysanoteuthis rhombus (assembly GCA_963457665.1). Lineage (NCBI taxonomy): Eukaryota > Metazoa > Mollusca > Cephalopoda > Oegopsida > Thysanoteuthidae > Thysanoteuthis > Thysanoteuthis major. The sequence goes on from OY735217.1 coordinate 2,929,901, forward strand.
AACATTTTAATTCTAGAATTCAGCAATAGGTTAGTCTTGAAAGGGTTGATCGAGAGGCAAAACATGTCAATTATGGTTGGACTAATCTTTGTCTATATATCCCTTCATTCACAACGTTTCAGCCATGTACCCTCTGATCTTTGTGAGGAGTTCCTGGTTCTAGAACATGAAATCACTTCCCAGAACACATGCTTGTATTGGACTGGACACGTCACATTTTTTGTCTTTTTGACACGTATATATTCCCACATAAACAAGAACATCTGATGAAGGCTGGAGGGCACACAGTCACAAAGTTATGAATAAATGAACGGATAGATGAGGAAAAAAGATTTACCATACCATACAAAAAGATTAACACACCACATCTGACAGAATTCAGACAAGAATTTCAGTTGTTTTCCACATTGGTAATAATATGTTATACTATTAATAATTCTGACTAGCAATTACCTACATCCTAACTAAAATCCAGTCAAAATTAATAATGTTGCAATACTTCATCCAAAAATAAATTTGAAAAAAATTTTTTTTTAAATATATATTATATTTTTAAGCATTTAGTGAAACTGCAGATTCAAGTGTTGTATTCATGAATATTGGAGGAACCGGAACAGTAAGGGGTCATGGGTAAGCATCTCCAGAATTTTGATAATCTATTACAAGAAATATAAACTTTAGAGCACATGCTATTTTGTTTTTTTGTTTTTTTTTTTCATTGCCAGCTTCTATGCAGAGATTTACCTGACATAAAGCAACAATTTTAATTTTGAAGAATTAAAAAATAAAAAAAAAAGAAACGAACCTGAGCCGCCAGACCTCCTTTGTGATTTGCATCAGCTGCCACATAGCTGCAGGCAACCACGTAACTGAAACGTACCGCATTTACATGGACAAGAGATCGAAAAGCTTCTCCAACTTCATTTGCATATCCTGTAAATGAAATATAAGCAAATAGTTTTTACTTTATTTGTTCTATCAAATCCTTATAACACAGGTCTGCAAAATGAAGGTCATTAAAATTTGTTTCAATTATTTGCGGTGATTTTTGCATTTGGTTGTTAAATTCAAAAGCAAAAACCAGTTTTCTCAAAATATCACAATGGTTTTTATACTTGAAATTCTATTAGAAATTTTTTTAAAGTAAAAAGTACAAAAAAAAAGTGGGGGGAGTATGTTTTTTTTAAATGTTAGAGATGGAAAAAATGCTTTTCACTTTTCCAATTCAAAATAAATAAAAGTCATCCGAAATAATCAAAATAATCCTTTCAATATACTGTCTATAGTTTCGTGAAGGGTTATTAACATTCAAATAGATTTTCATGTCAGACAAGAGTGGAGTACAACCTGATGTGGCTTCTACCATTCCACAGGGACAAGGTATGAAAATCAAGGCCTAACAAGGAAAGAAAAAGAACATCTGAATCCCACAATATTAGTGTCGGAGAAAAAAAATTCTGTTTACCATCATGAAATTCAGGTAGTACAACTGAAGAAGGCCGTAAAATGGATCAGCCGAAACGTCGTTAACAACACAAACAACAAAGAAGTTCAATCGTCAGAATAACCGATTTTTTCAGTATATACTTGTACAATTTTAGAATTGATTGGAGTTTTCAGGGGAGTTAACTCTTATTACACTTGGCAAATCATTTACATTCGATTATTTCCCTTGGATTGTATGTCTTGACCGTGGACGACTGCTGAACTCACAATTCAGGAACACTTGAATAAACCACGGAGAATTAGACTCCTCAACCCATAAACTGCGGAAGGTATAGCAGAGTAATAGATATCCATTGTAAGATAAAAGCCCTGACGCACAGCTAGAACTGAATTGTCATCAATCACAATAAAAATAGAAAATTTATTGAGAACAGCAATGGCCGAAATTCCCATCATTTGCAGTGAAAGGGTTAACCATTTCATTCATTTTGTTGAGTTTAATAAAACCCAACTTGATCATTTCTTTTCTCACTTGGATTGATTCTATTTGCATTTTGAGGTAACTTGAGGATGGGTTATCAAGAATAAATGGAATTTGGATCAAAATATTCAAAAGGAAATATTTTCAAATGAATTTTTTTGCAACATTTCAAAACATCCATCATCAAGAATATTCAATATTTTTCGTGTAAAATTCTACTTTCCGTCTTTTCAGTCAAACATATTTGATAGAAAGAAAGCAAATAGATCATACAGTCAAAAGTATTTCATTACAACAGCTTGAGAAGTTTTGATAAGTTTAAGGAAGAATCAAGACTTGTTGACCTAATTTTTGGTATGAAGACTCACAAGACATACAGTTATGACAAAGGCTATGTTAACTTCAGAGGTCATTCAAGATCACATCTAGCCAATTGAACCATTGAGTTTACTATGGATTGCAAAATTGTTTTTGACCCAACAGATGGTAGGATGGATAAGGTTGAATTTAATAGAATAGGTGATGCTGACCCCTGCAATCACTGGAGGTCAATTTTGGATTAAAATAGCTTAATTTCAGAGAAACCAAAGAACATGAAGGGCTAAAAACCTTGATATTTTCTGTTTTGTTTGTGAAATGTGTAACTCTTAAAAACATTTTCAGACAAAAATTCTAAAACTATAACAAAGCACAAAGATGACCTCTCAAGATTACTGGCTTCAACCAGACTTTTCCCATGGCTAGGTCTGGTTGGTTGTTCTAGGGTCGGATCCTCGAATTAACTTTTCATACTGATAACCAATGGGAAAAGCATTGGTGTACCTAGAAACCATGTCAGACTAAGGAAGTAAATCATTCTTTTTGTTTTGTGCATCAGAATATCTTTTCAGTAACAGCTACTTTTTTTATGTGTAAATAATCTTTTTTCAATTGTGATTTATATAATGAGAAATATATCAAGAACATTTTTTTCCCTATGTTGTCATGTTTTGAGAAATTTTTCCTAAACCAGGCAATGCCGAAGATTCCTGTTAGAGTTCTTTATATATTCCAACCACATTCCCCAAGAACGTTTCTAAAATCCATCAGCCAAGTGATACAAATAGTTATTGAAAGCAACAAGGGCCAATCAAAAGAAAAGCTTATTCACTCTCAGGTGTTTGTGCCAAGATATCCAACCCCCACCTTCCCCACATCAGAACCATCTTCACTCTGTCCTTCCTTGAGATATTGTGGAGTTATTTTTTGCCTCAGATAATAAGTTGGAAACTGGTTCAACTGAATCCCAGCCAAATATATTAGATGTATCATTATCGGAGGTGCACCAAGCTCAGTCGGCAAATTGGTACCAAGATTGTCAAATTAGCCATTTGGGGGCTAGATCTGGCTATTTCTTTCCAATTTAGCCAATAATAGTCTACAATAGCCAATTAAATCTGGTAATGTCAATAAAAGTAAATGTTTAATCTTAATCAGTTATTTGTTCTGGCATCTTAGTACATAGTCATTTTATTTGATAAGTGGTTTTAGATGAGTAAAAACCATCAAGAGAAACAGTCTCCAAGGTGGTCAACATAGGTTTCTTCAGTTTTTAAATTGGTCTGGCTGGCAATGTATCACATGTACAAAAGCACCATTGGAGATCAAGGGCTTAAAAGTTGAACAGTATGTCTAGGAAAACATTCTCCCTAAATGGATTTTTAGTCGAGGGTTGAAATTTACAATATGAGTTCATGCTAAGTTGATCCACTTACAAAGTTAAGCAATGCCAAGCCTGGTCAGTACATTGATGAGTGACAGTCTAGGAATACCTGGTCCTGTGAGCAGCTGCAGATTATGTAGAGAGTTTCCCCATTGCAATCCCTTAAATCATCTTAAGAAGAAGACCAATCTGGACGCTACACTCGATAATGCAAGCCAAAGGTCCTACTCTCCTTCTCTACTCTCTCCTGCCCAAACCCCCAGACTGTCATGGCTGCAACTGACAAAAACTAAATGAATGAATGAATTACCCCAGTCCATTAATTCCTTAATTCCCCTGATTAACCCATTTCAGACTACATAGTGCAAAGCCCGTAATTCAATCAAATTGGTTTGAGGAAAAAAACAGAACATCAGGGAAATTATAAACTGACTAATCAAGATAAATAGCTGAGGAGAAGGAGAAGAGGATATTATAGACATTTGCCTTCATTGGAAGGTTATTTGAAAGGTTGATTATCCCATTTCTTAGTTCTGAGGTCATTTGATGGAAAAAAGAAATTTAAACCATCGCAAACACTAAGCATTAGGACGTAACAAATAATGCAGTGTATTGTGTGGCTCTTTTGTATTATTATTTTCATCTTGGCAACTTTGGTTTTTGTTTTTTTTCTGCAGCTTCTCTTGTGACTGATTTGGCCAATCTTCAATTGGCAGAGAGACAGCTGCAGAAAAGACACATAAATGCACCTGATCCGAATGTCTGAGTGCCCCATGCTCCGTTTCCTGCCATGACGCTTTTCATATAGAATGGCTCCCGTGTGTACCACGTTTCTCCGGGTAACTCTTTCTGAGGTAGTTCATTCCCTGGACTTATGGACAATTCGTAGATGTTGCATGGTATCTTTGCATACATATCTGTACCAAAGTTTTGGTCTTTGGCTGGACTGTTGGGTGTTGGTAAGATCTCCAAACAGGAGCCGTTTTGGTATCTGGTTATTATTGTCCATTCTGCTGACTATTTCCAACAATCTAAATCTCCTTCTCAAGATTTTTGTTATTAGTGGGAAATCAAAATATACCTATGCTACCTATGCCATGGATTGGAAAGAAGAGGGAAAGAAAAGGAAGGAGAGAAGAAAAGATGATTATCATTATCATCATGTTAATAGTATCAGCTACAAGCAGAGGCATACCTAATGACTATCATTGGGTGCGTATGCCAACAATATAGGTGTATCCATCAAGGAAAGGTGAAGAAATTGGACAGTCAAATGTATACAAAAGTCTAATCTATTTCAAAGGGGAAGAAATTTCCTTACAGAAACTGAATAGGGGGAGGAGTGTGGTAAATTTACAAACAAACAAAACACATTAATGACAGATACAATGCATCGTTAACAAATACTCTTTCAATGTTGCCAAGTATTTGTTATTTATAGCTAACTTTATAGCTAAAAATTATATTTTAAAGCCATCAGACTGAAAGGAAAAGGTAAAAATGCCAAATTCTTGAAATTTGGCCTAAAAATATATTTTTAAAGCAAACTTGGCAACCCTTGCCAGCCATGTATTAGACACAAATATAAAAAAATTGCCCCTGGTCATCATACTGGTGAACCACACCTGTTCAAGAAGCTTTGTGTTCCAGATTTTGTCTGGCCATTTGATGTGGCAAGATACATCCCCAAATGATGCCTTAATATTTGTAACAAACATCAGAAATAAATTTATTCAATTCCTTTCCCATCCTTAAAAAAGAAATTCAACATTGCATTTATCCTCAAGTTTAATCTGTAAGAGCTTTAAAATCATTCCTCATATCCTGGATTGGATCAATCCTTCAGCTTGAATGTCAATCATCTTTAACAAGTGGGTTTTTTACAGGGTGGGGCTTGCATTCTCACATTTTTTTCATCATTTTTACCCATAAAGAGGAGGGGGGGGAATCAGACTCCTGATTTTGAATTCAGTTTTGATGTCATTCTCCCAGACTGGTTGCTAACCATAGCTAGACAGCCCAGTCTACCCTATTATCACAAAATTAATGCAAAAAGCCTGAGCCAGAATTTGAACTTGTCTTGCAAATTCTATTTCCCTATTCTGAGTGACTGTTATGCCACTCCCACTTCCTATATAGAAGATGTGTTACTTGTCATGAAATAAAAGCCAAAAATCAGATGGACCAACCCATTGACCTGACTGAAGAGACCTAACCAACCTATTTGTGTTCTAGTAGACCTGATTAACCCAACCAAATGGACCAACCTGATTGATTCAACCAACCACCCTATCAAATACACCAACCTGATCGTTATTGTATAGACCTGATTGACTCAAATGATATACTATTGCTAAAGATGAGTCAACATAACCCACTGAAAACCAAACCTTAAAACAAAGGTAGAACAAACACAGACAGTAAGGGAAAAGAAAGACAGCATCCGAGACAGCAAATGACAATTCTTTGTTATTAGAAACTATAGACATTTCAAAGTACCGTGTTTTATCTTCGAGTGTGCTATTTCCTTGGATAGGACAGAAAATACAAAAAGGGTGAAAACAATGTTTGAAAAGCAAGCGAATGTCGTTAGTAATGCATCTGAGATGCCTGGTGTATGGGAGGTAACTCTTCATGTCTTAGTGTTTGCACTTTCGTGGTTCATTGATATTAAATGCACTGATATATACTCACAAATCATTTGAGAAAAAAGTTGGCAAATATTGGCAAGTCAACTGTAGATGTTAAACTTTTCATATAATTCTAAATCTCATGTAGGCAAGATTAGAAAAAAAAACTTCATTAGGTATTGGGTTAATGAGGGTTTGACTATAACACTTTAATTAAAATTTAGCGGGGGGGGGGGAACAGGAGATCATTTTCTGGATTGTGATTGGTCACAGGTTTCCCCGCGCTCTAAAATGTTTGAATCACCATAACTCTTCTTCAGGGACATCACAGACAAGATTGTATTGAAGTAATGTTACAGAGTTGAGCAATCCTTCTCCAGCAGTACTAACCCCAGGATTCTATCTTGATTAGGGTCAGAGTTATGAACTTTCAAAAACAGATGCAGGGGGGGTCACCAAAATGTCAAAATGAGGTGGGTTCATACCAAGCCGCCAAATCAAAATTTTGACAAACCGATTTCATTTCTACAGATTTGGGCAAAAACTCACATGACATGTCAATTTTCATTCGAATCTGGGTGGAGGCGTTACATGTCCATTATGATTTGTCAGAGAAAGTATCCATTTGCATAATGACCCCCACCTGTTCTTTGGCATAAGAGTCCAAGAGACACCTAGATGTGCATATATATACATATATATATACACACACACACGAACCTAAGGTACTACTCAAAAGTTTAAAGAATATGAACAGGATTTTTCCCTATGGTCAAATTGCCTGAACTTTTGGACAGTAACTCATATGAAAAGGGGGGGGGATAAATAAACAATGACACAATACTAGTATTTATTTACTAAGCTTAGTTTTTGCACAAGGCCAATAGTAATGGGTACCCAGTGAGGACTGAACTCACAACTAATGATCAGCAAGACTTGATGACTGTTACTCCCCAACAAGGTGCCCTTTCTGTCCCTAGTACCACAAGGTGCCCTAAAGAGTATGTACATGAAAAAAAAAAGAAAGAAAAAAAAAAAATGTTGACGTGTTTATCAGCCAAGGATGATGATAAAGAACAAAGATATTGTATTCATATGAAGGGAAGTAGTAAATACCTAGTTATATCTCTTCACTCTAACTCACATATTTTCTATCTTCACAATGAGGTTGCCAGTTAATGGGAGATGTTCTTTGCCAAAAACACATACGAAAAAAAAAAAGAGAAAAAAAATGGCCTAATACTGATATTGTATATAAAAGCAATTATTCTAAATTTCACTTTTTACAAGAATAAAACCCATCAAAAATGACAGGTAATGTTTTTGCAGTATCATGTTAACAAACCAAAAAATAAGCAGAATTTGGATCTTTAGATAAATCCAAAGCAAAAGTAAGAACCTTGTCAGTTTTAGTGTTTCATGAAATATATTACGGTTTTTAACCAGAAAAAATGCACTCGAGTAACTATGGTACCAAATATTGAATATCAAAAAGGAAAATAAATATAAAATTGAAAAATGTTTTGTAATTGCATCCTATTTTATGCTTTTACAATCCATCTGTAATTTGCCTCAAAGTGTCAACTTGATCTATGATTTCCAGTGATATGTTTGTTTTTTCTTAAACCAGGTTGTCGGTTTATCAACTTTCTATTTTGTTATTCTTTCTCCCTACCCAATCTGATTGAAAATACACCAGGTTTTAAATCCTACTAAATTTCAACTTTGTGGTGGTAGTTTGTGCGTACGTCATCAGTTTACAAAAGTCTGCATCAGTCGATCAATTTTATATATCGGTTTAGAATAGCGTGACAAGCAAACAGAGTTTTCTCAATGAGGAAATAAAAGGAATAAGCAGTGAAGAATCCTTGACCTGTTTGTACTCTTCTCCGTCAACTATAGTGGCATACCAGTGACGATACTTCAACGATTATCAAGAATAATAATAAAGGTTAGTAATAATTAGCATTTGCAAAAAATATAAACCCTATAAATAGAAAGTGACTTGACATCAAATAGAGGCAAGGTTGGAGTGAAAACGAGGTTTTTTTCAAAGTTCAAGAAAGCGTAGTCCTTAAAACTTGATAAATGTCAAAATTGGGATTAAAATCAATTTTGGGTTGTTACCATCTCTTCTGTCCTAGCTACAAACCTGGACACAAACGAAGGGGCCTATCTAGTGTAAACTTACATTGTAAATTGAACCCCTTATTTTGGTGGGGAATTTTTTTCAAGTTCTTTCTCAGCATAATAAGAAAATGTTTAAATTTTCAGTCCTCTAGCTCTATTGGTACAGCCTGTACACCTGACATACACATTACATTCTCAAATTCATAAATATATAGCCAGCCATGTCCAGGTTGGTTGCCAGGACACAAAAGGTGGCGACTACCTAAGATATATTCTAGTTTTGACATATTTGTCAGGGTTTGAGCATTATTTTCTTTCCTTTTTATTTAAATTTTCCACTCCACCCAAGTGGAGACGGCCTTTAAGCAAGTAAACAGGAAAAAGAAATGTAAAGAATTGTGTGAAAAGCTCAACCCACACTAAGTATTTCTTCTGTAAAATAGATTCATCTCCAGTCAAACCAGAATCTGAAATCAAGTTGACATATATTCATATAACTTATATTCATACCAGACAAAATGAAAGCAACAAATTTTATTTAAGGGAGAATTGATTTAAAAAGAAAACATAAATTCAAATTAATTTCAAAGTGAGTGATCAAAGAAAAATTTATCTAGAAATTAAAAAACAATTCCCACCAAACCTTTCAAAATTAACTTCAAAAGAATATTGAAAATCAACTTAATCACTGATAAGTAGTAATTTCTTTCCCCAGAAGCCAGTGTTATATATCAGTCATTACATCAGCCATCTAAGTTGGAGAGGAATATGAATTCAGTCATATCCTTCTTTGTCTCTCCACAAGATATCTCCAAAAGTACTCAATGAATTTCAATGAAATTTCGAGGAAGGGTGGAATATTGATTAAGGAAGAGATTGTCAGATTCGGATCTGGGAATTTCTTCTTGATGGAGATATATTTTTCCAGGTTTTTTTCCATACATTCATGTATATGCTTATGATTGTTCACACAATATCTCAAGAAGTTTTCAGTGAATTTCATTAAAACTTTGTGGAAGGGTGAGTAATAGGCCACTGAGGACTTAATTAAATTTTGTAGCAGATTCATACCTACTTACCTCCTCTTGTAGTTATATATACAAACCACATGATATCGATAAAATTTCTCATCTGTCCACAAAATATCTCAAAGAAATCAATAAACTTCAATGAAATTTTGTAGAAGGCAATTGGCCATAGAAGAAATTTTGGGTCGGATCCATGCACATTTACTCTCCTGATAACAGCATCGGCAGAGGTACGCATCAGATATACTTTTTAAAAAATGGTAACAGAAAACAACTGTTAATGTAGGTTTATTAAGTTGCTGCTTTTGAGAGGTTTGACTATCAACAAGGACGACTGCGAACCCAGTTAATACCTCCCTCTCAGGGGTTCACTGCCCCCAGGTTGGGAACCACTGGTCTGGAATGCTTTTTCAGGGCTCTTGGAAATGGCTAACCTGTGGACTGGAATCATTATCTGGGGTAAAATTTTTCTCTGTTAGAAAAAGTGGGGGAAGAAAAGACAGCATTGATTTGTTTTAATCAAATATTTATCTGCTGTGATTTTTGTTTGATTGACCTTGACTTTATTCACATTTACGGGTTCGATTTCAAGAAACAGGCAATCTTTTTTTTTTCTCTAAAGAAAAGGGGAAGGTTATTGTTACGTTTTCGATGTATTTTGGTAATAATACCCGACAAAAAAAATGAATGAATGAATGAAATACAACTATTTCTTATCTAACATTAACGATGTGCATTTGTTGATGAGAAAGAAAGAGTAACTAACAAGATCAGTAAGAGAGGGTGAATCTCTTTCTTTCAGGTCAATTACATGTATGCTTTGGAAAGATAAAGGAAGTCAAATGAATGAAAATTCTATTTTCAATGAAATTTTCTATATCACTAGACAAGGAAATTAATCTGAGCAAACCATTACAACTATACCTTGATTAGTACTGATTTTGATGTAGTACACGGTATTGCTGTACAAATCAATAAAACAAGCATGAACTGGAAGAGAAACACATCAAATTATAGCAAGACCTTGAACAGTGCGGTTTCCGATTTTGATGTGATAACTCAGGAGGTTGGGAGGTATTGCTGAACAAATTAATTTAACTTGAAGTAGAAGCTGGAAATATAACCCGCATTCAATTATAATAAGGTTTCAAAAAATGAGGATTAATCTTGGAACGAATTAACTACACTAATTAAGGCATACCCGTGTACAATGATTATAAAACGCCGTGTCCCGTGTAGCAAGAACCTGACAAGAAAAAATGAGATCAGTACCAGGGAAGATGGGGGCATTTCTCTCTCTCTCTTTTTCTCCGAGGTCGGGGATGGGGCATCTCTGCCAGGTCGGCAACACGGTACCACGCCTTGTATCTTAGTCAGTCAGGTGAATGAAAATGTGTCAATCAATAATGGTTCGGTTTAGGTTAGGAAGATACCACTGTCTTTCTCCTCAGTCAGTGATTCTTGCACAATAGGTCTTCAATTCTATATTTCAGATAGGAAGAGAGCTTTCCCCGAGTGCTTCAGCACTAGTTCGGGTGATTTGTTTTTTGTTGACTGTTTTCTCATCGAAAACATAATCCTTGTTTTTGAGTTTTACAATAGGATCGCTATCTTCAGTTTACGAAAAGAAAAAAGAAAAGAAAAAATTGATAAAAATGAAAGAAAGAAAAGAATTGAAAACGAAAATCCATCAAAAAAAAAAAAAAAAGGTAAAAAAAATTATCTCCTTTCTACTTTTAAGAAAAATAATTGATACGGTTCGGGGAACGGAAGATGGTCCGGTTATTAAGTTTCACATCATCGATCACTCAATGTTACAAGACTGTAGCTTTTTGTAGTTAATAACATTTCAAGGTTAATGAGAAAATTTTTAAGAAGAGTTAGGTTTACTCACATGTCTCCCCCCCCCCCATCTGAATTTCTTAATTGTGAATTATATCTATTTATCATAAGTGCGATGTAAGGCAAGCAAAAAAAAATTGCTTTTTCCGTTATTATATTGACGTGTCTTTTGATATTCAAAAAGCCAATTTCTTTTTCGGTTCTTTGAAATGATTTTAGTTTTTAGTTTAAAATCGTTTTCCTCGAAGAAGGCGTTGTCGCAATATGAGACATGGTGAAGAAAAAAGTGTCAACTGTCAATCACTCTAAACATAAACAATTCATTCATTCATTAAAAAAACGTAACTCTGAATTGAGACTTCTTACGTAACGACACAGGTGAGTGGTTCCTTAACTCAACCTTCTATTGTATGACGGCACACTAAGAAATATATTTGGTATCAACTCTTTTTACACCATTAAAATATGATTTAGTGTATTTTGGACTGAAATTACGTAAAACTTTGAAGTTATGAAGACGTGTACCGTAAGTGAACATTCTATAGTAAGAATGAAATGAATGAATTAGAATCAATTTCAGTAAGAACGAAACTTTTACATCACTACCGGCGACGGGAGACTGCACACACACCTTTCTTTTTTTTCTGTTTATCTGTCTCTTAAAAAAGCTAAAAAGGTAATCATTCAGAATCTTTTGATGAAACCAATAGATTGGCAACTCTGTGGTGGAATCGAGACAGACACAATCAACACTCGTTCTGAGACTCATTCAACACAGAAAGAAATACGTGTTAGCTTTTTAGAAGAAGAAAAATATCCGGCACACTCGAGAGATAATTGCATCACACTATTGTGCCGCAACACACAGTTTGAGAACCACTACCACTGACATAGGTATAAATACAGGAATGCTTCAATTAGTGCGGGTTTCGATGTAGTACGGTACTGCTGAACAAAATTTATAAGTGGTAATTAACTAAGTATAATCTGGAAAAATACATTGAATAGTAAACAAAAATTGGAACAGTACGGACAAATTTGGGAAGTAAATAACCGCACTAATCAAGGTATACGTGTAATACACGATTTCATTCACATTTACCTAAATAGCGGACAAATGTGTCTCGGTAAATATCCACTTCGGCCGGTTTTTCGGGAGGAGGAGGAGCTGGGCGCTGTACTGTTGTTTTGGATGGGTCATCCACTTCTTTAGGATCCATGTTGGTATCGTCTAAGTTCTATCCCGCGTCTTGTTAGTCACTTATATTAGTATTAATCTTCATTGGTAACTAAACAAGACAAGACTATTTACTAGCCATGTGCTCCGTGTTTGATTTTTTGACTTGACGATACCCTCACTGGGAGGGGCGAAACCACGTGATTACCTCTGCAAGGAGCGGAGGAGGCGAAGACCTGCTCTCTCTCTCTCTCTCTCTCTCTGTCTATCTCTCTCTAGCTCTTTTTCACACACACACTCTGGAGGCGGTGATTGCTAATTGCAAAAAAAAAATTTCTTTCCTTTTCTTAAACAATAATCTTTGTAAGTAAGTTTCTGTAGGTATTCAGGATTTTGTGTTTGGCTTTCAATGCCAAGAATGACGAAAATAAAACAAGAAATAGAAGTGCCCGCCCCATTATTACAAGTAGCCAATCAGGAGCTTCGATTTTCACTCTGTTGTTGAACCCTGCTAAAAGTACAGGTAGGAATTACGGCGGATATTGTATTGTATTTATGGCAAACATGGATTTTTTTAACCGTTGTAATTGGATTTGGATAGAACTGATTTTGTCACGTTGTGGGCGTTTCTCTCATTTCTTTTTATGTTTGTGTCATTTTCAACATCGGGAATGAGCAAGTGTGTGTAATTTTTTACACCCCCACGCACATCTGATATTAAAAATTTAAAATGGCACACAAATGAATAAAAACAAGTCAATTCAGGAAAGAAAAACTGATCATCCTAGTATTTTAAAAAGACGGCCTCCTGTCATAAAACTTATGGCTTCATCATCACTATTATTTTAGTGTTCATCCTATGGTAGTAAACTTTCCTCAAGCTTTTGTGCTGACCTCTCTAATATGGATGTCACTGAGCAAGTACTTTCTGAACTTGTCTAGTTCATTATACCATGTTATATTCTCCCGATCACGGTTTCGCATATGATCTCTAAAGATCTACATCCTGATGTCCAGCAGTTGTCTGACATTCTTGCTGCATGACCAGCCTACTGCCATTTTAGTTTTCTAATGGATCCTATGATATCTCTGACTCCTGTTTTTCTCCAATATATTACTCTGTTTTGTCATCCCTCCATTTCACGTTGAGCATGTTGCATGGTTCTCAGTTTGAGGGTCAATCTTTCGGTTAGGTTCCATGGTTCAGCTCCATAGGTGACTATCAAGAGGATGCATTAGTTGTATACATTTCCTTTCAGTTCTAATGGGATTTTCTTGCTAATCCAGAGTGATTCTCTTCTTGAGACTTACAAGTGTATAATTAGAGAAAGACAGAAAACCAAATCAAGGCTGGCTTCAAGCCAATTGGACAAATTGAGCCCTGTACCTTTGGGAGTCCCACTAAGAAGTGTACCTAACAATTTAGTAATTTGGGGGGAGAGGGGGAGCACTGTTTTGCCGGAGAAGTGGGCGTGCAGGCCAAATAAGAGAAGAAATTTACTTCACTGCAGTACGCCCCTGGCCCTGCAATAGGGTAATTTTTTGTTTTGTCAAATAGTCACAAAAGCACATTTTCTCAACCCAAAATGAAATTGATATTTCTAATCAATCATTTCACAGTTACTAAAATCAACGGTTTTATAACTATTCATTTTTCAAAGGTTTTCTACACGTTTCATTTGTGTTCTTGTAGGCTTACACACTCGTAATTTTATATCAAAATGTGTTCAGATTTATTTGGTCCATCAATTCACATGCATTTTTTGAGCACACATTTTAATTGCTTTCAATTCTACCATAGAGATATAAAGTCTATGATAAACCCTATTTTTTCTTTATGATTCTATAGACCTTGACTGTGAACCTCAGGCCCTGCAAAAAAATGTTCCCAATTAGGCCCCATAGCTCCTAAGGCCAGCCCCGAACCATCCAGGGCTGAATTAAGGTGTTTGTGGACCCTAGGCCCTAATAAATTTTTGGTCTCACTAATGTTTCAAAATGTATGTATTTCTATAATTTTACATTTAGATTTCTTAAATGATTAGAAATATAATTTTAGTAGGCAACAAATTTTTCAAATGCCCCAGGGGCTATTCCTTTTATGCCTAATTCATAATACAGCCATGTTCTCAGCCATTGCTTAAGTTATTACTGCTTGCACAGTTAGGGTAGTTATGGGAGAGAGGTTTGCCTAAGTGCCCATTCAACCACTTTTCTATATCAAGTATTGTGGCATGGTGAAACAAGACATTTTGTCAAGATATCTGGCAGTGAGACATAGCAATACGAAGAGTGAATTCATGCCTCTCCCAAGGGCTTTAATGCAAAGTGGAGATAAGCAGTCTCACCTTGAATTCAAACTCACTTCACCAATTTAGTTTTCTGTGCTGACGACCATTGTTCCCTCTAAGCTGTGCACTTGTGCATACACATACATGCTTTGCAACCAGTGCACAAAGGAGATTAATGTGCACACAAAAGATTTCAAATTCTGCGGTTAGCTTACTGAGTTTTTATCAAAAAAATATTGATTCCTATGTTAGATTCATAAGTGCGTACATGCTTCTGTTGCAGGAAAAAATTTGTACAGCATAAGATTTTAGTAAGTATGTCTGTCTGTTCGTACTCTTATAACTCTGGAACTACGCATCCCACAGCAAAACAAAAGACACATTCGGAATCAGCACATCTCGATTTACCTACAGAACGTATGTTTAGATAAGTATTAAATACTATAATCTACCCCTTTCTTATTCTTATTTTAGCCCTGGCTAATGTGGGGTATTCCAGCTAGTACCTAATAACATTATTAGGTGTCTATGTTTGCCCCAGGACAAACAACCTGTCTCCACTGACATTGGACTACCTCAAAACCAAGTGATAATATTACTCATACCGGTATATCTGGCTTAGTTGTTTTTTATTGGTTTTTCACTTGTGACTGAATTAGCAGAACAGTCTAATAATTGATATGCAAGCAAGTTGAGTGTTCTGGTTAGGGTTGCTCGAATATCTGTGATATCTACTAGCTGGTACTTGCAGTTAGAGCTCTAGAGGTAGCAGAGAGAGCTGTAAATCTGAGCCAGACCAATTACTAAATAACATAGGAGATCAGTGACATAGTTAGAGATTGCTACAGATTTTGGGGGGCTTGGAAGGGGAGCTTGATTCTTTGAGGGGCCATTCCAATATTTGATTAGATTTGATGAAAAAGGAAAGCTTGTAATAAATAAACAATGTACAATCACTTAATTGGTGAAAGTTAACCTGAGAGACTGAACTATTGTTTATGCGATTCATGTTTGTACAAATATATTCTTGTTATTGTACGTCAGTAGAAATGCAGTGGGTTGACTATTTATCTTAATTTTGCTCCTACCCCCAGGGACGGGGGGGTCCAAATAGCAGCCCCTCATAAGCTACATCTATTAAGGAAATGAAAAAATTGGTCCGCACATATACACACACAATATATCATTCTGACATCATTTATTGTTGATTTATATGTGTTACAGTAAGATTGTGAAACTGGTGATTTCACAAAATCCCTGAACGTTTCAGTAATTTCGTGAAATCCCCAATTTTACAATCAGTTTAGTAATGGTTGACAAGCTTGCAAAGCTGACAATTACGACTGTAATGAGTCTTATCCTCACTGGGTGTTCCGCCTCTGCAGCCTTGTAATGGTATACAAACTGTAAATACTGAAACAGAATATACTAGATATTTACTAAGTTAGGCTTAGTTTGACACAAGGCCACAATAGAGGGGCACCCAGTGACAATCAAACTCATTACAGTAGTAAAGGTCAGCATCATATATATATATATATATATATATATATTATTGTGTTACAACTCTTCAGTATGGCTATAGACTATCCATTATTCCATCCAGTACCTACCACGAGGTAGGATTGAAAACTTAGCTTCAGACTCAGAGGCTGGTATCCTCCCTCTGCTCCACAGAACAGGACGGTCAATGAGGTTGAATTTAAACGATATATTTATTTACGCATATATATTTTCCATCCACCAGAGTGCTCCATTCCATATATATATATATATATATATATATAAAAGTATATATATATATATATATATATATATATGTATGTATATATATATATATATGTATATATATATATATATATGTATATATATGTATATATATATATATATATATGTATATATATGTATATATATATATATATATATATGTATATATATGTATATATATATATATATGTATATATATATATATATGTATATATATATATATATGTATATATATATATATATGTATATATATATATATATGTATATATATATATATATGTATATATATATATATATGTATATATATATATGTATATATATATATATGTATATATATATATATGTATATATATATATATATGTATATATATATATATATATATATATGTATATATATATATATGTATATATATATATATATGTATATATATATATATATGTATATATATATATATATGTATATATATATATATATATATATATATATATATATATATATATATACATATATATATATATATATATGTATATATATATATATATATGTATATATATATATATATATATGTATATATATATATATATATGTATATATATATATATATATATGTATATATATATATATATATATATATATATATATATAATTTCTTTTCTCTTTTAATGACCTTTTTATTACCTACTTGATAACAATTGTACATTTAAGCGAAGACACACTCATTTCCTTACATTACAATTTGATCTGAAAGCAGCTAGCTCATTCTAAGACTCATTCATTGTACATTCCTGGTAACAAGAGATAGGTAATAGATCTGATTTGTCACTCAATAGAAACCATCATGTGACCAAGCTCTTTTGGCAACATGACCAATTAAAACATTGAAAAAAAAATGGCTGATGAATGAATAATTTACTTCTCTCATCTTTTTGTTGGATCACTAAAACATCCAAATTGTAAAAAAAAACAAGCGTGAATGCTGTCAGACACAGCCTAAGGGACCAATTAAGCATAAACTTACATTGTAAATTGACTCCCCTCAAAAAAACAGGATGGATTCAAAAATCTAGAAAAACATTTTTTCCTAGACATAATGAGGAGTAAATGCTTAAATTTCTAGCCCTCTAGCTCTATTGGTGCAGCCTGTATGTGTGACACATACATACATACATAACCAGCCGGAATTACTTAAAAACTGAAGAAACCCATGCTGAGTATGTTGACAGATTTGGTTGATGGTTTTCAACAATCCAGAATCAATTAGAAACTGAAGAAACTCATGCAGGGTATGTTGACAGATTTGGTTGATGGTTTTTAATAATCTATGTAACATTGCAAGTCTATGTTATTTATGCATACTGGCAGATAGGTATTTATTATACGAGATAAGTCTTTGAGTTGAATGACCCAGCTTATGCAGTATATTCATGGAGCATCCTTATCTATGCAGTCTTGTCATACACAGTCATAACTGGAAAGAACTCAGAGAGCATACACCTTTTACAATGCCGTACAATAATGCAATCTTATTTAAATTCCTGAAACCACACAAAAATTCAATCACTTCATCCTTATAGACCATCCTTTTACAAAATTTAATTGAAATTCATTGAGAACTTTGGGTGATATCGTGTGGGCTGACATAAGCAAACACATAAAAGTATGAGAAGAAAAAAAGGAAAAATATCTCTCAATCAAAAACCAATTCCGGAATCCACTCCAAAATTTAATCGCCTCTAACCCATGGCCCACCCTTCCACAAAATTTCATTGAAATTCATTGAGAACATCTGGAGATAACATGACAGGATCAAAGACAGACCGAAGAAAAGACGAGGAACAATACGTATACCTCCCCCCACAGAGAGAAATAACTCCATGTCTATGAACTGCATCTAGGCTTCGGCAAAACATTTATAGCACACGTCTTTTGTGGTCATTTGATACTGAAATTATCATTAACCCATAAATTGTGAATGACTGAAATTTCAGTCATTGCAGTTATAGTAATGGCTAGGGCAGAATAAATCTAACACAGGGGCCTAGAGCATATGTTATAAAGGGACCCTAAATTGAGAAGATACACATAAGTATTAAAACACATACATTTTTTTCACTTAGATAGAAATTGTATTTCTTCATTTTCTCTGCACGTCATTTAATGATTATGTCTGACATTCCAGAAATAATATTACTTACTTTGTTTCTGTTTGATCATTGTGAAGTGGCTATGACTTCAGTTTCAAATGCCTTCATATTTATGTGTCTTATACGTAGCATGCCATGTTTGGGTTGATCAATTAAAGAATTGGAGGAGGGGTTGATTAAATGAATGTTACCACTCTTGCTTTTTGTTGGGGGGGATGCTCGGACACAAATTGTCAGGATAATTTAGCATAAACTTACATTGTAAATTGATCCCCCCATCTTATTTTGGATCGGAAATTTCAAAAAACAAAATAGTATTTTCCCTGCTCATTGAGGGGAGTGAATGTGTAAAATTTCAAGCTCCTACTATGAACAGTTAGAGCTGGGCGAAGTCTAGATAGATATGCATAAATGACGGAACACATGAATAACCCGAACCTAGCAACAGTGATTAATCCAGTCTGTTGTCAGAATCAGTGATCAATAAGTTTACATATATTTGGAGGGGGGGGGACGGAGACAAAAGAAATCCAGAGAGAGAGAGAGACTTTCTGGATGAATATCAAGAGACAATAACAAGAGATTCGAGAGCAAGTGAATAAAGAATAAGGTCTCAGTGAGAATTGAACTCACATCCATTTTGCGTGAGGAAGGACTCGTTAAATGCTCCATCTGAGCTATGAGACCTCAATGACGTAGCAGAAGCTCAAATCTAATCCTTTAACCTACCCTTCCTTCTTTTCTGATCCCCCTCAACAGTGTATTAGTATAGTACTAGTAGTATTAGTGACGGCAATATCACTAGAAACCATCAATGAAAACTGTCAACGGAGATCAGTAATGGCAAACGTTTTTTTCCCAATGTGTCGAAATTTCAAATTTTTTTCAATAATCCTGTTATCGGAGTGTTACTTGTATGTACTTTAGTTTTGGGTAAAAGCTTATAGATAAGCATCTACTTTTCTTATATATTTATAAAACTAGAAGTTTAAAAAAGAATAACTTGGAATTTCAAAATATTTTTTATGAAACTAGGATAGTAAAAATGAAATTTTAAAAAGTTTTCTTTTTTCTTCTCCAAAATCTGTTGGGTTGGTGTCACTTTAAAACCTGCTGCATGTCACTGCTAACTCGCATGTCATGGATTCGCCATCATAGATATAGGTCAACACAGGTTTCTTCAGTTTTTTTAATGATTCAGGTTGGCAGACTATCAGCATATGTATATGTCATATGTACAGGCTGCATCAATGGAGCTAGAGGGCTGAAAATTCAAACATTTTCTCCTTATTATGTCTGGAGAAAATGTTTTTTGTTTTTTCAAAAATTCACCCGCAATTTAATTTTTAGTGGGGGTCCAATTTGCAATGAAATTTTATACTAAATTGTTCTCTCAGTTCACACTTGTTTCTTTTAAACACGGAATTTTTTTCGCAATCCAACAAAATGCAAGAGAAGTAACTTATTCATTGATCGACTGTTTTTCTGAATTTTTAATTGAGCACACCCAACACAGCATGCTGCCAAAAGTTAGTTATATGATGGTTTCTATTGACTGACTAACCAGACCTGTCTTTATTTATTTTCCATTAGATAAACTATTGTTAACTATTATTATTGATTTTCGACTTATATTTTCTTTCATCAAAATTTCTTTGGAGGCTTTTCATTTCAACTCTGATCATGTCGTCAATCTACAACAGCGGATAAACATAATGGATTGGAAAATAAATTTTCATTATTTATCGGGCCTGATAAAATGAAGGACATGATTAAGCCCTCACCCTCCTGCCCTCTCCTAAACCCTATCCACATATCTAATCCCATCGTATATCTACCAATTGGTTGAAGTGAAGAGAACAGGTGAGCAGAATACTCATTATATCTACTTAAATTAATCTAAATTCTATAATTGCAGATATCAACTGGCATTGGAAACTGACGTGTATATACGTGTAATGTCTACTCTCGATCTTGTGTATGGGTTGACCCTTGATTTATGGTCAGGAAAACATTAATTCATGTTATGCTTCATGCATAGGTCTACCCTTGTTTTTGAGAAATTATTATCACGTGAAGGTTATATGATATAGGGAAAAGCTACACAATTCCAAGGTCATGAGTTCATAAGCGTATTTTGGTTAAGGGGGTCAAAGGCCTTGATTTGCCCAAAGTTTGACACTGTTTTGCTCTAATTAGAAGGGGTGCCCCAACCTACCCTCCTGGCTCGTACTCGTATGCATGAGCTTATTTATTGAGGGCATTGCACGTCAATTAGTAATTCATATTGAATCACTGTAGCCCCACAAATGGTCCGACCAACCAGCCAAGTGGGCTACAGATTCTTCTTACTTTGAGTATCTGTGTCTATCTATGTGTCTATCTATGTGTGTGTGTGGTCATATTTGGGGGGCTACAACTTTGGAAATTCGCATGAGTATACCACGAGGCACCATCTAAGAACAATTTTTTTTTTGTTTTTTCACAAAAGTGTTTCTTTGAGTCTCTAAGGTCATTTTGGACTAACAATGCTCAAATCTTGTGCTGGTATTTTTTTTTAAAGATAATTTTAGATAAAAGATCTTTTTTTTTAGATAATTTTTTAGATAATTAGTTCTGGTAAATGTGCGGGCCACAATGATTCATCTACATGAGGTATGGATGTATATTCTACGTTCATTATTTGCTGGCAGTAACCATTACATATCTTCCATTCTTAAAGCCAACAGTTCTTCATAGTCGTTCACATTGTTTAAAGTTCAACCTTACAAAATTATTATTCATGCTTAGGTTGAACCCCAGTTTTAGCCAAAAAATTGAGTCTTCAAGACTTGACCTGTTCACAAGTATACGATACTCACTGGGAAAGGATTAGATAGCACTCAGAGAGTACATAGCTTAGCCAGCTAATCTCCAAAAATCTAAAATTGTCAAAACCTTTATGTTTAAATCTTGTCCAGTTCCAAAGGTCATGAGCAGGTAAACAAAGTGTTTTTATTTCGTCCATCCATCTTTACTGAACAACAGTAGCCATCAAAGATGGCAAAGGATTATATCTTTTTCTATCTGCCTGTGTTTGTGTGTTTGTTTATAGACTTGAAAATTTGCATGAGTACTCCACTAGAGCCCTTCTAAAAAATATTTTCTGATTTTTGGAAAATAAGCTTTTTTATCCTTTTGGGGCCTTATCTGATGGGTTTATTTGTTCACATGTTCCACTGCTCCTGGCCATACCGTTTCGTCTACAAATTTGGAAATTAGTATGATTACTCCACCAGACCCCTCCCAGTCATTTTGGGGAAAAAAGCTTTCTTGACCCTTTTTGGGCCGTTTTATAGCAGGATTATTGATAACTTCTACATTCTCCAGAATTTAGATGTTTTGTTTTTTTTTCACTCTAAATTAGATGTTTTCCAGTGGAAAAGCCAGTGATGTCATAAATAGCATTTATTCTGACCATATTTATTATTTGATAGAATTAACTTCAAATTTTGACATTACAGTCATTTAATTATTGATTGCGATGGTCAGTTCTCCTTTGTTTTACTTGGGTAATTTTTCATAGTCCACTTCCTGCTTGCTAGGCCCACTGAAGCTTCATCAGAGCCCAGTTGACCATTCATTTCAGGAACGCATTCCCTAGTCTGTCCATTGCCTGTTTCTCATGATGCTGGGCAAAAAGTTGGGTTTTTCCGCTTTGGATTCCAAGTTGTCTGTTTCCGAGACTGGTTGCCAAATAAGGCTGAAAAGTCTAGTCGACCCAACTATTCGCCCATAGCTAGTGGGAGAAAAGATGGATTCAATTCTTTCCCAAGGACATTAGTGTGAAGTGAACACATACTGTCACAGTCAAAGATTGAACTCATTGAATTCATTATCAGTGCTGTCAATCATCAGGCCACCTGCACGTCCTAATTTATCCCAACAGCCTCTACAAAATCAAGTCAATCATCTATCACTTACCATCATGGGAGTCTACTGCTACTTTTCAAGAAGGGGTGGGGCCAGGGCCCCAGAGGATATATTTCAGGTAAGAGGGCAAATATTCAGAATCTATGTTTGTGGCAATTCTGTTACTAGTAAATAATTATAACATTTTTTAATACGGGAATGTCAAGTTGGGGTTACATAAAACCATTGCACTGTACCATTATCCTTTATTGACTATGAGGCTCTAACTTTCAAACCCTTTCACTCTCAGTGAGAAGGTCTTATCCAGGGGGTGGGACAAATGCCCTGTTTGTGTCCCTCCCCTCTCAGGGTACACCTATGCTTGTCAGGTTCTATCTCAAATTTCATGTGTAGACATCAATCTCTTCAGCTTAATAAAGGCCTCCCTCAGTGTGATCTGTGGTATGAGTCGGGTGGTTGGAGAACCCTCAACACTTTTTACTCATATTATCGCCCCCTCTCCCAGAAGGCCGTGAATAAAAGAAGAATTTCCCCCTTGAAGCTGCAAGCCCGATAATGTAGGCTGAATTCTAGTTTACTACACTGTAAGCCCATTTGAGAACAGAGGGGACATATTTTACGCACACACACACACATACCCCCCGCAAAGGATCATATTTGACTTACACTTGCAAACCAACTGAAAAAAAATGAAATTAATTACACAAAAACGTTTTGGTAATCAGCGAACAAAACTTTTTTTCACTTAATTTGAGCTTTTCCACTTATGAGCTTTGGCAAAAAGGGTTCTGAAGGCACTGGGGATGAGAGTTTAAAGGGTTAAGTCATTGATGTAAATATCATGTTTTCAAGCACTTATTTTGGTGGCATTATTTGATAAAAAAAACAAACATTAAAGAATGTCTTTGTTTGATGTCTGTTGTCTTTCATCTATTGCCCACCCTTAATTATTGCAAATACCCATTCCCATATTTATTGTGGCTCAAGTTATGCAAATGTCTGTCTTGGACCCCTACAACCGTGTTGTAATGTGGGGGGACACCAGTAACATCCCTTTGAATCCAGAAATCAAGTTATGGATATCTAACAATTTCCTCACTGATCACCATGGCCCAGTGGTGGAGTATCCACATCTGGCTCAATGGGCTGAGGTTCAATCTACCGCCAACTCAAACCAAAGATTTTTGAAATGGCACTCAATGCCTCAAAGCATTGAAGAACCTCTCCCTGAGACTGAAGAGGTTACGGCCAAATCACATGGGATACGCCTCTTCTGATGAGATTACTAAAGTTTATTATCATTACCTAGATGGGTGACCATAACGAATCTAAACTTTGATAGGCCTGGTAAGCCGGAATTTGGTCTCACTAACAATTGCCTGTGCAAGCTAATCCCACGGCAATCTCTACAAGGTTATTAGTGGAGAACAATGATACATGCAAACCGTTTTCTTTAACACTCTCTACTGATAAGTAATGATAAAATCACCAGTAAATATTTTATCAGCATTTGGTATAAATTGATCTTTTAATGATTTTCTATTGATATTTTCGAAGTCAATCCTGTCACAAATTTTGATTCTGGCTGTAATCATTGCATAATCCCATCAGATGAGGAATGGCTTTTTCTTTGTGGGACTAGAGTTCAATCCTAGTCTGGCTTTCTGAAAGAAACAAAAATAAATAAATTCAAGGAATTGAAGAATAGAATTAATGATATTTTTCATTTGTTTTTAAATTCTTACATGTGAAACAGAAGTTCAAATAAATAAGAAAAAGCTTGGTAATCTAATCCAAACTTTCCTGTCCCACGGACCGATTTAATATCAACAATATTCTTGTGTATCAACCAATGGGAGGAGAGAATAATCAAGACTGGAATATAGGTAATAAGTCAACTATAAGTCACTTTTGGCTAATACACTCAATTTTGTTACTAAAAAGATTTATCTGACAAATTTAACATCAAGATCCAAGAAAATTTGTTTTTATTTTATTTTGGGGTTATTTTTTTCATATCACCAAATCAAATTTTCTCCTTGCAGCCCATTTTTCTACATCCAACCATTGACTCCCAATATATATAACAATTAATTTGCTATCGACTGTACAGCCAAAATTGTATTAGACACACTGGTTTTTTTTTGTGCGATCAGCAGTTAATCATTATCAAGCCTCGTCAGTATGAAGATAATAGACCATCTTGGAATACCAAGTGCCATACGCCACTGAGGATCATGTGGAAAGCCTCCAATGGCGATCCCATTAATCCTCCTTAGAAGAAGACCAATCAACGCTCTATTATCAATAACACAAGCCAAAGCCCTTACCATACTCTCCTGGACCCTCTGACTGGCCTCGCTGCGAGCGACAGGAAATAAATAAATACTATTGAATTACCTTATTATATGGTGATTGAAGTGGCTTGACTTTTCTCTCAGGTGTACTAGAACGTGACTCTTTACCAACACTTTTGACAGTCACCATAGGAACCGGAGGTGGTAATCTATTGCTATAGATTTGCTGGATCCTCGAAGATGGTGTCTTCCTCACTCTCGGAGGGGCGCTGATCCACCAGGACAGTCCGGCCGGATTGCCACCGTTCAGAATCCGGCTATTATTTTCTGTCTGGCATCCCTTGTTGAAGGAAGCAAATTTCTTGACAACTTTGTCTCTGGCAGGCGAAGTGTCCGTTGTTTTCCGCGGTTCTTTGCTTGGTTTCTTCAAAGACTTTACTGTAACATAAATAAGAAAATAAATACACTTAGGTTACTTTATTCTTCATTTCAGATTGTAGTATTTATTGGGAAGAAGTATTGTTTTCATGCATTTGAGGCATTACAAGCAGATTAACGCCTAAATTAACATTAAAAAATTCAAATCTCAACGTGAATGTCTTCTGATCAAAGTTTCTTCTTTGCATTTTTAGGTACATTTTTTTTTTTTCGATTCAAATCACAAAAGAGTTCATTTTTTTTACTTCTATCCATCAAAGAGTTTCCCTGTTTTTAGGAGCAATTTTCAGCAGCCCATGAATTTAAGAGTCAATTTCTTGAAAATCCATGATGGCATCACACTTTGTCGAGTGCTTTTTCCAATTTATCTTGGTTAAAAATAACCTATCAGTAGAAAGAAAAAGGTGTTTTCTATTCTGTTAGATGTTGGAAATGACAAACATGCTTTGCTTATTGGTCATCTTTAGCAAGAATATATTCTAGAAAAGCCTGGCTGCTGCAGGATCAAACTCCGCTCGATTTTCTCTTACCATAATGCTGGACTACTAAACATTGGTTTACAAGAGTGTTTTGAGGACCCCTGCTCACTGCGACTCCTCCAAACCCCGTAACCATTTACATCAAGCATCAGTAGAGAGCCCCCAACTCATAACAAACAAGCACAATGGATGCAGTTTAATATATGCATATTTTTTGAACAACCGTAGCCATCAAAGATGGCAAAGGGCTCCATCCTCCTTT
Source organism: Thysanoteuthis rhombus (assembly GCA_963457665.1). NCBI lineage: Eukaryota > Metazoa > Mollusca > Cephalopoda > Oegopsida > Thysanoteuthidae > Thysanoteuthis > Thysanoteuthis major. Next base: position 2,955,928 of record OY735217.1, read on the forward strand.
TTTTATATTATATATTTGTGTTTGTTTGTTTCGGTGCTCTGAGCCAGACTCAACAGTTGGCATCAGTACTCCACTCATTCCCTTCAAAGAGATCTTTTTTTTTAGTTTTGGAAAAAAAGCTTCTTTGAGACTTATTTTTATGAATTGTTTGTGTGTTCCAGCACTCCTGGCCATACCATTTTGACTACAGACTAGAAAATTAGAATCAGTACTCCACTAGACCACTTCTAAAAGTGTTTTTTTAATTTGGGGGAGGGGGCAAAATCTTTCTTGACTTATTTTGGGCCTATCTAGATCCTCCAGATCTAGATGTTTCTCATTGTTTTCTTTTTACTCAATTTTAGATGTTTTCCTGTGGAAAACAGCAGTGATGTCATAATTAGAATTTATTCCGATCATATTTATTCTTCGATGGAATTGTTTTACATGACTTCAAATTTTGACGCTACAGTTGTTCAGTTATTGACTGTGATGACTAGTGTTTTTGAATTTCTTTGTTGGCAGAGTTAAAAAATAAGGATTCTAATCTAAGTAATTTTAGGGATTAACTGACTTCATCTCAGAACTTCAGACAGCATAATGTTAAATATTGGGCAGGATGTGTAATATGGAATATTTTAGAAGTATTTTGTTTCCTTAATGAGGATATAAACTTGGCCAAACTGAAATATCAAGTGTAAAATTCAGCTGATTAAAATCAACAATTCAAAGCATAGATATGTATGTTTTCTTTTATTCAAATGTCAAAGTCGTTGAAAGATAGGAATTCTAGATTATTTTTGTTAAAACTGCTTGGTGCGGAATATGATCTTGTCTTGTGACAAGCAAAGATGAAATTTCTGGACTGAAATGCTAAGTAAGACATAATATATCTATCAAAAGCTAAATTGTTGACACAAAAATTCAATAACCAAGAAATTAGCTGATCAGCTAATAGCCAATGCTAGCAAGATGATGCAATACTTTGACCACATGGTATTGAGAGATAATGGTCAATAAATACGCCAATAGTTTGAAGGCTAAGAGGAGCCCACTGGGGGACACCAGAGAGGTTACCTGGGTCCTGTGTCAGTTTCCCCATCACCCCACCTCCACAGGGCGTGCAGTCAGCCAAATTCAATATTACTGGCTAGCCACAGCCTTTTGATAAGAAAGTATGGAAACATGAGAAGAGATCGTAAATCAGATTGTTTCTTTGACAGATGTAAACAAAAGCAGCAAATACTTATATCTTTAAAGAAAAGAGCTGTTTTCCCAGAGTTGCTACTGAACAAAGTCAGATAAAAACAAAAGTAACATTTTATGATTCCGGCATTGTTTTTCCTCAAAGAACTAGCTGTCCTTCACTCCAGTTTCTCTCAGCATTTCCCAGACGGTGACCAGAGATGGAGGGATCAAACCAGTCCCAATAATGAAGATGATAAACAACCTCAGATCAGCTACATGTTGTAAACAGCAACAAGGACGAGAAAGACAACAAAGCTTAACCTAACACCCCCACCCTGTTACGTGACACCAAGCAGATCAGTCTTCACATAAAGGATTAAGAAAATCAAGACAACCAACAGTTTCTTACCCTGGTGGGCCTTTGGTAGAAATTCTGGGGGTAAGTAGCAGAAGAGAATTGGTGAACCACACTGCGATAAGCGTGGGGAACTACCTTTTCCTCTTGGTTTCACTGCATCCACCCAAGACATTTTTCTTCCAGGTGGACTGGATCCTGTTCCAGCAGCCATGCCTCTATCCGGAGGATTGTTCAAGAAATTTTCATTTGCATGCAAATGTTCCATCAATTCCCTCACTAGATAAGAAACTTTCTTTGCCTCAGAAGCTTCAATTGGCTGACCAATCTGTTGGAAAGAAAAAGAGAAAGATCGCTTTATATCAGTGGTATTCAAATGTTAACCACATGGGGAACTCTTTTCAATAGTTGAATTTTCTAGAGAACCCCTCCAAAAACAACTTCCCTGTCTACATATACATATTTACAAATGTATGTAACTATTGGATTTTGGCCTTGTTTATGGAATTATCCAAATGTGTATTAACCTAAATAGAAAATACACACTTGAATAGAAAACTAAGAATGAAGCTAAGTAAGCAAAAATAGACATGAACAACTAATGAATAGTCATTACGTATATATATATATATATATATATATATATATATATATATATATATATATATATATATGTATGAATAGTTGTTATATATATATGATATTATGAATAATTATACATTGCAAAAATGTTACTGTGTTTCATTCAGAATGGCTGTATCAGATGGAAACAGGATGGCTAAGAGACAAGAGTGTTTGTGTAGTGTAGGTGGGGGTTCCAAAAAATCCCTTATAGAATCCCTCTCGGAGACCATGACTATGATTTCATAGGTTATATAAATATCTAGTTATTACCTTCATTGTAGGACAATGAACAAAGAGAAAAATCTCTTCGTAAATTTTATCCATATAATGTCCAGGGATTTTGTCTTACCTTTTGTGGGTTCTTCAGATCTTCACCTTTCAAATCTGTCAACATCATATTGCTAATGTAAACATTTTCTGGTAAACAAAAAAATAAAACATTTTAAACCTTTAACTGTAATTATATCCCCAATAAAAGAATTTAAGTAAAAAATAAAAGTGTATGTATCAATGCCTTGCATAGAAGTATGGGTACTCTTTCTATAAGAGGGGCAAAAAGCTTATTTACCCGAAATTTTCTTTGGTTTTGTCCAAATCACTCTGATTTTCCCAAAATTTAACACATTTTGCCAAAAAGGGGGAAGGACCTCCACCCTGGCTCATATACCCATGATACCTTAAACAGTGTGATTTTGATTAGCGCGGCTTAGATAAGGCTATGCTTAGTAAATGCCAACTAAAATACTAGAAGAGTTATTTTTTAACACCTCTAACTAATAGATGATATTTCTAAAATCCCAGGTACGTAACAATATCATCAAGGTTAAAATACAAAACTTTTATCACATTTAATGGTATATCCTCCCCCACCCTATTTCAGCAGAGAATATCAAGGAAGAAAAAATATTCGCATAAATTTATTTCATTTATGATCAGGTTTGTTTTTCAACTCCTTATCAAGTTCTGGCCAATGTTAAAGCTGAACAACAAAGGTTACATTTATCTTTTGAGTCATTTTGGTGGTAAATAAGCCTGAAAGTCAGACCATAGGTGTGTGAGTTCTCTCCCTTGCAAACATGTATAGGAGGAGTGGGAGAAAACAAGGGGTAGTGGGAGTTTTTCTGTATGTCAGCCTACCAGTCAATCAGTGACACTCATACAACATTTATGTAAGCAAGAACATTCTATCCCAACAAAATAAATGATTGTTTTGTCAAAAAGTGAGAGGAAAAAAAACTTTTCAATAAAACTATTCTAAAAATGTTTTATTGAAAAAATTACTTTCCAGGTGTGGTTTTTCATAACAATAGTTTAAAAGAAACATAACTTTGTTCAAAACCGGTTTTGACTGTGTAGGCCAGTGTTTCCCAGACTTTTTCAGACTATCCCCCCCATTTTAGAACGTATGTTTCATCAGTGCCGCCCCATTAAATCGGTGAAAAACGATACATTGAAAATTGAATGGTGTCCAGTTCATTGCATGTTTTATTGCCATGTTATATCGAACGTGATAAGCGCTATTTCTTCAACAAATCAATTCATATATCTGGAAAGCTGATTTTACAATTCAGCTCTTTGAAGTTTAAGATGTTTACAACTTTATGCGTAGGAGGAATCAATTTGTATTCATTTTCCATTTCCCCCCTCACCAGCCTTTGTCTTGTAATGCCCCTAACCATCACTTTGTCTTGTAATGCCCCTAACCATCACTTTGTCTTTTGGCACCTTCTTCTTGAGTCTTCAAATGCTCTCAAAGGGATGGTAGCACACCATTTGGAAATTACTGATGTAGGCTTTTGAAGAATATTGTCCAAAATATTTCTCGCTGCACAATAACTGTACAAGACTGTTTGATGCTGACGCAATCTAAATAGTTTTAGAGCAGTGATTTCCAAAGTTATTTTGTCAAAAAAGCCTCGTACAATTTTCCTAAAATCACAGAATCCATACCTATATTTTACAGACAACCTCAGCCACCCTGATTTTAATAAGACTTTAAATAAAACAAACATTGTTCAAGAGAGAGAATTTATTCTTATAAAAAAAGATACAGTAAATGAAACATTAAAATGAAAAACAATTTATAATTGATATAAATTTGTAATTACCATGAAATTTATTAAGAGCAGATTTATTCAAAGAATGTCTCTGCTTCTTGAACTCAAGCATTCTCTAAAAATTTGGATTTATTTTTTTTTCTATTTTGAAGATGGCAACATCATTTTTTTTATAAGAAAAGAATTTTTATTAAATTTTATCAAGAGGTTCCTTATCTCACAGAACCCCAGAATTTTTTCACTGAACCTTCTTTGGTTTAGAGGGTTATGATTAAAGCTTAGACTTTTGGGGGTATTTTATCTGCATCAGTTTGAACATAAGAGCATAAAAATTGGTATTGATATCTCTGGCATTGGCAATTTACCCCCATCAATTGAGTAAAGGATTAGATTCAAAATTCCCAGAAAGTTACGAACTATGAGAGTCATCTGAAGAAGGCTGGAGGGTACAACAGCAGAAACATTGTAACAATAACAACCAAAATGAGGGCACATCCTTACACTCTCTCCCATCACTAATTATTGTGACAAAAGAATATCTTGTCGCCAGAATACCACTTTAGTTGATAGAGAAGAGAGTTGGGGAGTAAGCACTTAGGCAAACCACTCTCCCATAATGACTGCCCAGATAGTTACATCTGTAAAAAGTTGTTACAAGGATAAGGACAAGGATCCTAAAACTAAACCACTTGAACCGTTGACCTATTAGTCCACTTTCCATTTTGTTATCATCGCAATAACTAAAATATTTTTTCTGATTTATGGCTCGTGACGCCATGCAACATGATTTTTGTTCCTGAGTAACAAATGTTATTTCTAATTGCTTTTATGTGAAAAATGTAGAAAATGGCTATTATTCCCTTAAAACTGTACTTTTGTGGCCAGGATAGTGATATTGAGGTGTAATTGTTTTTCTCACTTCATGTGATTAATAATGCGCAATTTTGACCATTGACCAATTAAAATGAAAAGATTTCAAATTATCACTGTCCTGGTCGCAGAAGTTTGAAGGGAATTATTGACATTTTTTTTATTTTTTTCCTAAGTAATTAAAAGATAATGTTTAAAGGAACAAGGAAAAAGTAGAAATATATTGCATTGTAAGATATAATATTTTAAATGAAATGAAGATATACTCGGCATCACAGTCAATAATTGAATAGTTGTAACATCAAAATTTGAAGCTAGGTAAGGAAAATTCCATTGAAGAATAAACATGGTCAGAATAAATTCCATTGGTGACCTCGCGGGCGTTTTCCACTGGAAAACATCTAAAATTTGAAAAACATCCAGAAACATCTAGATTTTAGAGGATCCAGATGTTATTATTAAACCCATCAAAATATGGTCCCAACAAAGCTCGAAAAATCTTTTTTCCCCTAAATCAAAAAAAGTTTTTTAGAAGTGGTCCAGTGGAATACTGATGCCAGTGATTTCAAGTCTCGTGACAAAACAGTATAGAATGCATAAACAAACACACGCAAGAATAAAAAAAAGTATAGAACCTTTTGCCACCCTTGGTGGCTTCGGTTGTTCAACTGATTCTCACCAGAACTATCTGTATTTTTGTTGTTTGAATTTTGGATGGTTTGTGGTAGGATGCAACAGACCAAAGCCATTTGAGATTCTGAAGAATCCCCTGGACAAGGGAGATTACTCTGAGAATCATCAAAGACTTGCCAATCTGGGAAGTTTCCATTCGTTTGATCGTTCTGCAAATTATGACCACATCCGCCAGCAATATTGTAATTGGAGATCTGGAATCAAAAATATCACTCATGGAAATTAAGGATATCAAACCTTTCTTGTGCTCTGCGGACATGTTTAATATTGACAATATTCTTGCAGGCAGGCAAACAGAGGGGAGAGATTTTAATCGCAAACAGAAATGGTTAATACGCTCAATTTAATTTCTAAAAGGGTTTTATAAATTCAATATTAGGGTCAACGTGAGCTCCTGAGGGGGAAAGCTCAAATTAATAAAGAAAAGATTGATTCATTGACTGCTGAAATGTTTGCATCTAGTTCATTTTATTAAACAGTCAGTTTGCCACATAAATCAAATATGTATTTTTGGTGGGGACATGGGAGACACGACAGGGGATGAAAAAAGGTGCAACTGACTCGCATTGTTTTATGTCACCAAATCATATCATTTCTTTGTGGCCTGGTACTGGTCCTCAGCATGACAGTTGTGGACCATTGATGTAAACAACTCTCCACTACATAGACAGAAAGGATAATATAATTTGAATTCTGATAAATAAATTCTTTTAGGAAGTTGATTGTTTTAACAGTACATATTCTAAAATCTGATGTCTATATCGATAGATGGATAGGGCAAGAGATTGATGGATACTAGTGGACTGAGATTGAACTATCAAATAAATAGAAGATCCCAAGAGAAAAAAGATTTTCCCAACATTTTGAGTAGATGTTGGATATTGGTATAAGATCTCCCAAAGGAAAGTTGTATAAAGAACTAGAAAAATAAAAAATTCATACCGCATTCCTTTGTAAATTGTCTTTTCTATGATCTGAAAAGATATATAAAGGAAAATAAAAAAGATAAAATGTATGCAGTATTACCCATAAATAAGTACACCCCCACCACATTTTTATGAAGAGTTAATATTCTTCTGAACTAAACATAGCAGGATTTCATTATTTGTAGTGAAGCATTGTATAGTCAAAACAGATATTATTAGGTATCATTTATGTCTAAACTCTACAGCATTTAAATTCTGTAACCAGAAATATGATTACATTGCAGTCCAAAAATAAGTATGAAAAAATGAGTAAAGACTACGTTTCCTTTCGATATATTGATGTAACCTTCAGCATTCATGTTGATGAGATGCAGCTCATCAATGTTATTAGACCTCATACAACCCCAAACCATGATGTTTCCAACACCGTGCTTATCTGTTGATACCAAAACCTTTTCCTTGTATGCGTCTTCATGACAAGGTTAAGCTCATTGGATTCATAGTTTTCTGTCCAAAAATGTTTGAATTTTTATTCCTAAGTTTTTATACCAAACTCTTTACATTCATTGTTAAAAATTCAATCAATTTCAAATAAAGTGTCTATGATTAACTCATTGTGAAAGCAATAACTATTTGATAACATTATCCAAGATTATCCGACACATGTGATAGTACTATATTCTTAATATGATTGAGTCGGGTTTTCACACAAAGCGACGATTTTAACAAACTCAACCAATTTTGATAAAATATACGTCATCTTTTATCCTGAGTAACTTTTTATAATATACCGAGTCTCGAAAATTTCTCTGATGCATGCTAGATACAAAGTTTAGTAAATCATTTGAATTTTTCAACTCACAATAAAACTTCTTGAAATGAACAGAAACACCTGAAATTGAATTTGTCTCTTTTTGCTGAAGGTGGGAATTTTTTTCCTGTTGATTTTACATCTATGCAAGAATCAGCAGAGAAATCACTACATTCAATTCAAAAAACAAGCTAACTTTTCACCCAGAAGTTATAAATGACCTCTAAGATAAAGCTTAGTAACATGTCAGTATATGCTCTAAAAATTTCTTTTGTTTTGTCTATTTCATGTTAAAGTATTCTTGTTTAGTGTTTTCAAGTTTTTAGACTTATATCAACACATTGTATAGGTAAGCATTTCTCTTACTGGTAATAAACAGCTTCCTCTATGAATGCAAAAATAAAACCTGACACTTTACAATTGTGCTCTGTCAGTTATGTCCTAGAAAGACAAACGTGTAGACATAGTGTTTCTATTTTAAACAGATGAGTTATTGTCAGAAGAGCTTGCAGTCAGGTCAAGAATATTAATCCTCTGCTTAAGAGGGTGCGCTCATTTCTACCCTAGGTGGATAGTGATATTCTATTTATAGCTTGGGTTCTTTTTTTTTTTTTTTTGTTTCAGAATCTGATGCCAAAGATGCGACAGAGTTATTAAACAAATGCAGGATGCTGATGGGTTCAGTTGGAATGTCTGCAAATTATGTTCAACAAGTAAGTAAGCAGTGCCCTTACGCTGGCTATGGCTTCAGTCTCCACATATCACCTTACTACTTGTCCGTCCCATATGTGAAATAGACTTAAAGGATCCAAGCCCTCAAAGTGAAGTCCTTCACTTCACCACTCATTGATTCATGTCTTCCCCAAGGGCATTAGGGCAAAGTGAACACAAATTGTCCCTGCCAAGATCATTCTCCAAACTGCTAACCACTCAGCCACCCTACACTCCCTTCTACAAGCAAAGGTGAAAGAAAAAAAAAATAGCAAAGCTCTTCCCAACATTACTGTTGATATTTATATTATATATTTTGTAGTCCTGTGACCTGTCTCTTTGCAGACGGTTGTCATAAGTATACAACGATGGGCTCAGCTGATGGCTGCTACTGATGCTATAATTGTGACAGACACATTTGGAAATGGGGGCGGGGAAAAAAAATAGGTGGTTTGATAATAGAGTATTCAGGGAGAGGGGGGGAGAAGTTTAAGATGACGGTAAAAAGGGAAAAGGGAGAAAAGAAAGGTAGCCTAATAAGAAGGTAGGAAGGGAGAGAGGGGAGGAAGAGTTAAATTGTTTCAAAAGAGGGTAGGAAAGGAGGGTAAGAAAGAAAAGGTATTTTAATAAGAAGGTAGGACAGTAGAGGGGTCAATGGCCACTACTGATACTATGAAAGTGATAGACATGGCTCATATCTTACTCTACCAAGATGATTACCTGCAAATGTGCACATGTGCTGTTTCCCTTTTTAGAAAAATCAATAATGGTTATTGATCTAACGCTGCGTGCCCACTGCCTCTTGTCTTATTGTAATTGTTTTTTGATTCTAGGCCTTCTTAATCGATTTGTAAGGGGGATACTCTGTTTATGATAGAAACCTATACTGGAATCAACACATGTTTTGTGATCATCTGAAACTGACATGAATATAATGCAAACTGCGCCTCTAATGATTTCAAAATAGAATAGAGAGAGAGAGAGAGAATTTTTTTACGAGTGAGTGAAAGCAAGAGAATTTAAACTTTCAGAAAAACGCTCTGTGAACAGGTGTTATTTTTTCTATTCGCAATAATAAATGTGTTTGCTCAAGGAATCATGTACATGTTTTTTTCATAAGGATATCCTGATTTTGAGATGAGGTTCTTTCAGTTGCAGAGACAAAGATGGATTTATTAAAATTTGCAGTAAATTTTTCATCCCAAGAATATGCTTCTAAATCCTCATAATAATGATATTTCTTCTGTATGTATGTATATAAACTTAACACAGCGATGGCATGTTAGAGAAACCTTTTTTCGAAAACATGAAATTTAAAAAATCATTTCTGGTTAAGGGTTCTATTTACAATATATGTAAACTACTCAACTGGACACTCTCTTTCCATCTATCATACAAAACTACAACTTTGAAGTATTTTGATCAGTTCCCTTGACTTCATTGAGAAATCATTATTCCAAAACATGTATTTCTGGGGTAGTGTATTCTATATATGATGTAACCATGCCAGACAAAACTGGACACTCTCTTTCTGTCCATCATACCAGACTCCAAAATATTCTGATCACTTATTTTTACTTTAGTCTATTTTGGGTGAGGGATTTTATTTATGATGTAAACATACTGTATATATATATATAAATTTTGTATAAATTATTTGGCATATTTAATGTATTCGTACAGGCATCCCTTGATATTACGTGGTTTGCTATATAGCACAGTTATACAAAGAAAATGACTTGATATGAAGCTTAATGGCCAGCAACACAGTGTCACTTGATAGCATAACTCAGTGTCTTTTTGAAATAGTGGTCACAATCGTTCTTCATAATCTCCCTCTTGTGAAGAAAAGATTTTTTGCGACTCTTGAAATTGGAGTTCATTTGTGGTTTCAGTTCAATTCATCATCAGTCTCTTAGTGTCCATCGTTGGACATAGACTCTCCCCAGGATTTGCCACAGTACTTTCTGAATTTGTCTTTCTCATCTCTCCATTTAATACTCTGCTGTCCTTGGTTGCGCATATGATCTCTGGGGATCCATGTCATGAGTCGTGATGTCCATTGGTTGTCTGTCATTCTTGCGACATGGCCAGCCCATTGCCATTTGAGTTTTTTAATGGATTCTATGATATCCCTGACTCCTTTCTTCTCCTGAATGTATTATGCTGTCTTGTGGTCTCTCCATGTGAGGTTGAACATAACTCTTTCATGTGCATGTTGCATAGTTCTCAGTTTGCAGATCTCTCTCTTGGTCAGGTTCCATGTTTCAGCTCCATAAATGACTATTGGGAGGTTGCATTGATTGTACACCCTTCTTTTTTAGGATTAATGGGATCTTCTTGTTTTGAAGGTTGAGCTTGCTCTAATTAACACAACATATTTCTTGATATTTCTCCACTGCAAAAAACTTGTATCTTATTGCTAGACATACCTTCAACTGAGTGACTTCAATTTTAATTAGATTTTAAAATAATCCAGCCACTTTTTTTAAGAACAACAAGTATTTTACTCAGCCTCAAATTTTTAAAAATTTTTCTTTTGCAAGAGTGTAACCCCAGTGATACTTTTTACTTTTATTCTTATATTTGTTTGCAAACCAGTTCTTTGTATGCATGTACATTGTACACTTGCAACACATATCTACTGTTGCAGCTCCACATGATCTCACATTCTTTGCTGTGCATACATTGTATGATCCCACATTGGCCCCGTGAACAATAATGATGATCTGATTTCTATGTCTATACAACTTGATATTACAAAAGGCTTTACTGCCCATATGTGTATATGACTTCCAAGTTGTCAAAATGGTACTTTGTAGCCAGTACAACAGAATCAAAGTAAAATAGTGGAAAGACATTTCATCTTTCATTAGGACCAAAGACCCCACTTAGGCTTTCCTTAGCTAGTTAAATATATGATTCGATGAGTATTGCAGATTTTGCCTTCTGCCAACAAATGTTGGAGCGATATAAGTATTCACCTGTGTCTTTTCATCTATCTCCGAATGTTCTGGATGAATTTCAATGAAATTTTGTGAGAGGGTAGGCAAGGCATTCAGTTAGAGGGCAGATCCATACCTTTCATGCATTGTACCGACATGTCCACACCACACAATATCTCCAAAAGTTCACTCTCCACACAATATCACCAAAGGTTCTCAAAGAATGTCAATGAAATTTTGCGGAAGTATGGTTAATAGGCTATAAAAGGAGTGATTGAATTTTGGGGCTGATCCATATGCAGTTACTATCCATACATTGAAGCTACTTGTCCACACCACATTCCAAAAGTTCTCGATGAATTTCAGCTGGCATTTTACACAGGAAAACATCTAAAATAGAGTAGAAAACATCTAACAATATCTAGATTTTGTAGAATCTAGATGTTATTGATAAATCCATCAAAGAAGAGGGCTAGTTGAACACTGACGCAAATTTTTCAAGTCTTCAGACATAAAAAGACAATATCAAACACACAAACACATACATATAAAATAGGATAGAACCCTTCACCATCTTTGACAGCCTCTGTCATTCAATATTAAAGATGACATTGGAAGCCATTTTTCCCAGTTGTAATGCCTGTAAGCCTTGCAAATACATTATATACTTTGATTTCTTTGATAAAATCACAATCACAAATGATATCATTTACAGGGGTATAACTAGAATCTTGCTGGGCCTAGGGGCTTGCCTCCTTGAGGAACCCCTCCTACAAATGGTGAGATTTGATGAAGAAGGAGAATTTGGTATGAATAGACATACACTATCACTTAATTGGTGAGAGAACAAGTCCAGAGACTTAATTGTTATTTATGCAATTCATGTTTGTACAACTATATTTCTGTTATTGAATAACATATGTAGAAATGCAATAGGTGAGCTATAATTTATAAAGCCTTTGAATGCCCCCCCCTCCTCCATTTGTGGCCTCCCACCATTGGTTGCCCTTTCCATTGGGTGCCCAGGGGTATGAGCATCTGCTGAGGGTGCAAACTTGACACTCCCCTTCCCCAGATCAGGCCTTCTCATCGAGGGTGAGGAGTTTAAAAATTGGAACCTTGGAGTCAATGAAGGACAATGGTGCAGTACAATTGTTTCATGTAACCCCAACTTGATGTTCCAATATAAAAAAAGCCAATTATTGTTCACCAGTAACAGAGTTGATACTGAGATATATTCCAAGTGTACCATTTACACCCCCTCACTGGTAAAGTGGCAGCAGTACCCATGCCCAGGGGACATTTTCAAATACCTCCCCTCTCTACCTAAGCTATGCCTCTGTTTACAATCAATTAAATCACCTCTTGTTGTTGGCCACTGGTTTGATGGTAATGTCTTGTCTGTAGAAACAGATTCAATGGTCAAGGATTTGAAAATGCCGTTTTGTTCATCTTCAACACGTGAATTGCATTTCCAGTTTTCCGTCCGTGTCCGAGGAGAAGGAGGGTCGTTACATTCTCTATTCCAGGCAGTAACAGGAGATGCTGCAGGCTTAGGCTTTGGGATGTCCCAAGGTGTCATCTAAAGGAAACACAACAAATAACAGGTCTGGTTAGACACTCAATAGAAACTGTTATGTGCTCTAGGTCTTTTGACAGAGTGCCTTGTTGGGGGTGATCAATTAAAAAACTTGGGAAAAGTGTGATCAATGAGTTACTTCTCTTACTTTTGTTGGCCAGTGATCACTAAAAAAGTCTGAATTTTCAAAAGAATAAGCAAGATTGCTGCCAGACACAAAGTAAGGGATCAATTTAGTATCAACTTACATTGCAAATTGAACCTCCACTTGAAACCTATTTAGGGGTAGTATCTTGAAATACACAAGACATAATGATAGGTGAGCGTTCAAATTTTCAGCCCTCTAGCTCCATTAGTGCAGCAAGTTCATGCGATACATACATAGCCAGCCAGCCGGACCTACTTAAAAACTAGAGATAAAAACTTATAGATTGTCTTTACTTTTTGGATGAGACAAAAATGGTGATTTAGGAATATTTTTTTTGAATAATGTTTGAATTTGTCAACTAAAACTGTTACCAAAATTGCCAACATAGGTTTCTTCAGTTTTCTGGTTGGCTGGTTGGTTGTCTTTGTACGTATGTATGTATGTATGTATGTATGTATGTATGTATGTATGTATCACGTATGCAGACACTGGAGGGCTGAAAATTTTAACATTTACTCTTATTAATAGTTTAAATTGCAATCTAACTTGTTTACGTGAATTGACTCAGCATACACATTCTGATTATTATTATCACTAATCATTTGGGGTTTTTTGTCAAACTCCTAGAGAGTTGACTTTATCATCGTCAGCCCTGGAATTTAATATTTATGAATTGAAGGCATGTATAAGAGTGAGAGGGAAAAAAAAGTGATATATAAACATAAGAATTTGAAAAGGCAATAGAACCATGATTTTGAGGTTATCATCCCATAATATTATTTATAATTACAAAGAAATTTCAATTTTTAGTAGTTTCTATTGCTCAGTGATCTAGGGTGTTCTGCTAGACATCAGTAGATTTGGGGATTAAATCCAACTGGCAGATTAATCATTAGGCTGACCTGGCTTTTTCTTACTTCCTTTCGTCAAACTCTTACAATATAGTTTTGTCTCTATTTCCGTATGAAACAATGATGGATGAGAATGACCAGAAGGAAAACAAGTTACATAATACACAAATTTCCACCACAACTCCAGCTTGTACATGTTAATCCAGCAAACTTTGATTGTCTTCATGTAACAAGATGATGTGAAATCACAGATATTTAGTCATAACCCCTTTCTATAGAAATGCTGATCAGAATATTGAAGTGCAAAACTAATTCCACTCACCACAGATTTGTCATGCATACTTCTTTCCTGCTTTACACAAACTGAAACATAAAATCAAACAGAATTTGAGAAAATTCAACAAATGGGTAAATATTGGAACTTATAAAAACATATGACATCACACAGAACTACCAAAAAGATTACTGATTGTTATCTTTACAGTATTTAATCTTTGGTGGTAAAACTTCTTACCTCTCTCTGTGAGCTCACTTTTTTGCTCTCTCTCTTAGCTAAGGTCATTTATATAGTTTCTACACATAACTACTTTTTATATGCACATCCTTACATATGAAAAGTAATCCATTATTCCTTCATCTCAAAGAACACATCTTATCTGCGTTAAGCACTCTCAAAGTAGTAAGACCAGACTTCCAAAGATAACATTATAGTGGCTATAATTTAGATGACCAAAACTGACAGACATTATAAGACTCTATATCACATTTAGTGACGTTCCTTTCCCTACATTCTTCCTTTATCCAGATCCTCATTGCAGTAGATCTCTCCAAACATCTTTGTGTCAACAGGGACCTCCAGTCTTTCCTTCTTTTAATTCATTCAAAAATAAAAACTTATTATTGTTGTTAACCAATTCTTTTGTCCTTTTTTCCGCGTTTGTTAACAATCAAACTAACTGTGTACTAACCTTGTTTTTGCGTTTAAGCAGTGAACACTATTTACGAGAATTTATCATCTTAAATCAATTCTTATAATTTATTTTGGGGTCTAATATAATTAGCAACACAAAAACCATGAAATGATTTTGTTGATTTACTTCATACACATATATTTTGTGTTTGGAGTTGTATGATTAACCCTTTAGTGCCTGCCCTAAAATTTTCACCATTGCCTATTAAAAGGAATGTAATTTGAGCTTGATATAAGTAAACCCATCATCTTATATATCGTTTAAAAACTCCAAAAAAGAAAGATAAGCAACTGCTCTGTGATTGGTTCCATTCATGCATGTTTATTAATCAATAATACTTATCAATTACAATTTGCATATGGTACAATATTATCAAATATGTACTGAACAGTAACAGAAAATATCATTTTATTACATTTGGGGCGGAAAAGCTTCTTAGAAAAAAAAAAGCTTATCATGCTATGAACATACACAAAAAATTTGATTCAAATACCTTTAATTCTCTCAAGTCATTGATCGCTTTCTGAGTGAGCTAAATTTTCTGGCCGTAGTTTGTGGGTTAAATCCTCATTGAATCTCCCAGTATAGATCGTCTGATACTAATTCATCCTAAGTTAATATACTTATATAATGATCAGGGTGATTTTCTTGGTTTGCTGTCAGTAACACTCTACTCTCTCACTTGGGTAGAAATATTACTGATATAAGTACTATTTGGAACCATGGACTCTTCAATTGAAACAAATTTGCAATTCATCTTTTCTTCGAAAATAGTTTCTCAGGTATCAACTAGCATACTGTCTTTCTTTGTGTATAACACGATTCTTGTATAATACAGAGTGATAGATATGGTGAGAAATAGGTTCAAAATAACATGAGTGCTTGACTTGGCACTACAGTTTGAGAGTCCACATGTTTTTCTTTGTTTGTGTATATATGAATTTATGTATTTCTTTGTCATCAGATGGACTTCATTGTTGTAACTTATAGAAAAATATTCTTAGTACATTCAAGTAGTGCATGACCAACCTTCCCTATTTTCACTGAGATTTGAATACAAAAGTTTTTTGTTATACACAGAGAAATGCAGTAACAAAGCAGCAAAAATAGGTTGATCAATCTCATTTTTTCTCTCTCCAAACCTGGTTTATGTGAAGGATCAGCTTCATGCCTTGGAGAACAAACACAACTCGGGGTGGTGGGGGCCAATTTCTTGCCCTGTTTTTGATGTGCTTTTTGATCCTGATAATGACCCCCATTATTGGAATATTTTCCGTTACGGCTTCTGTTTTCATTATCAACTTTTCCCTGTTCAAAGAAAGATTATGACAATCAAATTATTTCCCAAGTTGAAACTAAACAGTCAAAAGTATAAAGTATGAAGAAATATAAACCTGATAATTATTACTAACACCATAATTGATTTAACTATTAGGACAGAACATTATTGATGACTGCTACAAATCTGGAGGGGGTTCTCACCAATGAAAAAAAAATGGCAGAAATATTTGCTTGAATGTAATTTTGAGATTTAGACCTGAAATTTATAGATCTGCCCTCAAGAATACAAAATTAAATTTGCCTCCTACAAACTGAATTATTTATAGATAAGCATGCGCAGCCTGTAAGATTTAACTTGACCACTCAACTCAATCAAGTCAACTCTCTCTTGAGCATGTGAATTTCTCACTTTTTTTTCGACCACTGGTCGAGTTAAAAAAATAAGATTTTTTATCACATTTTTTATTTAATACTTTTTCATAATATTCAACTGATTTGTTATCAGGGTCAAAATGAGCAGAAATAAGCCCCCAATAGATTTTCAAAGACGACAATGTTTCACACAACATAACCTTCTATCTTTGCAAAGATTGTTCACTTGTCAGTATGTAGAGGAACAGGAAAGGTAAAACAATGGGAGCAAAGTCACCATATTTCAGTACACTTTATATAATTCTTCTTTTCTAGGCATGAGTCAATCTTTTTTACATAAGTATTCCAGTCAAGACAAATCGTTGAGTGAATGGGGGTAGTGAACTTTCAACTCGAATAATTACTTTTTTTTTCAAATCTTACTGGCTGAGCATACTTATAAAGATCCTTAATAAGTTTTTGTTTTATAATTATTGTGGTCATAGACAGATCTATACATACACATGCATGATGTTGTCAGTTGCTATATATTTCAGTGGATAAGACAACACGTAAAGTATCCAAATAACATCTCCCAAAATGCAGTCATCTTCCAAGCCAGATACAAAAACAACAACCTTAAAATTCTACTCAAAATACCATTTGATCGGTTCCATAACCCTCCCACACCCATACTATAACAAATTTTTAGTCTACAGGTATATTAAACACCTGATAAACAAATATTAGGCTCAGCATCCATATTACTGGTAATGTTGGGTAGTACCAACAATTCATATGATTTACAAATAGTTCAGTAGGACTGTTTTGAAACTTTGAAAACTCAAAGACCCCTTCGATAAAAAAAATATTATGGCAACCCCTTATTCTTTTCAATTAGCTTTTAGACTATAATTGATGAACTAAAACAATAAACAATTATAAACTTTTAAGAATCATATCTATTCTAAATAAATTACATTTATTAGAATCCTACGGTACAGGTCTGCATACAATAATTATCTTTATCGATAGCCATGCGGTGATGATGTTTCTCTGCCACAAGAATCACAATGTCAGGTTCAGAAGGAACACAGCTGCAGACCCCTGAGCATTATTTGACAGAACCCAGGGGTCTCTGGACCCCAGTTTCAAAGCCACTCTATTAATTTTCTGGTAATAAATTCAAGGTATTTAATTCATTCTATTAGTATCTCACTGCATCGGCTATTTGGTGCTCATTGACCTAAACTTTGCCACTAGAACCATGAAATTTAGACTAAGATTAGGGTCTCATCTTATCAGGAGGTCATCTTATCATTGAAATATATAGTATATAATAAACAAGAACACATCAGCCATTCCAGGTTAGAGCCCTAAATCTCACTACATACCTGAGGTAAGAGTATATCACTCTCTCTCACATCTCCATCATTGCCAATCAGGTAAACTAGAAAAGAAAGAAAAGAGATTGGCTTTCTTTAGTGTTGATGTTGTGTTGTTCCTTGCCAATGGGTTTAACAACTTTTTTTCACAGTTTTTACAGTCTGGACAATAGTTATGGGAGAGTGGTTTGCTTACAGTGATACCACATTGGAAATCTCACTTTAAGGAAGAGAAAAAAGCATGAATCTTACAAGTATTAAAGAAATTAGATTTTGGCCTATTCTTACTTCTTCTCTTGAGAATTTGTTTTAATGAATAATGAAAGCAAAATCTTGGATGAAAACGGAGACAACCTGGCATTTAATCCATAAAACTATCACGTACAAGTTCTGCCATTTCTATTGTTAACCTTATATCAGGTCATCCCACAAGTAATGTCCAAAATCTAATGGCTGTAGATTAAATGATTTTATTTGCTATTCCAATTGCTGAAATGATAACAATGCAAACCCATTTGTCAAGTTTCAAACAAGTAAGTCAAGTTGTCAGCATATGATTCAATTGACTTACTTATCGATTTGACCTTCTTAAAAATGGACGTACCTGCAGAGCACATAAAACACGTCACGCTCTATTAATTTAGAAAAGGCAATAATGTGGCTAAAGCAACCTGAAATATTCCTAATGTTTATGGGATAAATTCTTTGAGCAAAAGAAATTGTCAAAAATTGTTTTGAAGGTTTAGAAAAGGTGACTTTAGCTTTAGAAATGCACCATGAACAGGTCGTCTTATTGAATTTAATAATGGTCTGCTTTTGTCTGGATACAATAAAATAATGCTGTTTCAGTTGAACAATAGGCTCAAAAAAAGAATTCAAGCTATTCAACAGTTCACTGTCATCTGCAACAACTTGACAAGCTGCCTAAATTTGGTTTCTCTGTGACTTGACAGAAGCCATCCATAAAGCAAGAGTGAACATTTGCACTTCTCTGCACTCTTTTTGAGGCATCGTACTATCTTTGGACAAATTAGTGACTGGTAATAAAAAATTAATATTTTACAAGCATATAAATTGACACAGGCAATGACTCAGTGGAGGCAAACAAACCAAAGCACTACACAAAATGGGATTCTATTCAAGGAAAGATTTGGTAAGTGTTTGGTGGCATTGAATTGTATTAGTGTGGTCAACTTTGTGTTGCTACCAATCAATGTTACGATTATTGGAAACATCTATCGTTTGCAGTTAAAGTGTTTTAACATTACTTTGAAGGAAAAGAGGTACAGTCCGATCAATTGTTAAAGTTTGACCTTCCAGAATTAATAATGCATGGTTCAATACAGTAAAGATTACACTTGGGAAAACATGCCCTCCTCATTTTCCAGATTTTACTCCATCTGATAACCATCTATTCTAGAGAATACTCAACCATTTTGATGGACTCGTTCTTAGAAGGTGGAAACTACACTCATTACATTCTTTCCCTTAAAACCAAAAGACTTTTGCAAAAAAATGGTATTATGGAGCTTATTAACCATTGTAAAGAGGTTATTGATGTAAACTATGTTGAAGAACAAATTTTTATTAAGCATGAATATCTGATATTTTTTCTTCACCAAAATCCAGACTGTACCTGTGTCGCTGAAATGAACCTCTCGAGATTTCTTGTCTTTTTGACTTTTCTTCCCATATTTTTTATGTTTTGGATGATGCTTGTTGCAATATTGGGCAGGTGTTATTTCAGTCCATTCTGCTGAACTGTTTGTATCGTACGCGTCAAAAAGAAGCTGAGAACAAAAAAGAGAGAGAGAGAGAGATTACAACCAATATAATTAAAAAGGCAACCAAAATAGAAAAATTGTAATTATGGTCTGAATTTCTGAGATAACATTAGCTACCAAAATAATATGCCATGAGTATTTGTTTATTTGGGGTTTTTTTGTCGGTTACACTCCATATAAATATTAATGAATTATTTTGAAATCAAATACATATTCCGCTGGGTGAAGTGAGTGACAACACTTCGGGTGCTTGTCACTTCAAAGTCTATTTCACAGATTGCAATCAGGGATGAGTAAACAGTAACATAATACGTGGAGCCCCAGCAAGGATGTCTGAACCCTTGACCATTGTAAAGGCTCTATGCACTTTTAATATATACTCCAAAGCATTCATATTATTCATCTGTTTTATGAGTTTCACTCAGTCGTCAGGAATATCAAGACATCAATGATTCCAACATCTTTTTTACTCTAAACTCCATGAAAAAAAGATGCATTTTGGACTTGACCACATGTTCTGTACATACCATTATATAAGACGTGCATTTGATTTTTTTAAAACCACGTAAATATTATTCTGCATCCAATGCACTGATATAATGACTAGGAGGCCACCTACAAAAGCTCGATATGGGACATGGCTACAGAGAGCATTAGTCCTCCAAATGCTCTCATAGTCTGGTGTTTATTCAAAGTAACAACAATTAAAATTGATGAATTGACGGATCAGTACTCACCCTTTCTTCGGATTCATTAGAATTGGTTCCTGAAAGTTGAGAGAACTCACTTGTTACCAATTCCAAAGATTTTTTTAAGGATTTGAGTAACAAGAGGAAAAAAATGATCAGAAAAGCTATTTGCGGGTGTGGCTCCGTAAGAGAAAAAAGATCAGCAGGTCAAAGAGAAGTAAATCAAAAAAATGGTTCCAAACATAATAGATATTCAGGTGGAGCATCTACTTTGTCTGCTCCTACTTTGGACAATCCTATTCCAAAGTAAAATACAAACATTTGTTCCAGGAAGTAATTCTTTATTCCAGAACAAAGAACCTCAGAGGATACATGGCCACAACGTTGTGAAAAAAATGAGCAACATTGACAAGGAAAATAGTCCAATTGTACTGCATACAAGAGAAATGTTTGGAAAGAAAAATATCACTTGGTCATTATCTAATAAGAAGGGCCAGTCCAAGGTACAGGCAACATGGACAGTCAAAATGAGAAAATTCCCTGATCTGAAAACAGATTTTTCCTGGAGTATCTGACAGTTATACACTTTTTGTTGTGGTGAAACTAAGATAAACCATTGGCAAAGGAAATACTCAAGACTGATGAACAGCTCATTAAATTGATGTATCATAATTCAAATTATTGATATTTGGTATTAATCATTATGGTATCGAATCAATATATATATTCCTATACATCATTTTTCTCACTTAAAAACATCATAAATAAGATAATGATATAGTTAAAAGGGTGCCATGGTCCAGCTTTCCCAATGTGTCGGGGACCCTATGGCTAGCCATGCTTGCAAGTAATCATCTTAATCAAGAGAAAAAAATCCATTTTTATTAAGTATTTTACATCTCTGTTGTTGTTACAACAACATTTCAGCTGATCTATTCTACAGCCTTCTTCAACTGTACCATTTGTAAAGTAAGAGAGGAGTCTCAATTTTATAGAAAGAGATAGCTAGGGGGAAAAAAAAAGGTGGTGGCTTATATACTAGAAAAAGCAAAAAGGCGGTGTGCAATTACTGATCTGGAAAACAGAATAGGTAAACAGAGTTCAAGTTTCAACCAAGGCTGTTTACATTCACTTTGCACAAATTTCCTTGGAAAAGGTATGAATCCATTTCTTCCCTAAGCTATGGGTGATTAGTATGGCAGTTGATGAGTACCCCGGCCCTGGGAGAACCTATTACTACTAAGAAACCAATTGGTTTGGTTCAGTTCTAGCAACGTGAGCCACACAAGCAACATCTTACTCAGCAAGCCATAACATAGATCTGTGGTTCCCAGCGACTGGGCCATTAACCTGTGCCAGGCCCCAAAGCATGTGCTACTGTGACCGTGAGGAAACAATATGATTTTGCCATATGAAAGGATATGAGTCAGATGTAGCTATCGTCATTCCCTGTCAGGTCTCCCACACCCACCAATAAATATATTAGACTTACACGGCAAACCAAGTGTAAAAATGAAATTAATTAGACAAAAACATTACAATTGTTCATGACCGACACATTTTTTCTTTTATTGCAATTTGAGCTTTTTCCGTCAGGAGCTCTGGTGGATTTTATAAGCGACTGATTCACTCAATTTTGTTTCTAAAAAGGATTATCTGATGATTAATACTTAATAGATATCAGCTTTCCAATATAATCCTATACCATCAAAGGAGATATCTCAACATGGATAGAAGACTTCTCAACAGGAAGGAAACAATGTTTAATGATAAAAAGCATTAAGTCAGAATGGAGAGTAATAAACAGGGTTTTGCCTCTAGATCGAATATAAAGTCCAATACTCTTTGTATTACACAGCAACGATTTACCAAAAACACTGTAATCCAAATGTAGGATTACTAATAAAAGCCGTAGATAAAAATGTTATATGTATGAGGAAAAAATCCAATGCAGTATTATTTTTTTCATCTGAAATATGATTTTTCAAATATCTGTTTAAGATCTATATGCATAATTTCAGATATGTCTATGAACGCAGGGGAGATTGAGATAATTTTAAACATCGGTACTTTCCAAGTATTTGGGTCTGGACATCCACTAAGCTTAGTAAGTATTGAGTTACCTCCCTTACATTCAGTCTAAACTTCCATTTGACTTTTTTTTATTACAACAGATGGCTTTTTTTTAGATTTATCTAAAGAGATTTGAAATTCAATTCAACATTTCAAGTAGAGTACCCAAATGTGTTGGTTTATTTTCTTACTTTGAAAAAATCAAGAGTTATTATTACAATAAAGATTAGATATGAATTAGAAAAGCAATAAATGTTTTATACATGAATGAGGCATTATCTCAAGTGTCCATATTTTTGTGGAAGTGTGTACATACATTTTATAATTGAGACTGATTTATACACACGTAATTAAAATGACATATGCAGTGAGGTGTCGTACACAAACTATTTAATTGAAATTTATTTTTGTATGGATAAATCTTTTTAAAAAAAATACCTGTTGTCTTAGTATTTAAAGAAAAAAGGCATATGGATATTGATGGCTTTCAGAGTAAATATAAGGGAGGTAACTCCATATCAACTAAACTTAGCAAGTGTTCAGCATAGGTGTACAAGCCGGGAGGGAGGGAGGGTGGGCAAGTGACCCAACCCTAAATTCTGATAAAACGTGTTAAATTTTAACCAAATCAGTGTGATTTGGACATAACTGTGAAAGATTTGGGACGAATCAAGCCTTCTGCCTCCATAGATCACAAGACAGTACAGTATATTAGAGAAAAGACAGGAGTCTGAGTTAACACAGAAACCAAGAGAAACCTCAATCGGCCATGAGCTGGTCATGTTATAAGAATGTCAGACAACCACTAGACATTATGGCTCGTAAAGTGGATCCCCAGAAATCTTATGCGAAATTGTGGCTGACTGAAAATGAGATGGCATGACAAACTAGACAAATTCTAAAAGTGCTGGCTCTGCGACACTCATGATATAGAGATCTGGTGAATCTTGGTCAAGGTTTATGTCCAATGATGGATACTAAGAGGCTGATGTTGATAGAATGAGTTCCCATACACCTATGATATCCAGATCCAGACATTTAGAAAGTACCGAAAAAAATTGATGAGAACATGCAAGCGATATGTATGTAAATAACTGTTCATTGGCGGGCATTAGCCACTTACCTCTCTGGTGATGGCGATGTTTCTTCTCGTGATCACAAATGCATTTTTTTCTAGGTTGCATTGGATCAATTTTATGACCTTTGTGAGGACGCACACCACCAGTGATATAAGGGCAAATAATCGGCCTTTCTTCCTCCTCTTCTACCTCTTCTTCTATCATTTCCTTCTTTTTCTTTTTTTTCCGTCTGTTGCTGTCCCACAAAACATTATCCGTTTTCACTTCATCCCACGCTTCTTTCGCTCTATGGCCTCTCCAGCTTGAAGAGTCAAAGTTTGCGTTCATGCAGGCACGGGTGGTAGAAGGAGAGGGGGGAAGGCAATAATAATAATCATCATGGCCATAGTCCGCATCATCCATGTCTTCACTCATTTCATATTCTTCTGGTTTTTCATCACAGAATGAGACATCAAAACCATTGTCCTCTTGATTAGAAACCTTTAAAGAGGTTTTCTTAGCAGAAGACATCTTGCAGCTGTTTGTCTCCTGCAGAAAAAAATAATCTTTAAAAGATTTTGTATTTTGAAATATACTTTTACAAATTATACAAAGGTAGTTTGAACATCTATATTTATGTTCTATGAATATATGTAAAGTAAACAAAAGATATATTTAAATATCCATACCTTGCATAAGTGTACCAAGAATGATTATCTAAAATTAAGATGAGAAATAGATCTCTTATCTAGAATTTTCTAAAAAAACATATGAGCACAAGATTAAGGCATTGTTGGTCCAAAACAACCCTAGAGACCCCAAAAAGCACTTTTGTTTTAAAACAAAAAGAAAAAGGTTCTTAATTGGTGCTTAGCAGTGTACTTTTGCAAGTTTTCAAGGTTGTAGCCCCAAAAACATGACCAGGAGCACCCAGAGAGAGAGAGAGAGAGAGAGAGAGAGAGAGACACACACACACACACACACACACACACACACACACACACACACACAAGCAAAGAGAGAAGAATCTGTGGCTCACTTGGCTGCTTGATTGAACAGGCTATTTGTGAGGTTACGTTGATGTGATACATACATACATACATACATACATACATACAGAGACAGGAAACAAACACCCAATGATCCCATCTCTCACGGACCCTTCTTGTTTCAAACCAAACTTGATTCTCACACACACAGATACAAACACCTCCCCTCCCACTCCTACTAAATGACCAATCAACATAGAAATATCCTGATGCCTTTCCTCAACCTCAAACATGTTAACAGCAAATTTTTCTCAGAAAAAGATGGCTGGTACCTGTCAAAATGCATCGAAACATGCCCAAGGAATAAGAAAAATTTTGAGATGTAATACCTATCCCTCAAGTTTTTCTCTTCACCTTCTAATCATCATTTTCATCAGTATACATATATACTTATAAAAGATATATATCATCCAAACATACATGCACAATTATACCAGATATACAATACTCTGTCATACTTTCCTCTCCTATTATAGTCTTATTAGAACTCTTTAGGGGGTAAAGGACTGGATTTGCCTGAAAAATATATATGGTTTTGCAGGAATTACATTAATTTTCCCAAAATTTTATATGGTTTTGCTCTAATTTAGGAGATGCATTTCTTCCCCTACCCCCATGGTTTGTACACCTGTGTCAGTATTTATACCGATAGTAAAATTCTGTTACATACAAAATAATCAAGTTGCTTGTAGATTCTTGAAGTTCAGAAATGAAAACAAGAAGAAAAACCATAAAACTTACCTGTAATTGTTTGGAAAGCAACTCTGATGTGTTTACATCTTTAAACACTTTCTCTACATTCTGATTAAATGCATCTCTTATTTCAGACAACATTGTATCAACCTAAAAAAACAATTTTTTTCAAATAAGTTTTTACACTTACTGTTTGCAGACTTATTTAGATTTCAGTTTTTTTTGCTTGTGCAACAGTGTATTATTCCATCGCAGGTTCTTCAGGATCTGGGCTTCTCAAATTAAGGGTTTGGCCTACTCTGGATGTTACATGAAAATTTTGGGGGGAGGGGGTTGCTAAAATATTGGATTTTATTTTTTTCAGATAACCATGCAACTATTAGAAACTGTCAACCAAAGCTGTCAAAATAGGTTTCTTCAGTTTTCAGGGCAGTCTTGCTGGCTATGTTTGTATGTACCTTCACCAATGGAGCTAGAGAACTGAAAATTTAAACAATTACTCCTTATTATGTCTTTTAAAAATTTGTTTTGGTGTTTTTTCCTAAATCTGCTCCCTTGCCCCCCACCAAATATTTTTTAGCAGAGATGGGGGGGGCAGTTTGTAATTCAAGTTTTTGCTCAATTGGTCCCAAATTGTGCCCGCTTGTTTTTTTGAAAATTCAGACTTTTCAGTGATTACTGCCCAACAAAAGGTGAGAGAAGTAACTTATTCATTGATCACTCCTTCTTCCAACGTTTTAATTGATCACTCCCAATATGGCATGCTGCCAAAAGACAGGATTTCCATCAAGTGACTAACCAGACCTGTATTTTTTTCAATCCCTATCCAAAATGAACTCCTTCAGGTGTTCATTGTATAATGTCTCAATCTCAATGCTTTTCTCTAATTTGAGGAGAAAATTTAGTTTTTGTTACATTTTAGTAAATTATTTTGAAAAAAATAATTTCTTTTCATAATAGACACCATATAAGCTATAGATCTTTTTATTGCAATTTTTAGATAATTTCTTTATTACTCTTTACTTGCTTTTACATTTACTTACTGTTAGATTATGACTGTAACAATGAGTTGGGGGATCACAAAAAAATTTGATTTATCAAAAAGGGTGGAAAAAGATTTGCCTGATCTACGGGGGTCGCGAATAAAAAAAAAAGTCTGAGAAGCCCAATTCTTGATAACAATAACCAGCTGATAGCATTAACAAAGGATATAAAAATGGAAGAATTCACATCAATTGTTATAAACTCATTGTTATAAAGAACCTAACATTATGAAAAATTAATGTGAAATTTATTTTTTGATTCTTTAAAATTTTAGATTCATTATAAATAAAGATGTTCTGGACAAACTGATTTTGATGACAATAACCGTTTGATAACATTACTCAATATCATAATAGACAGCCTCCTCTCTATTTAGTTCATTAAAGGATTACTAAAATAAAGGTCAGAAGGAATTATGTAATGTTTCAAAGATGTATATGTATTTGTTCATGTTGATATGAATAAACGTGTGGATTGAGTTATGCAAAATTGGTGATATTGCCTAATCAGCGATATTTGATTTAATCAAAACAAGGTTATAAATCAACTATTTTTCTACAATCAAAAGTTAGTGAAATGAAACTATTCACAAGAAATAAGTAAATAATGTAGTTTGAACTTTTTTACAAAAAAATAAATGCATAATTTTGATTTATTCAAAATTTAATTTATTGAAAACAGGGATAGAAAGCCAATTCTGAGTGAAATTAGCTCTGTTTATCTCCTCCCTCCCTCCCTCCCTCACTCTCTCTCTCTCTCCCTCTGTCTCTCTGTCTCTCTCTCCTTGACACAGTTATCTCCCTTCCTAAATTCTTTCTATCTATCACAGTTACCCCCCTTTTTAATTCTAAGTGTCTATACGTTTTATTAATCGCCTTGACTTGTGGGTACGTGGGTATTTATCTGTCTTAGTGTCTGTGTGTGCATAAGTGTATTTGTGAGTGTGTGTGTACAGTTCACATTTGTGTATGTGGTTTATCTTTATCCTCTCTCTTTGTCTCTGTTTCTTTTCTTATATATATATATATATGTACATATATATATATATATATATATATATATATATATATATATATATATATATATATATATATATATATAATATGAGAATTTTTGGTTGGAAGCAGTTATTTAGGCATTACCAGTGGCTGTTTAGCTCAATGGTAAGAGCATCACTACATTTCTACTATTGATTCTTGCAGCAGTCCATTTTCTATTTTCTATTTACATTGTCTAGGGTAAGTGATACATAAACTGCGTAATGACGGGAGATAATTTCAAATAAGTTTCTATATAATATAACGTAGTTTATAATCATTCTGTTGGTTCCACATATATCCATTTCTTAATACACACACACACACACACACACACACACACACACACACATATATATATATATATATATATATATATATATATATATATATATATTATTGCTGTCCAGTAAACAGTTAAGGAGATGCCATTTACAAGAGTTCTATTTTTAGCTTCTGGTCGTAATCAATGAAAGTCAGTGCAACAAAGGCCTGTGGTATCTATCGTCCTTGCCTCAAAGCAAGAAGTGAACACCCACTGATTTCTGATGACCACCAGCAAACAGCTCAGCACAACCGCTGAGTGGACAATTACGGATTCCCTGATCCTTGATAACCTTCATTTAATGTAAACCACAGAGAAACATCAAAGCCAGGCAATCTTGGCTTTTGGAATCATCAATAGTGACTGACCTACCATCGAGTCGGTATCAATACACAAATCAGCACCATTATTGTCAAGAAGCTTGGCTGCCTGGGAAACCAGATCTGCAGAAGAATTAAATAGAGATGTACAAGACTGTTTCAAAAATTGGGTATCGTTAGTTTTAGGATCTGAAACAGTCAGAAAGACAAAATTGGCTCTCATATTCTACTTACATGTTTTTCCCCTTGAATAAAAAATGAAATATGATATCTGCACCTCACATACATGAATCACCATAGTCTGCATGTGTAATTATCTAACGAATTATCTGAGATAATTTTTTAAAAATAGATCTTTCACCTAAAATTATCTAAAAAAGATACCATATGTGGCCCACTTGGCTGGTTGGTTGAGCAGGCCATTCGTGGGGTTATGGTGATTGGATTCAACAGTGAAGAACTCCAAGGGAGGTAATTCAGACTTTTTGATCTAAAATTCGTTTCAACCCTAAAACCATTATCTCAAAGTCTAGATGAAATGGAAACAAAATCGTTAATGGCTTTATTTGTCGTGTAACATCAGAAGCAACATTACTTTTTTTCATAATCTGAACATGACTTTATCATCATGAATTTGTCAGACATTGGAATTTAAGACTTTTGAATTTAAGACTTGAATAAAAGAGAGAGGGGGAAAAGAAAGAGTAGTGTCATAACATCAGCTTGTGTCTCCGTATTTTTTTGTAAACATTGAATTTCTGTCATGAAAAATATTGTTAAACTCCTACTATTGACTTTTGATTTTATTTTCATTTGTTGCAACAATGAAAATGACCTCACCAAAAAACCAGTGACGTCATGGTGGCTTGAATAAGAGTTACATGTGTAAAAACTGATGACGAATTCACTCTTTCAATTTGGATAGACTTGTTTTATCACAGGATCTACCAATAAAGGAGTTGAAATAGGATACGTGATTTTGGAACAATATTGTATGAAGAAATGAATTCTTCTTTGTCTACTTATCAGATTTTAATGAAGTAAGGAAGTTTGAACTTAGTACAGCCAAGATCATTGAGTTTCATTACTCTTTTCTTCTTTCAATGTTTCACTGCTCACAAAATGATTTAAGAAGGTGAGGTAAAGAGCTGAAGCAGAGTAGCTTTCAGCTATAAAATTTACATTCTCCTCATAGCTGTTTTGTTTACTATTTAGATTTTAATAAGGCAAATGAGTTTGACCCTAGTGCAGCCAAGCTTGTTAATTGCTTTTTATTACAACATTTCAAATTGGATACTCTCCAAACAAATATATTCACCGCACAGAGGGACATATATGCAGAACACACATGCATACGCATTTATGCGGGTATATTATACAAGGCCGGATTTAGGACTACAATATGTCCTATGCTACCCGTAATTTTGGGGACCTCCATATTAAAATTATATGAGAACAGTAAGTTCATGTTGGAATGCAAATATAGTGAAAATAGTTCATTGATAGGGAAATCTATATTGAAACTAACATTATGATGAGAAATGTAAAAATATTTAAAATAAAGACATTTGTTGGGACTTATTATGAGAAAACCATTCAAAGATTGTTTTCAAACATTAGTAAGGAGGTGACATTATTTTCAAGTGTTATTTATTTGTTGGGCTCCTCAATGTCTTGGGGCCCTACGCCATGGTGTAAATTATAAATAAGCTTGTCCAGCCTTAAAATCATGATTTCAATATCAGAACCACTAGCTTGATCTTTATGATATAAACTAGCAGAGTACCCATAAAAAATGACTGGATTATTTATGCTCTGTTAAGATAAATCATAGATCGATGGGTGTAACACGCCAATCTGACCTCTATTTTCCTCCATTTGGCTTTGTGCTGTGCTCCATAATGGATGTAAACAAAAGCGGTGACAAGCAAGTAAAGCTGTAATCAGCAGCAGCAGCAGCAATTCAGGCCGTGTTTGTTGCTTGCTTAGTCACTTGTTAACTTGCAATTTAATTTCACCAGATTTTCAAGTAGCGTATGGTTAGCCTAACAGAGGGTTTCATTAATTTTAAATATCTGATTTCTTTAGCACATTGCGCCTCAGCCACCGGGCTGCAGACCTGTACCGGGCCGCAGAGCATGTGCTACCAGGCCGCAAGCAAACCATATGATGATATTTCAAATTCATTCCTTTGGATTTTGATATTAAACTTGTCAGATAAACCCTTTTAAAGACAAAATCAAGTGTATTAACCACTTACAAGTGACCTATAGTTGACTTATCACCTATATTCCTGTCGGCCAGTCCACAAGAATATTTTCAATATTTAATTGGTCTACAGTGCAAAAAAAAGTTGATGAACCCTGCTCTAGCATGACAGAAATCAACAAACAAATAAACAATCAAATAGACAAAAAAGTGAAAACAGTTTCAATATAATACAATTTATTACACTAACCTTGTAAGTTGATATTTGTACTAGAATCCTCAAAATTAGTTGATTCTTCAGATTTTTCCTCAGACTTTGGAACCGGTTCAGTGTTAATCATTTTGGTATTTTCAGTTGGTTCTGGGGTGGCTGTACTTGTTTGTATTTCACTGTGTCTTGCATCAGAAGTGTCACTGGATTTCTCTTTGGAAGAAGATGATTTCAATCCTTGATCCAAGCAAGCAGTAAAATGGCTGCCCTTTTGAAAAAAATAAAAAATTAAAAACTACACCCAATGCTGATAATCAAGTGTTATACAATCTTCAACATTGTCCTGTATGGTTGATGTTGAAAATGGATTTGGGAATTATCAAAATCCAGTCCAAGTCAGAGACTGGATTTGATTTTGTTTTTCCTCTGTATAAACAAGAACAAGAACAATCCTTATCTTATTTAGGGGTAGCAACTCTTCACTGATTGTATTTCCACTATGTTGTCTAAAGTCATTTTTTTTTGTTTCTCTCTTTCCATCTCAACTGAATGATGTAAGTTATTAACAGCCTGTTATGTTTGATATTGACAAACAAAGGTCCTTAGGAGTTCATGAAAGCATGACCATTGGAATATATACAAGTCACAAATTGCAGTAATCATCTTCATTTGGGAGTGGAATTTGACCACGCAGCAGATAGGCTTGTAATCATGAAATTTTCTGACTGATTTTATCTTGCAAAGTCAATTCAAAATAGAAACCAATAAAAATAAAATGGTTAGATACAATTTTGAGGGGGAAAAGAGATTACTGTCATACTTGATTAGAAGATCAATTTTAAAGGACAAGTCAAGATGAAATGAAGGAGAAAAGGATGAAAGAGAGAATGGAAGGAAGGAAAGGAAGGAAGAAAGAAAGAAAGGAATTTAAAAAGAGAGAGAGAAAGAGGGAAAGAAAGAAAGAGAGAATAACGATAGGAAAGAAGAAGGAAGGGAAAGAGTAGGAAAGAAAGAAAGAGAGATAGAAGGAAAGAAAGAGAGATAGAAGGAAAGAAAGAGAGAAATAAAGAAGGAAATAAAAAAGACAGAAAGATCCACTTGAATAATATTTTATCGTTTCTGGTTGAATCTGTCTCTGCAAATCATGAAAGATTAACTCACATTCAACTCATCAATGACTGTAGTTTGATTTGTGTAGGAATGGTCTTCTTCAGTGAAAGGACAGATGTTTCCAAATCCAACTTTTCCTAGGAAAAAAAGATGAATCAATATATTCCATATGCTAATTAGCAACCAGATAGAACCGCTTTTCAATTGCAGGTCAGTATCTATAAATACAGGACATGGTTAATGTTAAACACTGTCTTCTTGCTGAGAAAATCCTAACTCAAATGCTAATGAATATAACAGGGTATCAAGAAGTAGAGTCCAGTGAAATGAAACAGAAAAGACTTTGTTGGCTAGACAAGAAGAAAATTTTCATTTCTTCTGAGACAAGAAGCCAGCCAAGGAAATGATATCAGCCAAAAGAGAAAAAAAATGTCAAAAAAAATGAGGACAGCCATTCTAGTTTCACTATTTAGTGCATGAAGAATTGGATTCTTCTCAACCACAAGGATGCGGAAGATGGATTGAACAATTCGCGAGATTCAGGAAAGCCAGTGGCCTCCGTTTGACAGCCCAAGTAAGCCAAGTTAAAATTTTTATGTATTGCAAAGGAAGCAAGGCTCATGACATTTTAAGGGGTCCAAGATTGACCACGGAAGATGAGGAACAGTACAAAACAGGTTCATCAATTTCTTTGTTGTGAAGAAAAATTTGAGAGATTTTGTTTCAACCCAAAATAGCAAAGAATCTTTAGATCTATTCCTAGATGCATTATACACCCTTACAGAAAATTACAAATATGGAGCCCTGAGACAAGAATTCATAGAACTAGGGACAATCTGGTTATGGATGTTCAATATCGATCTGTCAGAATGTATGTAGATGGATAAAGGCCTCACTTTGGATAGGGTCATTAAAATGGCAAAACAGTCTGTCAACAACAAACCAACTTATGGGGAGAAAGCCAAGGAACATAAACAGGTTGGCAAGAAAAATATATGTAAATACATTTGGAAAGGAAAAATTTTCAGGGAGAAAAAAATATGTTCATATAGACAGAAAGGAAAAAATTTAGGTTGAGAAAAAAAATATCTAAAAGTCGAAAGAGGAAAATTTCAGACAGAGAAAAGAAATGATAAGGTTGAACCTTAAACAGAAGACAAAGGTTAGATCTTTTAGAAGGACATTTCAAAGTTTAAAAAGAACTAAGTCTTATGATTACACTGGTGACAAGATTCTTTTCTTTCTTTTGAAAAAAGAAAGATGTAACGTGTGCTAATTAGTAACCAGATAGAACCACCCTTTAGTAGCAGGTTGGTAGCTATAAATACAGGATATGGTTACTGTTAAACGCTCTAGCCTATGAGTTGTGAATATTGTAAATCAAATATCAACGAACATAACACAGGAGAAACCATTACAGATATTGTTATCAAACAGTTATAATTATAAAAATCAATCAGTCACAAATATCTTATTTAAAATGAATTAAGATTTTTGTATAAATTTCGTATAATGTAAAGTTGTTTATAACAATGAATTTGATAACGTAACAATTTACATATTTATTATTCATTTATTTTATCCTGTCTGAACACCTCTTATTATATACAATATTTACACATCAACTTTAGAATGAATGTAAAAAAGAATAAATGTAAGGTGTTCCAATTTTTACGTCCTTGACTTTATGTTTTCAGACAGTTATTGTTATCTAAAAGTCCCAAACGGACTGCAACAAGCTGCTCCTTCTGTATATTCATTACAAATCATGAAATCATTATCTGCAAAGATAAAAATCATCAGAACCTTATAAATTTCAGATATAGGTCAAACAGTGTGACCCATTCTGTTATGGATGGAAAAATTGAAGGGAAATTTGATTTTAAAATCAATTTTAATTACCTCCCCTCATATATGCAAATTTTAAAAAATTGCATGATTTTATTGGATTTTTCAAAATTTGCATATAAGTATGCAGTGAGAGGATCTGGCTGAAAATTGATTTTTAAAATTGAAGTCCCCACCGA
Organism: Thysanoteuthis rhombus; assembly: GCA_963457665.1. Lineage (NCBI taxonomy): Eukaryota > Metazoa > Mollusca > Cephalopoda > Oegopsida > Thysanoteuthidae > Thysanoteuthis > Thysanoteuthis major. The sequence goes on from OY735217.1 coordinate 2,989,281, forward strand.
TTTTTCTTCTGGTTACGTTTTGTGCACAAATAACCATTAGGCCACTTCATACCTTGAAAAACATCAACTTGATAGAATAGTTCAATAGATTGAAGGATTATTCTTACTATCTTCTGAATCTTTTTCAAAATGGAGTCTTCGTTGACAGATTCCAATGTTTGTTTGAACTTGCCTCCTGCTTTCTGGTTCTTCTAGAAAATCTGGAGGTGTGCAAAATTCATTATCTGTTCTTTTCTGAGGAGAGTGTCCTCCCGTAATAGTTGAATAAACCTGGAATAACAATAACCCACGTCTTATCATATAAGTTGGTATATAAGGCAGACATTTTTTACAAAAAAACAATACAAATGATGTTGGAGTTCAATAAAGACAATGACATAATAACCAAACCATGGATAATCATAAGTCAATTACATGTTTATTAGTGAAGAAAGATGTTACTTTCATTACAGAATCGAAGAGATTATGTATTGAATACCATATAATTATAAATAGATTGATTGAGAATTGAAGAAATTTAATATATTAGTCATATTAAGAAAGTGTTTTGATGAAATTCTGTTTTTACTTGTGGTTTTTTGGATGAGTGAGTGATAATATAACATTTTTATCTGTATTATTGCCCGCATCAAGTGATCAGAGATCTCATTGGCTCATCAAAATGATTAATGACTTCATCCATGAATGGAGGAGTCTACAGCTTTTCTCCAATCATTAAGGGTCAAAAAATACTTTGAAACTTTGCTTTAGAGTAGTGGTTTTCAAACAGGAGGTACTTGGCCCCCTGGGGATGAATTTTTGCCAGGACAGAAATTAAGGAGAGATTTCAGTCAAGGGGAGGAACGTATAATGGAAAATATAATGGTGAAAAAAATTATTAGATGAAAATCCAAAATGGAGGAGGAATTGAGGAAACCTGGGATCCCAAGGGGAGGAATATGACCTAGGACTCTGAGAACCAGTGTATTTGAGTGTTACTGAAAATTGTTGTATATCTCACCTCTCTTGATGGTGTCTGGTATTTCCCTTGTGAGGCAGAATATGGATTAGCTACAGAAGAAAAAGGGAAAAATAGTGAAAACATCTATCATATCATTTTACAATAGTTAATTCTGTTAAATAACTTTTTTTTTTAAACTTTTAACTCTACCCAGTGCCTAAAATAATTCCAGTAGACCCTAAATAGACAGTATATGTGTGCAAAATTAACACAGAGTTTCCTCTTTCACAAAAAAAAGATTCTTTGTTTCTCTCTTACCCTCATAATAATCATCTGATTTCCTTCTATTTCTATATAATACTAAAAGTCTGATTTGCCCAACAAAATTTGGCAGGCACATTCAATGGAACTCAGGGAGGTTTTTTAAGTAAAATATATGAAACACAACAAGACAGACTAGTATTATTTATTATCATTGATCCTAGACTAAATAGCTTAAACCCTTGACATTATAACAATTATTCTAGCCAGAATTTTCCTAGTTTATGGGAATTATGACAAGAATCCCAATCCAATAAGCCTGACTGCTGCAGGGTCAAACTCCACTCCAACTTCAATTCTGACTGAAGATGATTACTGCAACTTTTTATTGTATTGTATAATAAATGAGAAATTATTTTAAAAATCATTTTAGTATAAATGTATTTATTTATTAGAACTAATTATACATCTGTATGGAAAATTTTCATCAATACCTAAGACTTATCAATTTAGCTCAGGTGGTAAGACAGCCTCCTGGCAATCAATTGATTGTTAGTTCAAATCATGCTAGAGAAATGTGAATTTTATGTATTGGTTTACCCCCACCTTATTTTGGTGAGGATTGTCCTCGTTATGGTAGAAAAATAGAATCAATTCGAGTTTTAGAGTTTGATAAAAACTTTTTTAATTGTAAAAATAAAATACTGATGGTTAATTCTTGGATAACTACATTTTGAGTGATAAACAAAATATTTATCCATGTTGTGTTTATTGCAAGGATTTTTTAAAAATGTTTTACTTTTATACAGTCAACAACTACATGGTAATTTTATGCACATGTGGGGACTCTTTCGGCAGGGCATTCAGTTTTTTTATTCATTAGAATTTGTCATCATTGGGAAACTAGTTTTTTTTGTTCATGTGAATGCACATCACTCTATATTTCATGAAGTACCACACCCATTATTATATGGGTTGGTAGAGAGATGGATAGGTAGATATGAACAGAATGAGGTTGATAGAAAGATATGAACAGAATGAGGTAGATAGTTAGATAGATATCGGTACTTTGCTTAAATGAATCACCGTAGCCCGCTTGATACCAAAATTAAAAAAATATCTTTTATCTAAAATTATCTAAAAAAAATACCAGCACAAAATTTGGTCATTGTAGGTCCAAAATGACCATAGGGACCCAAAAAAATATTTTCAGAGAAACAAAAAAACTTCTCAGATAGTGCTTAGTGGTAAACTCATGCAAATTTTCAAGGTTGTCGCTGCCAAGATGTGGCCAGGAGTACCCGGAGACACACACAGCCAGATATACAGGTGAGTAAAGACGGAAGAATCTATAGCCCACTAAGCTGGTTGGTCAGGTAGGTCATTTTTAGGGTGATGGTGATTTGATAGCCACTTAGCCGGAAACACTTCAAAATTGAGGAAAGTTATATTGACTATGTTGATGGTTTTTGATAGACTTATATACAGGTAAGTAATTTGATCTAAAACTAAAGACCTAAGACTAATAGACTTATACACGAGTAATCTAAAACTAAAGACCTTACTTCCCAATGTGAGATGACTCTGCATTATAACAGGAGACAATCTTTGAAGTGAAGATCTTAATTGGTCATCAACCATTGACTCAAAATGTTCGGTCTGCTGCTGGAAATGGCTTTCGACATTCTTGGCACCAGGCATGGTCTGTAAATCAAGTAGATGCGAACGAATATCCTTGGACATTTCCTCCATTGATGTTATCATGTTTTCCATCTGGTTGATGTCCTTGCCAAAGTCATGAACTTGACCTATCTGAGCCAGGGAAGAAAAAACAAAACATAAAAGACAACAAAGCCTCCAAGTTGTAAGAACTGGAGTCAGTGAAAAAAAAAACAAGGAGAAAAACAGATTTTCGATCAATCCATATAAATGAAAATTGTCGGTCTGTCACACAATAGAAACCATTTAAAGATGGAAATAGCCCAACCCAATTTGGCATACATACTCAATGGACCTTGGGGAAGGTCTGTATAAAGTTTGGAAAAAAAATTGCAGGAAATAAAATCAAATTTATTCTAATCTTCCAAGTATTTAAATTAAATGTGATCCAAGTGTTCATGATGGTGATGATTTTTCTGATATGCTATGATTCAATAAATACATAGTTCAAATCCATTATTTCTTATCTCAGGTAGAAACAAGCAGAATGATATTATAGATACTATTTGGTCTAAATATCAGGACTTCTGCAGGAACTACTTTAAAATTGCGGCCTATGGGCAGGTTTTCAGCTAATTTATTATGTGGCTAAAAGCGTTTTTGTGTTTAATACAAGATGAACTGTATCAGCATTTTTATCAAGTTGATAAGATGAATACCATCAAGAATGTTAAACGTTTTCTAAGATGTGCCCATACATCTCTATTAGACACTTAGCGGTTGGTCATTTAGTTGGTCCGTCGGTTGGTCGGTCCCAGTATGTTAAACAATGGAAAAAGGAAGGAAAGAAGAGGTGTGATGTCATTAAATGATGTGGCATCATTAAAAGAACACCAATCCAATCAATTTATTTTTAAAAGCTGCTAATGATGTTATAAGAGAATTTCTGAGGTCTGCATTTTTTTTTTTTTTTTTTGTTAAAAAAGCCCAAAATTGCCAAAAAAATGGCCATTTACGATTTTATTGAAAATAACATGTGCAGAATATTTGCTACCACAACACCTACAGATGGAATCAATGTTATCCATCTCCTAGAATGGTTGTCACTAAGGCTGAAACGCCTAATTTGCCCTGCTAATTACCCATTGCTGAATGGAGAAAAGATTGATTCATGCCTTTCCTGGGAGCATTATTGCAAAGTGGATACCAACAGTCACAATCAAAATTATCTTCAAAAATTCTCAATAAATGTTAATTATATTTTGTGTAAGGGTGGACAATAAGAAGGTAGAAGTGATTGAAATTTGGGGCGGATCCATGCCTATTGACTCCCTCTGCCTATGGCGTAGGCAGAGCTATGTGCTCTCTGAGTGCTTCGGAGTTATAATTGAATTAGTTCAAGGTAAATAGGTAAGTAGAGTTACCTCCCTTCTACCAATTTCTGCTTCCCTTGCTCTCTCGAAATGCTGTTGAAAATATCAAGCGATATGGATCACATGTTAAAAACGACATTAACTTTAGATGCTTGGGCTGGGGGCAGCTTGGTCCTTCCGGGGTAGTTTCCCCCCTCCCCCCTCTAAAAAACAAAAACAAATGAAAACACAGCAAAAAGCACTTGCAAAACGTTTATTCTTAAAACATGGTTCGAAAAGGCTTGATTCAATTTTTTTCTTCAAAATCTAAAACCATGTTTTAAAAATCAAGCAAAAACAAAATATACATATTTTTAAAACGATCTTTAAAGAGTAAAAATAAATAAAAGAATTCAGCAAAAATTGAGAAGTTAATTCACGTACCATGGGCTGGAAGTAAGGGTCCAGTTTAGCATTAGTTACATAAATTGTCTAATTTCCGGGGGGACAGAGGTCATATGGATTGAGAGCACAAAAAATTACTTTCGATAAAAAAAATTCAATTTTTCTCCAGGGACGGAGCATCAAAGATCACTTACACTTATTTCAAACAAAAAGTGTATGATAAACGACATAGATTATATAGTGCATTGATTTTTGTTCAATATTTATTCGTAATTATTTAATCGTACATCGTACGTGACATTAAAATTTTACTGCACGGCATAATCATTCTGTGGTGGGGTCATGCCACCACGCTTTATGAACAGAATAATTGATTGCCAAGAAGAATAAACTGATTCTCATTCTCTTGCAATGATTGGTCCATCATTCCCATGGGAATAAAAGACACATTGCAAAAGCATTGACGATATATGATTAAGCATATCTTCTTTATTTAAAGACAAGAAGTATAAGTTCAATGATACGTTCACAATACGTGGTAGTAGGAGCAGGAAGAGGGGAAGGGGGAGTACCAAGAAGTCTTCTTTTTTGAGTCAATTGATTCTCATACTTGTGAAGTATTCCGATATGGAAATATTCTGCAAGTATCATTTTCAATGAAAATCACAGCGTCCTGGGATCGTTTTTGGCTCTTTTTCTTTTAATACAAAAACGCAGACCTTGGATACTTTATTATGACATCAGCAGCTGGTAGAAGAAAAATTGATTGGAATGGATTTTCTCTTAATGACGTCACGCCTTCGAATGCGATCACATCTCTTTTTTCTTTACTTCCTTCCTTCCTTCCTTCCTTCCTTCCTTCCTTCCTTCCCATTTCCGTTGTTTAACGTTACTGAGACCAACCGAGTAACCGACCGACCTAAAATCGTCTTATAGAGATGTGTGGACAAATCTTTTTTTAAAAAAGATGAAAATAAAGAACAGCAAAATGAAATTTCTACCTGAAAAAAATGCAAGATTGAAACCAGGCGTGAATAACCGAGTTCACTGCTCTGGGCAGTCTCGCAATCTACACTCTCAATATTTGTGTATAATATTTCAACGGTCATCATTGTCAGAATGTTACGAAAGAATAAAAGAATGAAACGACTTTCTCTGACGAGATGTCCAGGTTATTTGAAAAAACTGAATCCAGTCTTTTTTTCTCCAAAATGTTACTGTCGATCTTATTCAAATGGTAAAATGAATAAAAAGTTGTTTAAAAAAAAGAAAAAAAAAGGTCAGTATTTGGGTAACCCAAAACGGTTGATTGTGTATTTGAAAAAATCCTTCGGTAATTTTACTATTGATACTCCGAGAGAAGAAAGGATGGAATGTTCGTGTTACTCTACAGCTAATTTTAATACTTACTCCAAATACTCACTGATACTCCTGTTTCATTGACTAAGCGATATATAACGAAAAAACATCCAAAACTATCATAAAAAAATTAATTTCATTGGAAGAAGCTTCTGTGTTTTAAAATTATGAGTGTTTGTTTTTGCCCGGATAAAAATATCCCTGTTTGCTTCCAGATTCACGAAACTTTTTGGTTCAAAACCTGCCTCAGTGAAATATCATTTGTATGGAACTGTTTTCTTGGGGCAAAGCGCAACTTTCTGGTACAAATTTGGATCTTGTCAATCAAGGCATTTTTCTTATTACTATAACATGTGATGATATGAATATTGCATAAAAAGCCAGAAAATGTGTTGTGAATTACAAAGGTGTATGATTTTTTTTTTTTTTTGAAGATGTATTTATCGCATCTGCTTATCATAAAACAATGTTATGAACTTTAAACAAGAGATTAGATTAAAATGGAAACAGATATAAAATGATATTTCTTTCACACACTCACACATACAAAGAGTGGTTCAGTTGGATCACTTATCCATTTCTTAACATAATTGTCGACGCCGTAAACATGAATCATATGATTACACCTATACGAAGACGTGGCCAAAAGAACGTCCCGCTGAGATCAGTGGTGCTTCAAGACGTAGATCAAGCTTGTGCTGGTGGCTTCAAAGCTCATCAAACAAGATATCAGAGACATTAAGTATCCTATAAATCTTACCCACTTATTAATATCATAGAATCGCTAGAGGCTGGCGTCAGATTTCTCCCAAATACTCCTCGTGTGTTCCTGGAAGAACTATTCATCGGGGCAAAAACTCAAGCCGAAGTGGCAACAATTGGATAAGCAATGATGAAAGTAACTAGACTAAGAGTCGTGTTAGCGCTGCTTCGGTTTGGGCCGGACATGCAGCTGTATCACCACTCTGCGTTGACAATCATCATCTTGCGGTTTGTTGGTCATTTAGTGGATGTCTTCTTAGGTTGGATGAAGTAAGTGAGTTAATTTGGGGGCTATTCTCTGACGCTGTTAGACTCTCGACGAGCAGACCATAAAAGACAGAGAACATGTAGTTTCATCCATGCGTGTTTCCCGAAGTAAAGAAGTTTAGGAAAAATTATCGTGACTATCGGATAGTAGAAAAGCTTTTCCATTTCATTCACGAGAGTGAGAGGTGATACGCGTATGGAGCACGTGGTGAAGCACAGTGACGTGGTTGCGAAGCTCTGCGTATATGTGAGGCTTGATATCGGTGAAGTGAAATGGGCAAAGTTAGTACAGAGATACGTCACGGAGGAAGAATGGTCAAGATCGGATCGGCCAGTGGGTTGGCGAAATGATAACGATCTTAAGGAGAGGGAAAGAAAGAGGAAAGGTAGCCGGTCACAAAGGCCAGGGCCATGGGCATGACCAGCTAAGGGTCCTGGTGCCAATGAGCATTGGACCATTTGCGTCCAGGGGTTTTATAGGGGTCAGGGGAGGAAGTGATGTTTTGATAACTAGCTAAAAGAAGAGTTTCGTATTTAATTCCTAACTAAAAGAATAGGGGGCGCTACACTCATACCAAAAGGTGCAGCAGTTCAAATGCAGCCAAGTTCCATAGAAAAAAGTATTCTTGAGCGATCGATAGAGTTTGTCCAATGTGTGACTGATAATGTTGACCATAACACGTGCATGCGTGATGGGCCTGGTACATTCCATGATTCAGGGATGATTGCAGCCATGAAGGCAGCCAATCGACAAGGTGAATGTTACTTCTTCGGATGTGGTAATCGCCCAGAACATCTGTGAACATCTTGATGTCCTGTAGAAGGCATCTGTCTTTTGGGGGATCACCCAGATAAGAATGATGCAGTTCATGTATAATGGTGACCACCCTGGCATGGCAACTGCTCCTGCTGATGATTGATCTGAATCCCTGGGATAACACATGTATATTCACGACCCTGGTACTTATTTATGAACACGCATTTTTGATCAGCCATTCCAGCGGAGGGCTCTCATGATTATCAACTCCGAGTCAATGGAAAGTGATTCGAGAAAGAATTTTCCAACGATTGTGTGGCTTCCATGCAGAAATAAGATTCCTCAGTTGCATCGGACATCTGATGGTCTCATCTGGGCTATAATAACGGTTAATCTTGCCTCAGATGCAATAATCTACGGGAAATTTGACAAAGCTGTTGCATGAGATGTTCGTGTGCACTCAGTTGTTAATGTGGCCCTCGATGCACTGATGTTGGCAAACGCGTTCAATGTCTATCTTCCATGACAATCTGGAAATACAGACTTGGCTGAAGCAACTGCAAGGACACCAGATCATGTTAACAGGTGTGAGCAGAGATGTGGACCTAGACAGAGTGTTTTTAAATCTGTGAGAAGCTGATGGACTGGACTACATCTGCTGAAGACGTCTTTCTGGGATGGGGGTGAGAAAGACCGCTTCAGAAGCATGTCATGTCCATCGAGAAGTCCTCTAGGACTTCAGCTCTCTGGGTTCAATACATGGAAAATCTAGACATGCTACAACAATACATTAGTTCAGAAGGCGCTGGGAACTAGGCCTTACCTCTGCAGACCATCCAGAGCATGCTATCCTATTTGACAGCATCAGGACATAATCTTTACACGAAACTGTCTGGATGTATCTTCCGTAGATGCCCAATCTCAAGACTGAAAACCCAGAAGTCGAACATCATTTCGAGGAAGTGTTTCACGTAAAGTAATCGCCTATGGACAGGTCGCTCACCTGATCTGATCATTGTGCAGGTTCTGGGAAGTTCTTAAAGAACAGCAGAAGTACAAGGGACGAGGGATAACAGAGAAACAACACCTGAAGTGGCTGCTTTTAATGATCGCCTGTGCAGAGGTCAACTATACAATGGATGGACTCACGGGGGTCAACTAATACACTAGGGAGCAGAGCAAGGACATCTCCAAAGCCAGGTAAGTCCGTGGGTGACAGGGCACACAGCGTCCTCAGTTATCTAGAGGAATGAAATCCGTTCAACAATGGCCCTGGTCTGCACAAACATTGCCAGTAGGGAGCATGCCTTTTCCATCGTCAATGCTGATACTGCTCAGTCAGTTTAGTTCTATCGTAATGAACTCTATGGATCGACTTACATATGCTTTCAAAAGGGAGATCAAGCTGTCAATCTAGGTATGAAGTCATCTGTGAGGATTCAAGTTGATCCACATCTCTTCCAGAGACTGGTTATAGTGGCTCAATTGCGATGAAATAGTTGACCTTCAAATATTAAGCTATGTGGCTATCCCCCGTCTTCGAGTAGCAGAGAAGCCAGTCCATGCTTATGCCATCAGAAGTTTCATCAGGCCTTATTTTTCAGTAGATGATGTATTTGATAGCAGCCAGCATGTCTTGAATTTTGGAGCATTCCTTCAACCTATTCCATATTCACATGGATCTACTTATACAGACATATACCATCAGTGTGAGGAGTATGTGTTGAATAAGTATGGCAAGATCTCAATAGAGTTTGATTGGTATGAAAGTAACAACACAAAGGACATGACAAACCACAGACAACCGATTGGTGCCACTCTGACATTTACAGCCGACATGATTGTTATAATACAGAGGGAACAATCCCTGACTAACAGGCAGAACAAGCAGCGAGTTCTTCCAATGGAAGAACTGCACAGGGCAAACCGTGAGATGTAACACGGTTCAGGAGATGCTGACCTAATTGTGCAGAAAGTTTTGCAGTGTGCAACCACCAACAATGCCGTGCTAATAAGGGATGACACTGACCTTTTATTACTTCTCTGCTACCATACTAGCCAGGACCCCCATAACCCGTTCCTCTTTTTCCTAGTCTAAGAAGAATACAAAGAATAAGACTTTAATTGGTTCGCTTGATCGAAATTTGATCATTTATTTTTATGTGATCATTTGATCTGATCACTGATAGACTGAATGATTTTCTTTTACTAATTAAAACAAGCATCGAACAACTGATCTATGGATAAATGTGTTACGTTACAAACAAAGTTGTCTTTTTATTCACTTCATCGACCATAAACAAAGTCAATTTAAATTATTATTGCAGACAGATATAGGCTGGCTAGGTGGCAATCCTTTTCTCGAATCTGTTTTGACCGACGTCGAATTTGCCGCACTCCCACTGGGTGCCTCACTCATCACGTTACCTACCGTCTGGTGAATAAGCCGGAAAACAAAGGGTGTCAAATCGAGGGCTTTCTTTAATGTTCCATTGTATTTTCAAAAACACCGGCTCCAGTTACGGGAAAACAGCAAAAATTGCTCCGGTCCCTGCAACTAGTGTCACAAAGGCGTAAGGGCAAGCCCGACCCATCCCTTTTAGTGTGATGGGACGGTATTGCTCCAGGGCGTAGTGCTCCTCAGAGACTAGACTGAGTTATTTTTTGAGGCCACAGGACGAATCCTGGGCCTCTTGTGCTTAGCAATAACGAACCTCAGTAGCCCTCATCGGTCACGTCATTGCACCGGTGACATTATTCAAGGGGTGAATGAAACTACAGAGGCTGAATTAAAGGTGAATTAAACATGAAGAGTGAATGGCTTAGTTTATCCAGATATTTATATTTTTCTATACTTGAAAAGAATGCATTTCCATCGAAGTGGTTATTAAGCAACTATTGTTTCTTAATAGTAGTCGAGTTGGAAATTCTTTTTCGTTTGGTTTTCTAATTCTAATTCAGAATTTGGCCCAAATATTCTGTAATATAACCTTTTAGGGAAGACTAATTAACATATAACATAAATTTCGTGTAAAATGATACACAAGGTAGAATAAGAATGAAATGATTAAAAACACAAGAAAATTTAGTTGTGGGTGTGTAATTTAGTGATTAAGGCTCAGGAGTGAATGATCCCGAAATGTTTTGAGAAACACTGGGCACGATACCATAAAATTACTAAGGTCCTATATCAACAATTAAAAGTCTTGTGTCAAGTGTACTGGGAATCTTTGATCTTCCACATGCGTGAAATATTTCCCTGTTTGCGACATCAATCTGTGACGTCATGAAGTAGGAAGATGATGAAGAAGGAAAGTCGCCATTTTGAATTTTTAGAAGATGACGAGTCCACAAATGGCAGCCATCTTGGAATAGTGCCAAATACGTGGTAAAAAATATAACAAACATTTAATAACAAGTAAATATCAAAGCAAAAACAAATAAACATCAATACAAACGAGTACGTACATTTACAGGAAAAACACAAAAGTAGCTGGAATAGAAGACGACGTAAAAAGAGGAATTGCTGATATGAAAAAAATAGATAGCTACGAAGAAGTGGGGTAGGAAAAAACACATGATGTTGTTGCGAAGTGTTGTAGCCGCATTTTTGTATTGGAGAGAAGTAGGTATACTAAACTGAATATGTTTTGGTAGGTATCGCTCGATACCAAGATAATATCGAAAACGAGGATTCAGTAAAATATAGGAAGGGAAATGGAAGGAGCCCTTTAGGAACTGTTATCGGCTCTCCCGGAAGCGTAGAGTGTAGAAGTAAGAAGTTTGGAAGACTCAACCCCAGGAAGGAAAATGGCTTGGCAAACGAGATATGAATCACAGTTGAAATAAAAGAGAAAAGAATACGCATAGTCTTCAATACCATGCGTGCATCAATGCCGGTCAAAGCGACCAGGGCTACACTTGTTAGCAATCGAACTGGAGTGAGCGAAGAGTTGTTGTTTTCATAGCTAGGGACTACAGGGAGTGACGTCACTAAATGCAGGACTATTTCAAGCGGACTATTTAATGTAGTAATTTTTGATGGGCAGCTCGTAAATCAAGACGAAGCACTACAGCAGTATTCCTCAGTGTCGATGATAAACTCAAAATTTTTGACTACGTACTCTTTAACTTTATCTTAATTTTTACTTCATCAGATAAATGCTATCTTTGTTAAACCTGCAACAATAGGAGCGGATATCCTCTGGACAGACAAGAACTATGTTCGATGACATGTCCACCATCTGTACGTTCATATTCCAACGAAGTAGTAATAGGGAAGAGGAAAAGAAAGATGAGGGTGATTCACCCGAAGGTCTCAACCATATCAATCCCACAAGATTCAGCTGTTGAAATTGATATTTAGCATTACTAGTCGTGTTAGATTAGCAGGGGTAGGGGAAGAGGAAGATGTGAATAGGTCACCCAAGGGTGTAGACCAAGTTTCATGTCAATCCAACATGATCCGGCTGAGAAAATCAATATTTAACATGAGTAGTAGTAGCAGGATGAGGAATAAGATGAGGATGGTTCAACCGAAGGTCTGTTTCTTGATAATCCAACATGATACGATCAAGAAAATTGTCAATTAACATAATCGGTACCAACCGACCGACCGACCGACCGAATGTGTTTCATAGAGATGCATAAGGACATCGAAAAATGGAAAAAAATATCTCGCAATCGGGAACAAATGCCTGGATCCGCCCCAAGATTTAATCACCTCTTTCTTACTTGGCTCTTTTAATCACTTCTTTGCACGCTTCAAAAAACTTCAGTGAAATTCATTGAGAACTTTTGGAGACACTGTATGTACAGACAGGCAGACGGAAAGAAAGGCAAGGGGTTAATATCTCTCTAATTTCGCTTGAAGAGGTAAATGAAATGAAATGAAATGAAATAAAATAAAATGAAATAACATAAAATGAAATAAAATATCTTTCAATTGTAGAAATAACAACAGCAACATCTTTCACGTTACTTATTATATAATAACGATATACAAGGTGGAAGTCATGCAGAGAGAGAAAGAGAAAAGCTGGAAATACAGAGGAAGGAGCGGGCTCACTCATGTAACGTGGCTACGTCAGCGACACCAGATAAAAGAATATTGCATATGAACTAGGAGAGCGCCGTCAATTTTGGTGATGAAGGCAACAAGCTGGCTGCGTGTTAGCGACATCAGATGCTGAAGGAATCGGAATAAGAAAACCGAAAGATTTGCTAACCGCCGCCAGCAAAGGTTTTCCACAATTATCTCATTCAGCGACACCAGTTTCAGAAGGAAGAGGAAAAAGAGAGGCTCTGCCAAAAGCGGATAAACGCTTCCTGATTGGCTGAATATTCCGCTCGCTCCATTCGCGCCGCAGGTTTTTCAACCAATAAAAAAATTGCTGATTAAACGCTAAAATAAAATTAATGAGAATTAAATGTCGGAATTTGAAATGTCATTGTACAAAACCTGATTAAAATCAAGCATTAAAAAAATGATTAATTTTTTTACTACTATTTCACCTTTATCTTAATTACCTAAGTAAACGTATGTATGTATTCGATCGTGTCCGTCTCTCTGTCCGTCAGTTCGTCTGTCAGTCTGTTCACAAGCTAAAGTACTTGATGGAGCTTAATGACATATATGTTGATCAGTGGACACTGCTATAAAAAAAAAAAAGAGTTGGTTAAATTTGGGGGCGGATCCAGGAATTTTTTTAACGATAGATATTTTTTCCGTTAGTTTTTTGCTGTTTTTTTTTCCAAAATATTTATTTATATGTCCATGATTGTCCTCACGATATATCCAAAAGTTTTCGTTGAATTCCAATAAATTTTTGTGGAAGGGATACAATAGACTATGAAAGAAGTAATTGAATTTTGGAGCAAGCCTATGCTCAATTATCTCTCCTACATCGTAGTTATAAGTACACACCAAACAATATTGCCAAAGACTCATGTCTGTCCAAATGATATCTCTAAGGGTCCAAAGATATTCAAATATACTCGTTTTTTTACTGTAGGCTTATTATTCAAACAATGATAAATTAGATTCTCTTGTTGGGAGGCCTTTAGGATTGGAAACCAATCGTGATTAACAGAAGCATGGTGCGTAGGAACCCGTTCCTATGACAGCGCCCCTTCCCGTTGCCCTAAAAGAAGTAGGGTCAGGATGACGACCTGAACCCGTGACTCCGTGTCACCTTTTCCTCGTGAGATGACAGGTAAATATTATAACAAACAAGAAAGCACCCAGAGAGCACATTTCCCCGCCAACGGTTTTGTCACTATAAACATAATGGAAAATAGTTCGCAAATAGTTACTATGCAGGGAGATAGCTGTAACAAATAAATCTTGGATCCGCTCCAAAAATGCTCATGCCATACTCTTCCACAAAATGTCATTAAAATTCATTGATAACTTTTGGGGATATTGTGTAGTCATAAAGCTACAATCCTGGGGAGGAAAAAGTCCCTGAATCCGCCCCCAAATTTAATCACTCCTTCCGTAGCCAATTGCCCAACCTTCCTAAAAATGTCTTTGAAATTGATTGATAACCCTTTGGGATATCGCGTGGTGTGAACATATAGCTACGATGCAGAGGATGAAAAATCCTGGATCCGCTCCAAAATTCAATCACTCCTTTCTTAGCACATGGCCCACCCTTCCATAAGTCGGTCAGGTATATACAGTTCTTATTTAGCGACAGTTAATCTATTTTTGTGTATATTTTATGCATGTAAAGCACTTGAGAAATACTTCCAAATACATTGAAACATCTTTAACATCTTTGACTCCTTTAAACTCATCACATCACTCTAAGTAGCTCTGACTGTTTGTAAGAAGGTCTGTCGTAAATAATTGGTCTTTAAGGAGACTTTGACTCCCTGATCCACTCACTGAAGTTGCCCTGTGAACTTCGTTTGTGAGAGTTGTCCGTAAGTCGGACGTTTTAAACCTAGTGACTTATCTATATCATTAATATATGTAGCTGCTACCATCTTTACTTCCTACGTCACGCAGTAAGACCATGCTGAAAGAAAAGAAATTGAGAGACAGAAAAGCAATCACTGTCGTACACTGCCCACTCCACCAACATTGCAGCCCCTGACCCACCGTATGAAAAGTCGGTAGGGGATAGGGAAAATATTATTTTATTGGAGAGTGAAACGCTGAATTTAAAAGTATAAAAAAAACTCGCTATCACAGTCAATAATTGAACCGTAGCATCGAAATTTGAAGTCATATTAAAAAAATTAATCGAAGGATGAATATGGTCACTGGCGAATCTAGACCTTATTAATAAATCCGTTTAAAGAGGTCCAAAAAGGATTTTTTTGTTGTGATCACCGACCAATAAAAGAGGAGTAATTTATCCAATAATCATCCCTTTTCCCATTTTTTTCAACTAATCACCCCCAACATATCATGCTGCTAAAAGACTTTGATCACAGGACGGTGTCTACTGTGTGTTGTACATTAAAACCATACTAGAATATTTCTCAGTGATTACTATTACGACAGCAGAGTGTTCACAGAATGTAAATGGTTTTGAATGTCGACGGTATTCTTAGAGAATGTAAATAGTTTACAAGACCTTCCTTTTATCGGCATCACGTCAACGGGGGTTGTATTCGGTTTGGGGTGTGGACAGAAGATACGACGAGGAGACACTGAAATTACCGGAATTAATGGAAGTAGTGAGCTTGCCGACGGGGTAAGAAGACAAAAGATTCTTGAAAAGATTCAGGCTGGGGGGGGGGGCAACAGAAGATGATGACACGGCTAATGTAGTCATAGGGACAGCCACAACGGCAAACCAATTTTGGCTTTGTTTTCATTGTGTGATGCTTCCAGACTGAAACCTTTCTTTTTTTTCCATTTTACCAACGATCGGACGCCAACGGGGCTATGGGAGCCAAATTCTCTCTCAGACAAATCGAAAAGGTTAAAAGCATAGAGGGGGGGGAATTATCTTTCAGACAAAATCAAAAGGGTTGAAAGCATTCATAATGAGAGAGGGGAGGCGAGAGACAAGAAAGGGACAAGTGAGACAGCGAGAGCTGTCTACGAAAGCCAAATCCACTTTCTTTCAGACCAAATTGAAAGCTGATTGCTGCTTACGAGGCCGGGTTAGGTACTTCAATGAGAGGGTCGGAAAAGAAAGAAGCTGCCTGCTACTTGCAAACTGAAGAGGAAGAAGAGTATGGTCGGAGGAAAGTCGCCAGGTCTGTGAGAGCCAAATTCGCTTTCTTCCAGACCAAATTTGAAAATGCTGAAAGCATCCACATTTTCCACTTTGGATAACAATTATCAGCATTCGGCAATTTATTTCAATCTTTTCATTGAGATTTTATTGTATTTCGGCAATTCTGTCCATAATGTCCAGAAAAAATACCAGAAACTGAATAAACAACGTCGCAGATTTTGAACAGTTTGTTCCTGTTAAATGATTTTTTGGCCTTTGACATGTCACCATTAATACAAACTGACGGTATTGTTTCATCAACGTACACGCCACTTCATGAAAATATTAATCTCCTTTCCCATGTTTAAACTTTATGAATTATTGAAATGGAAATTCCACCTCTCCATTGCACTTGAAGGGATAGAATCAGCTTCATTCCCTGATGTCCAAGGTGTACTAAAGGGCAAGTGCCGAGGGAACTGGACAGTTTTTGAGTAAAGATTAACATTCCTCTACCGTAAATTGAAATAACAACCGACTGGTAGTCGTGTCTCTCACCGACTGAGCTAAATTGACAAGTCTTACGTATCTAACAAAATTAATGATAGAAATACACAGTGGCTTATTTCAAAGTATTTTATATAGCAGCCAGGTTTACCAATCCATCAACCTGATCATTTCATTCATCTATTTATCTACCATTTGCCCAGGATCACCTTCGGTCATCAGACAATTATTATTTTTGTTCCGTCATCCCCTCTCTCTCTCAATGATCTCTCTCTCTCTCTCTCTCTCTCTCTCATATATATATATATATATATATATATATATATATATATATATATATATATATATATAAGTTACTTATTTGCCAATATTTGTCAATGCAATTCATGTTATTTTATACAGTGTTTTTTTCCTGTTTAATATACACTTTGTTGTTATGGTACAATGTATGGATTTTCTCTTTTGCGGATCATCAGTTGTTTACCATGTAACCGTTTCGAGGATTTTAAAAACAAAATCGTTACATCAACTATATAGTTTATGTCATACATGTAGTTTGTGATTTTATATAAGGTATTATGTGCTTTGTTATTGATATGATTTTATACTACAAATGATTTTTTAGAAGCTTTTGGCCAATGGACAGACTGTAGTCTTTCTTTCTCTTTCTGGTTCTCTCTTTTTCTGTCTTTTAGAATTGATAATGACACAACTTGAAGCCAACTTTCGCATCGACCCTCCTCCAACCTTGATCGATCTTTCCTGGCCAAAGCCACAAGTGGTCGACAATCACGTGACTTTGTAACGATTGACCATAGAAGAAAAGAACGCTGCAACGTCCAGTGCTTTCAGGCGCCCATCATTAATCGTAACAAAAAAGCCGGCCTTCATTCAAAGAAGGTGACGCTGTGAGTATAGAGAGATTGGAATGGAGTCCTCTGCGACGGATTCTTTCCGCAGAATCAAACAATTGGTTCGAACAATAACTAGTCGAATTAGACCAATCGAACGCAGCAATCATCGTAAAGCATCCTGAATCAGTTAGGAGAAAGGACATAATATACCATCAAGATAACACAACACTCACAGATGTGTTTTAGGGACTAGGTTTTGTGCTTGGGAATCATATAGGATTTGGAGAAATACTGTATAGAATTAGTTCAGTAGGCTATATTCTAAACCTTATCGCTTGAGTATTAATGGATTATCAATGACAGTGTGCATGGATCCGCTCCAAAGTTTGGGAGACAGCACATCACAAGGCAAGTAATCTTTGAGTTCTCTTATACATCATAAAATATGTAGGCGTTTCTGGTTTCTGTTTTCCCAGACTAAGAAAATAGTTCTGAGTATTTGGCTTAGGATAGACGAGTAGGCTGACCTTTGCTCAGCTCTTCAGGGAATGGCTTCAAAAGGGTCTTTAGATGATAATTTGGCGTTCATAACAGGCGGGGATTAGGGTCCAGAGAGAGTGTGCAAACTCGAGTGTAAGCGTGCGTTCATGTGTGCGTTTGTGTGTGTGTTATAACTGGCGTACAGACAGATGTAATGATGAATATGTGTGTTAATGGACATGCATTTAAAGAAAGATAGGAGCAAAAAGATTTTAAATTGACAGAGAGTTATAGAGGGTAAGAAGATGAGTAAATGAAGCAGTTTGTAGCGAGTCATGGTGCAGGCCGGGCCTGATTATCCTCGACCAACAAAGTTTTCGACAGATGAATTGGGAGACATCCTTTGTTTTAGTACGCAGCATGGAGCTGAATTTTCACACTGCTAGAATTAACTAACACCGTTCGATCTGTCGGAAAGAATGACGCCTACACTTTGAGAAAGGAGAGGCGCAACAAAATGAAAACAGATTACAATTTTCTAATAAATGGACAGCGACCACCCTGAATTCACAACGGGATTTCTTCATCAAAGAATTGCATCGACCCACACGTGCAGCTGTCGGTGAGAGAGAAATTCGCACACATTGGAAAACAACGTAGCCTACATGGAAACGGTAGACGGCCCTTTTAATAAGGAACCGGTGAAGCTCACCATTGTCTAAGAAATTTAATTAGTTCTCACGTAGCCTATTATCCACTCCTCCACAAAATTCCATTGAAGATTTTGAGATATCGTGTGTACAGTCATGGGCGTATACATAAATGTATGAAAATATCTCTCTAAAAACAAAAACAAATCCTGGAGCCGCTCCAAAATGTAACCGTTTGTTCCTTAACCCATTTCCCAGTCGTCTATTTCATTAAAATTTATTGGGTACAGTGGGAGATATCGTGTGAGTAAACAGACGGAAAGACGAGACCGTATACAAGTTGGCAGAGGTAACAATATCAAATACATCACTTGGAGGGGAGGGAATAGACAAACACTAAATATGTTAAATATTGTGGTATGATTATATTTGTTCTGGGTTATTAGTCTGCAAAGAATGTGTGTGAGTATTTATATGGGTAACGGACAAACCATGTTGGTTATACCGGTTCTCGTGAAATCGCCGGAGTTAAGCAACGCCAAGCATGGTCAGTATCTAGATGGGTGGCCACCGGGGAATACCAAGCGCCGTAAGCAGAACGAAGCTTCAAAAGGTCTTGCAAGCTGGAAGTGGGTCTTGCAAGCCATCGCCCGTGTGTACCCAGCCCCACGACACCCATGATGAGGGTATAAATGAAGAACAATCATACATGCGTGCATACATTGCAAGTATTTGTATGCAATCAATAAATAACTCTAAGCCCGGCATCTGACTATCCCAACTAGAGGCCGAAATATGTAGCAAATGACATTTTAAATCAAGTCCAGCCCCATGGTTCTTAAACAAAAGGAAGTTAAATGGTTACTTCACGTCTCTAGCCAGATCAGGAGGAAGGTTGTTTTACTTTTGTTGTTGACGAGTAACGTATATCAATGAATTTACTTATTTAACCGTCTGCTTCAACTTGTCATCCAATATTTTTCTTTCTTCTAAATCCAGCCTGTTCCCGTGGTTGGTTTTTATCAAGTGTTTTACTGATCCGGTTGGTGATGATTTTTGTGAAAAGTTTATAGATGCAGTTGAGTAGACTTATAGGCCTGTAGTTGATGAAGTCTTTGGGGTTTCCTTTTTCATGTTAAAGCATTATGATTGTCGTGTTCCATTTTTTCGAGACTTCACTCTATTCAAGAAACGAGTTTTTTTTATTGACGATCTTACCAGCTTTTTGTGTAGATCAATAGTGATGTTATCTGGCCCAGGAGCTTTTCCTTTTTTAGTTTGTCTGATGACTTGTTTAACCTCCCATGGTGTAACTTCTGGGAAGTCTTCGAACTGATTGTCTGCGTCTTGTCTGTTCGTTGTTTTGTTGTCCATGTGTCCAGAGTAGAGTTATTGGTAAAATTCTTGAGTGCATTCGACAATTCTATCTCTGTCTGTTGTTATGTCTCCGTTTTTTTTCGAGTATGCTATTTGTTTCTGTCCTTTACTGAGAGCTTTATTTATTGCTCTGAAGCCACAATTTTTTTCAAGAGTTGTTTCCATGATTGCCGTCGTATACATACTTTTGTCTTCTCTTAGTTTTTTTTATTGTTTTGTTTAGTTCGGTCTCCTCAATTTTTCTTCTTGTTGATGGTGGTGGTTCAAGGTTTCTGCGCTCTTTAATGAGTTTCCTGGTTTCCTCTGAGATTTTACTCATGGTTTGTGGGTTTCTTGGTTTAAACAAAATGGCAGTTTCTATTCGAGAGGTTGTTATTTTGCTGTAGAGTTCGTTGATGTTGGTGTCGTTCTCTACGGTAAGGATTTTAAGTTTTTCAATTCTAGCTTGGAGGATTGGGTGAGCTCATTTGGTACGTTTAGTGGTAGCAGTTTGGCGTGGAACATTTTTCTGCGTTCTTTATTGGTGTTTACTTGCATCTTACATCTTACCATTCTATGATCGCTTCCTGTGTTTACTTAGTTTAGAATTTGAATATCTTTGATGGTGTTGCATTTGTCTGTTAAGACGTAGTCTAGTGATACCTGCTCACCTAAACTCTCCACAGCCAGCCTCAAGATGAAACGAAATAGACGGCGAATATCTGAGCAACCTTAGATCTGCAGACGACATTTCCTTTTTTGCAAAGAACCTACACGACCTCCAACTAATGCAAGATGAATTAAACGAAGAAAGCAAGAATGTCGGCCCATACATGAACTTCAGTAAAATGAAATTTATGTGCAACAATCACATCGAGAATAAGAACACAACTGTCAAAATCGAAGATGCAAAACTGAGTTAAATGGACTTCATGAACCTAGGACAACGAATCTCTATGAAACCCACAAAAGAAGAAATCAAGCGAAGAATCACTCTAGGATGGCAAGCTCAACCTTCAAAAACATGACGATCCTATTAATCCCGACAAGAAGAGTATACAACTAATACATCCTCTCGATAGTCACTTATGGAGCTGAAACATGGAACCTAACCAAGAGACAGACCCGCAAACTGAGAACAATGCAACCACTGCATGAGAGAATCATGCTCAACCTCACATAGAGAAATCGCAAGACAGCACAGTATATCAGGAAGAAAAAGAGTCTGCGATATCATAGAGTCTACTAGAAAACTTAAATGGCAATGGGCAGGTCAAGTTGCAAGAATGGCAGACAATCGCTGGACATCACGACTCACAATATGGATCCCCAGAGATCAGATGCGAAACCGAGGCCAGCAGAATACAAGATGGAGAGACGAACTAAACAAATTCAGAAAATACTGGCTTCGCGACGCCCACGATAGAGAAATGCAGCGAATTCTGGGGGAAAAGTCTATGTCCAACGACTGACGATAAAAGGATGGTGACGATGATGATGATGATGATGATGATGATGATGATTTTTCTTTCTCCTTTTTTTCTCATCTATTTTCTGGCCTACCATCTGGCAAATGGACAATCTGAAGTATGTCTTCCTCTTTCCAGTTCTTCATTTCTCTTTTTTCTTTCTTTCCTTTTTCTGTCTTTTTTTTTTCACATCAAGGTTAATAATTACGTACCTACACGACCATCACACTGCTTCCCTTTGATGTTATCTCCAAGCCAACTTTTGCATCGACCTTTCCTTCACTTCCCCAATCTTTTCTGGCCAAAGCCACAAGTGGTCGACAGTCAAGTAGACCAAAGAAGGAAGAACGCTGCAGCGTCTTGTGATTTCAAGCTGGCACCGGTAATCGTAATGAAGGCCGGCCTTCATCCGAAGAAGATGATGCCGTGTGTATGAATTGATGGGAATGGAGTCCTCTACCATGAGTTCTTTCCGGGGAACGAAACAATTGATTCGAACAAGTACTGGAACAATTAGACCAATTGAAGGCAGCAATCAACGAGAAGTTTCCGGAATCAGTTGAATTAGGAAGGACGTTATATTCCATAAGGATAACGCTGGACTCAGTGATGGAAAAGAATTTTCTGAATAAGGTATACGGTAAGTTTGTATCTCAGATCAATGCCCCAGGAGAGGGGGCTAGAGAGGTCCATCAGGGATGAGTGGAGTAAACATTTGCTGTTGTGGGTTCTAGGGCAATCTAAGCCCCAGAGGTAATTTTTTTTTAAATTGTGGCCCAAATCAGAACTCTTTTGGGGACAAACAAAAAACCTGGAAATTGAGGAGTGGGTATACTCCCCATCAAACACACATCCTCATTTCTGTTGAATAACACTTATTGATAGTCCTTCTAATCTTTAATAAAATTCCTCTTGCTAGCAAACACTTACTAAGGATAATACTGAAAGACATGTCACTTTACTGTGACGTACCTCACATTCCCATAATACAGTCTTAAATTCATTCTTTAATTGAAATCAGCACATCTCTTGGTTTTGTCTCTGTCTTCTATCATAATCGAATCACGAATCATCAATACTCTGTCCATCAACATATGAGAATTTCTTTGGTGAGTATTAAAGCTTTTGTGGGAGGTTTTCTCTCATTCGTTACATTCACTAAATATTGCACCCTCGGATTACCAATATCTCTGGTCTTTAAAGAATTCTAATGAGAAAGAATTGAAAAAAATTGAAAGCACCAAGAGCAGTTCTCTGCTAATGAAATGAGAATTGCTGGGAAGACGGAATTATTAAGTTGCCTGAAAGACGGCAGTCGAATTAAAAAGAGAACAAATTGAATTCTTCTTCGGGTAAATGAATCCACACACACGCACACATGCCACTTCCTTCCGCCTCATATATGTCAACACCTATCCATAAAATGTCAGACACTACCTCTCCGTTCTAAAATTAAAAACCACTGCCACATAAACATTCCTGAAACTGGTCATTTTCATCGTGACCCTTTCTCACGCTGAGCTCTCCTATCTCAGATCAACTCAATACTCATAGACGCAGATACAAACACCTCCTGAACCTCTTCCTCTCACAGATCCTCCTCATTCCAGATCAACTTAATTCTCACACAAATACAAACATGCACACCCCTCTTACAAAACAGCCAATAACACAGAAATCTCCTCATTTCACTCTTCAAACCTTGAACATGTGAACAGCATACAATATTCTCTGCAACCGATGTAATTTTCTTTGAAAAAAGTGGTTGGTAACCATCAGAACATGAACATGTGTTAATAAAATATTTTCATGCATATATGATAGAAAAATAGACACACCCGAGAAATGTCTTGAATAGGAATCTGAAATAAACCGAATCATTCTCCTGGAGAAGCCCAAACAGGACAGAAACATAATCAGTTGAGTAGCGAATCTTTTATTTTATCATATTTCAAGCTCTAACACAACTCAACGTTCAACTTGAATGTATCGAGTACTTAATGAAATAAACCCATCACACATGGATATTGCATTATATCATATAATATATTGTATTATTGATTTGCATTATATATATATATATATATATATATGTATATATATATATGTGTGTGTGTGTGTGTGTGTATTAGAGAAATCACTCTATCATTGTAGGTATCAGTATTCATTATCACGATTCCTCTTGCTTTATTTGTGTGTGATATGTATTTCATCGTTTCAGGCAAAATCTTTTTTTAATGCAATTATGTGTCTCTTTGTTATGGTGTTTTTTCGTTTCATGTTTTTGTTGTAGCGTCTATGATACCTTGTATGTATTCTTTTATAAACTCTATATATTTTTGTCTATGGTCTTTTGCATATTGTATCTGTCTCCGACAGTTTAGTCCTCGATGGAGCCTCTGCTCGAAAAATACGCCAGTAATTCATATTCATAACATATAATTGTTTGATTTCGTCGTATCTTTGATCTTGAAGGAAAAACTTACCAATGAATCGTTGAAGTAACTCTGTCTCCCCGAAAGGATGTTGTTCTGGCTGAGCTGGGACGGTAAGCAAGAAGACAAACTAATGGACATTCTGCAAATGATGATCTGTGACAGAGAAAGGAATACAAAAGGAAACTTAGAACCTCTTAATCGAATGTGAATTTATCATTTCGCTAATACTTGCTTATAAGTATGTAAAATATGCTAATTGAACACGGCACAGAAAAGGCTCCAAAAGGTCACCTAAAGGCCCCCAAAAGTTTAGCAATACAACGTTTTGATCAGATACTAACAAAGCAGCGAAAATAAAAGCCAATAATTTGTTGTTTTTTTTTAATCTGAATATTGTGCGTTGCAAATTCATTTTGGTTCGACGGAAAGAAAGTACATCCGACGCGCCACCCTGTCGTCTTAGTTTCTTCCTAGGCGAATCCTGAGATTTTCGACATTCTGGTTGTCTGATAAAGAACAAATTAATGGCTATTATCTTCATTATTGTTTTAATATTAGATCGATACGATGTATAGTTATACTTTTTGGAGCCCCTGTATGCTGTGTTCGTCTACCATTTTTTTACATCCGTATAAACCAGGATATTATTCTCTCTGTGCTGTTTACAACTCTGTTCTTATTTCTCAAGATAAGTGAAGTGAAAAGACTTATCAAAGCTCTGCTCGGCGTTTCCTCCTTACTCTCGATCGTTCATCGTCAATACAAAAAAAAACACATTCCTACAACTGTAACAACAAACAAGTTTGGCCGCGCCAAGGTCAAGGTTCTTTGCTTCCTTAAAATCTAAAAGGTGAACAAAATAGAATTCATTTCTCCATACAATAATATCTCAAAACTACGTGTGCCATTTCGACTCGTTTATATGTAATTCCTGTAAATGGGATTTGCAAACGGTTGCAAAACAAGGTGGGTTTTAGACGAGGGAATGAATTCAATCAATTTCTGCATACGTCACTGTTCTTCGTGCATGACGTCAATGGTTTTTAGTCATTGTCATCCTTCATCCATCATTGTTGCAACATATGAAAATAAAGTCAAAATTCTATCATGGGGTTTCGACAAAAGAAAGGAAGAAAACATCTACTCAGTCAAATGGTTAATTCGCCACTGGCCTCGAAAGTAAGTCAGAAATAAATGAAGAAAAGGCCGAATCAGCCACTGACTTTGAAGTGACACAGACAGAATGAGCTACTCCGAGACCGATTCGATCCCAAGAATTACAGGTTCAAAGCCGTACTACTGGCCCACGGATATGTTGACGAAAAATGTAACTCATTTGTTCTCATAGATAATGCTATGGTTTGGTTATGAATTGTTTCAATGACATATTTAGTAGTTTTTCACAGAAAAGAAAAACAAAATATTTATGTAGACCATTATCATTGATTGTTGCTATTATCTACTTTCAATAGTTGTTGATTTTATTCGTAAATAAACAATTCAGATGATGGTGAATAATTAAGGTTTAAATGAAGTAAAACCAAACAAGATGGCAAAGAAGAAATATTGTAAATTTCATTTTGCATTATTAAGGTATCAAAAAGAGAGACATTTACTCATGAGGTTGATAACTTTCGGAAAATCTTCTCAAATCAAACAAAGGAAAACAGTAAATCATTTCAATGAAATCAAAATGTATTTATTGAATTCCTCCTCCTCACACCATCTATTTTGATCAATGGAAATGGACTCCGATATGAAATTACTCCATTTTCTAGGGGGTTACCCACCCTCTAATTTGGATGTCTGACTAATTGTAAAAATAAAGTTTACTCATTTAAGACAGACAAAACCTTTTGGAGTTTGTCACCAAAGTTGAATATATATATATATATATATATATATATATATATATATATATATATATATATATATATATATATATATATATATATATATATATATATTAGTGTTAGTGGATGTGGTGTAACGAATTTTCCCATCAAAAACCAACGATTAAATAATAACAACAACGTTCATCATGTACAGCGTCTTCTCTGTCTTAATTACCTTGCGAAATATCGTCTGTGTTTGGTGAACCTGCTCCAAACGATAACCTATTTTTTCTACAGTATATATATATGCATATATATATATATATATATATATATATATATATATATATATATATATATATATATATATATATATATATATATATATATATATATATATATATATATATATATATATACTGTAGAAAAATAGGTTATATATATATATATATATATATATATATACAGTAGAAAATATATATATATATATATATATATATATATATACATATATATATATATATATATATATATATATATATATATATATATATATACTGTAGAAAAATAGGTTATATATATATATATATAAACTGTAGAAAAATAGGTTATATATATATATATATATATATATATATATATATATATATATACAGTAGGAAAAATAGGTTATCGTTTGGAGCAGGTTCACCAAACACAGACGATATTTCGCAAGGTAATATATATATATATATATACATATATATATACATATATATATATATATATATATATATATATATATATATATATATATATATATATATATATATATATATATATATATATATATACCGTAGAAAAAATAGGTTATCGTTTTGAGCAGGTTCACCAAACACAGACGATATTTCGCAAGGTAATATATATATATATATATATATATATATATATATATATATATATACTGTAGAAAAAATAGGTTATCGTTTGGAGCAGGTTCACCAAACACAGACGATATTTCGCAAGGTAATTAAGACAGAGAAGACGCTGTACATGATGAACGTTGTTCTTATTATTTAATTGTTGGTTTTTGATTGGAAAATTCGTTACACCACACACACTAACACTAATCCTAACACTAACTTAAAACACAAACCCTAAATAATATCCTTTGCTGTTTAATTTTTTTAAAATACGGTTTTAAATGTTCCGAGTTGTCAGCGTCCATTTGTTCCGTAATAGTTTAACGGCAGCAGCAAATTATATCTGTCGAGAAGTTATCTCCCTTGTAAATTATTGACATAATGTTTCGGTGAACCTATTCCAAACAATTACCGAAAAATGATAAGCGCAATAACGTATAAGATAATCTGAAGACACCAATCTATGCTCAACCTTCACACTGTCGAGGTTCAGATTTTCGAGTCATTTTTCATGTTGTTTTTTTTTCAATAATGATGACTCGAGGGTCCAACATTTCGATTCGGTCGATGGAAGTTTTAAATAAGATTTGCTTTTAGGCTACAATGTAATCGTAACCAATTAATTCATTCGAAAAAAAAAGCAAATGGAGGTTTGTCATCAAGGCTGGTATCCTGACGAACGAGAAGAGGAGAGAGGGGACAGGTGGGAACTGTGTTTATTCTCTCAATAGGCAAGACAGTTGTGTAACTTGGGGTGGTAATAAATTCCTGTCTACTTATAGAGTTTTGACTTTGGTCAACTCCTGGCTACCTCTCTCCGCACAGGGAAAAGTCTATTCTATTTTGTTTTGCTTTAACTTATTTATTCCGTCTTACACGGTGAATGGGTTGAAAGACTAAGGATTGTACTAGTTCGGAGAATAAGTGTATTTTTAGCAGGTAGAAATAAACAGTTGAACAACAAATGCAGTCTTTGAGGAATAATGAACTATTTAGAATTAAAAATGATTTTTGCAGACCGATATTCCAAGCGATTAGTGGCAATGAAAGAGAAAACGGTTTGTTAACCCCTTTCTTCTGAGAGCAACATTAGCTTTCAGTAAAACTTTCGATCGAGGGCATGGCTGGCTTTATTTCCACCGCTTAAAAATGCACATATTGTCTGAATAGATACAGTCCTTAAAATTCTACTTCATTTATCGTATAAGACTGACAATACCACGGGATATATATATATATATATATATATATATATATATATATATATATATATATATATATATATATATATATATATATATATATATATATACACACACACACACACACACACACACACATACATATATATATATATATATATATATATATATATATATATATATATATATATATATATATATATATATGGGGTATAACTAATGATTTGGGGGGATACGGACCTCTAATTTGCTGACAAAGTGGCAAGTAATTTGAATTTAGAATTGAACACCAAGAAAATGTGAAAAAATTGGACACGGCCTACAATTTCATACAAAAATCTGATCCATTTCGAAGACCCGTTTCAAAGACCTTACGAATCTACTGGATTTCTTTGATAAATCATCTTCTTAAGAGATGAAATTTGCCGACAGAAAGATCATTGAGGAGTGCAGCATCCTCGTACCCCCATTCGTTACGTTCCCACGTGAATATCTATCACCAAATAAAACCAAAAACTGCTTACCTTACAGATGTGACAAGAGCAAGCGACTGGAGTTTGCCGCTGCTTTTGAATTTGTTGGCGTCTTCATTTTTGGTGGTTCTTCCCGTTCACCAAACGGAGAGCGTGATGTATATGATGTCATCTCTTGACGTTGTCAAACATGTTGGCATTTGAAAGAATAAATGAATTAACTTCTTCATCGCTCTGATGTGACGTTTTAGGTTTTTTTGTTTTTTTTTTAATTTTGAGAAATGATTTATAGCGAACAATCATCATCATCATCATCATCATCATCATCATCATCATCATCATCATCATCTCTTTTAACGTCCATCGTTGGATATTGACCTTCCCCAGGATCCGCCACACCTCTCTATCATGGGTGTTGTGGAGCCAGTATTTTCTGAATTTTTCTAGTTCGTCTCTCGTTTGAAGGTCTCTCTCTTGGTTAGGTTCGTGTTTCAGTGACTATCGGGAGGATGCATTGGTTATACACCTTTCTTTTTAGGATTATTGAGATCGTCTGGTTTTTGAAAATTGAGCTTGCTCTGCCGAATACTTGCCATCCTAGAGTGATTCTTCGCTTGAATTCTTTTTTTGTTGGTTTAATAGAGATTCGTTGTCCTAGGTTGATGTAGTGGTCTACTCTCCCCAATTTTTCATCTTCGATTTTGACAGTTATGTACTTATTCTTGACTAAAAGAAGATTTTTTCAAAGACCTTAGGTGAACCTTTCAGATTTACATAGTTCGCAGCATTTATCTTGTCCCGAAAACATTTAGAGAATTGGAGTATGTTCTCAATTGTCACACAAAGATCTTTCTCTTTTGAAATTTCATCATCATCATCAGTCTTTTAACGTCCATTATTGGACATAGACCTTCCTCAGAATTCGCCACAATTCTCTATCATGGGCGTCGCGGAGCCAGCATTTTTCTGAATTATAACATTGATACTGTGGGTTATTGTAGCCGAGATGCATCACTTTGCATTTGTTCGCAAGGAAACTCATTTGCATCAGTTTGATCCAATCTTCTTATAAGCCTAGATCTGTTTAAAGCAGAACTGGGGGAAAATTCAGATAACATGAAGCCGAACAATTTAGTATCGTCTGCAAACATTCCTACAAATGCATTAATAAGTCCAGGTATATCATTAATAAGCAGCGTGAACAAAATTGGGCTGAGAATTAGTCCCTGTGGTAAACTGCAAAGTACTGGTTTCCATTATTAGATTAGATTAGATATAATGGTGGCTCTTACTCGCTGTCTTTTTAATTGAAATATTTTTGAAAAGATTTGCCAACTTGATTAATTAGCGATACATCTCACAACAATTGAAGAAATCTCTGTTTGTGTGTATTTGTATATGCACAGCAATTACTCAAAAACTGATCATTGTACGAAGTTGACATACGCCAGATATATTAGACAGCATACAAGCCTCAAATTCGAAGTTGTTTGAATCAATGATTCTCGGGGAATATGATAACAAAAAACATTTTTCAAAAACTGAAGATTATTATGATAGATCTTTCTTCATAGTTTTATTTATCATCTCTCTTCACTTCAGCTCTTTAGAATTATATGAATTCGGATACAAAATATCTAAACTGGCAACGCTGAAGAGGAGTAATCGTAATTCTCACACAATGGATGGAAAAATATTTTACCTTATAATAATGGCAGGCCGCTCCACATAATGCATGCATCTTTGGAGCGAGCCCTAGTGTACTTGAATAACCTCACCCAGGGAATATTCGTCCGGCTTTTTTACTTCACAATGAATAAACAAATCACAGATAAGACATAAAGCATGTTTTGTGAAACAGCTGGACAGTCTGGCTACATAGAATATACCTCAGACAAAGCATATTAAACCATTTAAAAGTATTCCGTATCTATTCAAGCATTCTGTTGGAAGTGTTAACCTTTTGTTGGATATGTGTTATGAAGTTGAACCAATTGCCCACATGGACTCTTCAATCTCGCACCATTACGGCCTTCTCCAACATTAAGCACTGAGCCATCATTGCTTTGCATTTACTTTACTGAAAATGAATTGAACAAGGCGAGAGACGTAACTAGATCACTACTTTTTCCGATTTCTTAACTGATCACTCCCAACACAGCATGCTATCAAAAGACGTTGGTCACATGACAGTTTCGATTGAGTGACTTATCAGACCTATTTGAGATGAACTCAAAGGTTCTCTGGCGAAAAGTTGGACAAAAAGAAAGGTTCATTAAACATCTTATATCAAAATGATGAATTAGTGTGTTAGTGTGACAAGAATACATAATTGTAAGGTAATATAATGAGTTCAAATGATATAGTGTTCATTTCAGATTGTTCAATAAAATACAAATGTCTGCTGAAAGTTCCTGTAGACACTTGAATGTAGTGTTAAAAGATTATCTTGTTGCATTTTAGAGCATTCGTGTGTATGTGTGTGTGTGTGGTCGATTTTGTGCGTGAGGCTGTGTGTCTCCCTGTGTCTGTTTCTGTATGTGTCTCTCTATGTCAGCACACATCTATGTGTGTGTGTGTGTCTGTCTGTCTGTCTTTGCCCCTCTGCCTGTCTGTCTGCCTCTCTCTGTCTCTGTCTCTCTCCATGTTTGTGTGCGTAAGCTGCAACCGGGGGGACACTATTGCAATGACGAACTGGCTTTCTGTCTGTCCTTTTATCTTGTCCAGAGTGGCTCACAGAGAACAATTTGGGATACGTTCAACCAAACCTTTGATCGGTCAAAAAGGTTGAGCCTCGTTACTGCAACAGAACAGTAAGACCATTCAAGTACCAAAAGGTTTTGTCACAATTGTGACATATATTCTCGCTTTGTGGGGGTAAAAAAAACTTGGAATTTTTAAACAAATCTTTCACTGCATTATATTCCTCTCATTGTCACTAGGCATCGAATTAGGTTACAAATGAAGCAGACGACAGGAATGGATTATTTGTTCGTTTCTTCGTTACGTCACGGAATTAGAAGTTTGTAGAAAATATGGCTTAAGATTCGGATTAGCAAAAGAGAGTGATTCTTTAATGAAAATATATTACCCTCCCTACCTCCACTATAAATTCAAATAGAGGCTTCAAAATGTGTTGATTTTGAACGCTGGGGGCGAGGCCATATGCTGAAACGATGATAGATGAAGGCACGACTGCTGAACTAAGGGCGGAGTTTCAACGCGTGGCCTCGCCCTAACGTTCATAATCTGCGCATTTTGATGACATTATCTAGTTAATAAAAAAACATCTCTTGCTGGAAACACTGATCCGATTTAGTAGTATCTAAGCCTAAACATTTTCTTCCTTTATACCTGAGGAGCGATAGAGTTCACATCAACAATCCCCACCGCTCACAAATCATCTCTTGAGAACGTACATTCCGACAGAAAGGGAAATCATTCTTTTAAGAAAAGAAACGAGAAAAAAACAAAAACGTCACACAGTTCAACGTTTCTTTCAAACAGGTAGAACAAGTATTTATTCACCGCTGCCAACGATGTTGGGCAGGTATATATATTTGTATATTAATTTGTGTCAGTCTTTCCATCAGTCCGTCTGTCCACACGATATCTCCAAAAGTTCTCGATGAATTTCAATGAAAATTTGTTGAAGAGTGAACTGTGGTAGAATGAAGAAGTGATTGAATTTGGGGGTGGATCCAAGAATTATTTTTGATTGACTCGGTGCTCTCAGAGTGCTTTCTAGTTCAATTCCAATTCGTGTCCATCCCAAGTGACTCTCCAAATAAGAAAATATTCAAAACTAGCAGGGAATCCCGGCGTTCCCCGGGGAAAATATAAGTGAACATCCGCCAATTCAGAAATAAAACATATTCTTTATTAAATGTCTTATTACACAACACAACGAGGTGGTGGAAGCCGAAAAAATGTTTGAGTGTATTCAGTCTAGTGACTGGCAGGTTGTGCGTTTGATTTTTGGTATGGGTATCGCTCACACCGACAGATCAATGTAGACCGTGCAGCATTTCGTGTCACCCGTATTAAAATGTTTGAAAGCGAAAGATTGCATTTAAGATTCCGATATGAAATTTATTAAACAATTTCTTTCCAACCAAAATGATGGTTTTCTTTTACTTACAAATAATGGTCTTAAGCATAATCATTACAATGTAAATACACCCTGAAGGCTTGTGGCTAATCCAGCCGGTCTGCTTTTTCCCACTCCCTCAGGAGCACCAGCCAGGTCTGTCAAATCGAATTCTTCCCCTCTCTCAATAAAGGATTTTGCCCACTCCATCAGGACCATCAGACTGGCCTGTCAAATCTTTTTTTACCTCTCTCAGTCAAGGTGTGCACACAAATGTACAAAAATACTATATCAAGTATCAATCTAGAAATATGAGCGCACTTTTTCAGCATGATCGCACTTTTGATGAATGTGTTTGTGTGCCAGTGGTTAGAACGCCCGACCATCATCAGACATATCGTAGGTGTGGGTACGGTCGTGAAGAATTTTAGATATCTCTTTGCGTTTATTTGGATCATTTGTGCATACAAACATAGTGATAGGAAGTTTTAGGTATGATGCACATGGGAGCAGAATGTCTACTTTACTTTTTTGATTCATTGGTATGAGTGTCGTTGTTATTTTACATTCATTAATCGGAATTTTGAACGATGCCTGCATTGCAGTATCGTTTCATTTTTTTCTATTTAGTAAACGTTCCTTGGGTTTTTTTGTAATTCTAGTAAAGTTTAAAATCTCAAATTTCTCGTTTAGGCAGAGGTTGCAAGAATTTTCTAAATTTTGGCATGTATTAGATTGTCTAAGAATTTTCCATTTAACAGTTGGCTTATAGATCATTTGATGTAATTTCCAGTAATGGATGTAGCTTTGTTTTGTAACCATTGTCTATACACTCTCTATAAGATACAGGTCATAGGCGCAGGATACTTATAAAGTAGTGAAATACATATTTTGTCATGGTTTCAAATCTTTGAGGAAGAATCAAGAACTGTTTATATCATTTATTTTTTCCTTTATACGTTTGGAGAAAAGGAGTATGTTCTCAATTGTCACACAAAGATCCTTCTCTTCTGACAGTCTATCAAGGACAGATTTTTTTTTCCAAACGCTTTTGAACTACAGCTCCCTTTAAAACCATATATTTCATCTGCGTCCCAAGAAGAGTCGGTCAAAAATTATACATTGAAAATTAAACCTTGATCATTTTTTTTTTAATCAAGCATTTATTTTGTGACCAAAAATATAGTTGTACAAAAGTATTTGAAGATACTTGATTAATGCAGAAAAAACAATGAAGGATTGGCCTGATATGAAGAGATTAATTATAAATAAAATCAGCTTTTTATACACACGACTTCTCGTGTAGAAGGTATTTATATTCTTTGTCCCTTGCCCCTCTAACGACCCCTCACCTTTCAAGGCCCCATCAACACCCACGCCTTCCACCGCACTCAAGGGGTTGGTTGAGCCAACTTTTCGATTCACTGATCTAGGATATGAATTGAGCTTCCTGGGAGGTGCGTATAACATTGATACTGTGGGTTATTGTAGCCGAGATGCATCACTTTGCGTTTGTTCGCAAGGAAACTCATTTGCATCAGTTTGATCCAATCTTCTTATAAGCCTAGATCTGTTTAAAGCAGAACTGGGGGAAAATTCAGATAACATGAAGCCGAACAATTTAGTATCGTCTGCAAACATTCCTACAAATGCATTAATAAGTCCAGGTATATCATTAACAAGCAGCGTGAACAAAATTGGGCTGAGAATTAGTCCCTGTGGTAAACCGCGAAGTACTGGTTTCCATTATTAGATTAGATTAGATATAATGGTGGCTCTTACTCGCTGTCTTTTAAATTGAAATATTTTTGAAAAGATTTGCCAACTTGATTAATTAGCGATACATCTCACAACAATTGAAGAAATCTCTGTTTGTGTGTATTTGTATATGCACAGCAATTACTCAAAAATTGACCATTGTACGAAGTTGACATACGCCAAATACATTAGACAGAACGCAAAGAAGTGCAATCTCGAATTAGAAGTTGTTTGGATCAGTGGTTCTCGAGAAATATAATAACAATAAATGTTTAAAAACTGAAGATTAATATAATAGATCTTTCTTCGTAATTTTACTGATTATCTCTCGACTTCAGCTCTTTAGAATTATATTAATTTAGATAAACTGGCAACATTGAAAAGATGTAACTGAAATATTTCGAAGCTGAATTTTCGTACGATGGTCAAAAAAATATTTCACATGGCAATAATGTCAGGCCGCTCCTTACCATAAAATCTGACCCCTTCAAAACATGCACCTTCGAAACAGGCTCTCCCCTAATGTACTTGATTTTCGTTTAGTTTGATGTGCATTTAATATTTTGGTTCAAAGTCGTAGTGGTATCATAGGTCACAAGATTCGACTTGGGGATGGCATCGGGGTTAAGGCATTCAAACTGCTAAAGATGGAAATCTGAACCGGCTTTATGGTAATATTAAGTTTATTACCATTTAAAAGAAAAGGAACAGTCACACTTGTCAAATCAAATTTACCCCCTCTCCCATTAAAGGATTTTTTGCCCATCCTTACAGGACCATCATCCAGCCTGTCAGAATCTTTCTCTTTTCCCTCTCTCAGTTGAGGTGCATATACAGATATATTTACAGATCCAAATATATATATATATATATATATATATATATATATATATATATATATATATATATATATATATATATATATATATGTACATTTATCATCATCAACATCATCAGTCTTTTAACATCCGTCGTTGGACATAGACCTTCCCAAGGATTCGCCACACTTTCTGAATTCGTCTTGTTCGTCTCTCCATCTTGTACTCTGCCGACTCCGGTTTCGCATGTGATCTCTGGGGATCCATGTCGTGAGTCGTGATTTCTATCGGTTGTCTGTCATTCTTGCAACATGGCCGGCACATTGCCATTTGAGGGCTTTTTTTAATGAATTCTATGATGTCTCAGACTCCTGTTTTCTTCCGGATACATTGTGCTGTCTTTTGGTCTCTCCATGTGAGGTTTGGCATGATTCTCTCGTGTGCACGTTGCATGGTTCTCAGTTTGTGGGTCTGTCTCTTGGTTAAGTTCCATGTTTCAGCTCTATAAGTGACTGTCAGGAGGATGCATTGGATATATATATATATATATATATATATATATATATATATATATATATATATATATATATTATTGTGTCATCCACATACAGATGTTTCGTTGTATTACAACTCTTCATTGTGGCTATAGACTTTCCGTTATCCCATCCAGTACCACGAGGCAGGATTGAAGCTACGGAACTGGACGGTCAGTATGGCTGAATTTAAGCAATATATTTATTATAGGTTAAATTCGCCAGAGTGCTCTATTCCTATGAAAGAGCATTGCATATATATATATATATGTGTGTGTGTGTGTGTGTGTGTGTGTGCATGTGTATAATTTGAACTATAGGAAGTGAGACGGACCCAGGAGTGAAAGTGTATGGGAGCTAGGTTTATTTATCCGTAAATGTTTTCACTGATGGTCTAGACATGTTTCGGGAGGTATTCCCATCTTCAGTTGTGTGTGCTCTATGTGTGTACCATTTAATGGTTATAAGTTTACCGTGGAACATGAGTCTACCATCGGGAGCTTTGCTTTGTGAGCAAAAAATGAATGGGATCCTATCTGCTAGGGACATCATATATATATATATATATATATATATATATATATATATATATATATATATATATATATATATATATATATATATAATGATGTAGCATTTTCCTAAAGCTAAGATAACAAGAAAAAGAAGCTTTGGAATAAAATAAACATGTAAAGATGATATCATTGACGATAAGCCCCGTGTCTAACAGGCCGTTTAAACATTCGCAGCCAAGTGAAGCAAGCTTCCTCGTATAATGTCTTGTTATTATTCCAAGAAGTGGCGAGGTCAAGGCGGGCCCCCCTGCTATTTCTTGGGGGAGAAGAAGAAGAAACATCTGGATTGTTCGCGTGTCAACAACACGCTGTTACAACGCAACCATTTTGAATGACAACGCTACATGATGGACGGCGCCATCTTCGTGTTATTAAAATGGATGTGAGCGGCTCCTTCTCAAAAATATCGCTTGTGGCTTTTCGGTGATGAAACTTTCATATTCAATGAAGGTGAAATGGCTACAAATATTATTTTTCCCCAGGCTGTGGCCGCACAGAAACTAGAGAAAATAATGAATCTAAAAATTACGTTTGGTCGACAAAAGAGACAATAGCTTTAAATTTGGTTCATGCTATTTAAATGTCGTAAATAGGGGGTAATGGTA
Source organism: Thysanoteuthis rhombus (assembly GCA_963457665.1). Taxonomy (NCBI): domain Eukaryota; kingdom Metazoa; phylum Mollusca; class Cephalopoda; order Oegopsida; family Thysanoteuthidae; genus Thysanoteuthis; species Thysanoteuthis major. The sequence continues at coordinate 3,025,768 of OY735217.1, forward strand.
ATTCTTGATCTTATGGATGTAAAAGATGGTAATTAAACACTGCATGGAAAGGCTTCAAAACCAAACAAAGGCTCCAAAAGTATAACCATACAATGTGCTGATCAGATATTGATGCAATAGTGAAGTTAAAGGTCATTGATTTGTTCTTTCATCTAGGTACGACGGAGACGGTTCTTCCGACGTGCAAAAATACCGTCGTAATTTCTTTTTGAGACTTACCTAGAGATTTTGACATTGTAGGTGTCCGATAAAGAACAAGTTATTGGCTTTTAACTTCTAACAAATGTTTTGTTTAAGTACCATACTTTACATAATTTTCCCATTTCTGTCAAATTTCATGAATCTGGCAGACCTTGGAATTTCAGATCTCGGAATTCCAGAAATTGGAATTTCAGAAATTGGAAATTAAAACATGATTAAGAGTTAGTGAAACAGAAAGAATGATGTCATGACGTCATGTTGTGTCAACTTGCGTTTGCAAATTCTCAGTATTCTTTTGTAAACTTCAATTTCTGTTATGAAAAATATTATTTATATAAAATCACAAGTATGTATGTTTTATTTGTTTTTCTTTTTGGTCGAAAAAAACGTGCAATCAAGGATGCCATTAAAACAGTTCATATAATAACAGAACCATTGATCAATTTAAAAAAAAAGAACTTTAAAAGGGCAGTGTATTCGTCAGTGACCCTTTGTTAATCGTCTAATCAAGGTATATTACTTATGATCATAAATGAACGCCAATCTTACCTTAGTGTGTCCGTGACTCAGTGGTCTAGAACGTTCTGCTAGACCGCAGTAGACACTAGGGTCGAATACAAACGGGGGCAGCACGTTCTTTTATGGCTTTCGGGGTCACTAGCAGATTAACCATTAGGTTAAGTAAGCCTTCCCTTTCTTCCTTCCTTGCTTTCGAGGCTAATGGGGATCAACCATTAGGCTGAGTAGTCCTCTTCTTTCTCTTTTTTCCTTTAGTTAAACTCCTACTATTGTGCTTTGACTTTATTTTCGTATGTAAGAACAATGACCAGACCAAAAACCTGTGACATCATACACGAATAACTGTGACACAGTGACGTACGCGAAAACTGGTGACAAATTTGCTCCCTCTTCTAAAGCCCAACTCAGGTCGACTGGTTTGGCTAAAGTCTTCAAATTCCATTTAGAGTAACTACAAATAATGGAGTCGAAATGGGACACGTTGTTTTGGAATAATACTGAACGGAGAAAAGAATTCTATTTCGTTTACCTTTTTGGATTTTAATGAAGCAAGTGTGTTTAACCGTAGCGTAGCCAGGCTTGTTCTACTTGTATCTGAAAAGTCCTACTCCCTCAGTCATGTAACACGGGCTCTTCAGCCGGTACTCAACACAGGCCCTGAATATAATATTGTTTTGGTCGTGCTGCAATGGTCAGTCGCAGCACTAAATGTAATAAAATGTGTTTGATACACTTTGTTCGAAATATTGATTGTAATATCTTCAACATTCTGATATGCGGTTAGGAAGTGGAAAATACAACTGAATTTGCTTTAATTATCTTTCAGATCGCCTACGAGAAGTCACTATTTCCCGTCCCCAGTTGTGACAGAAAATGAAGGAATGCAATTGTCAACAGGGTTGAGAATAAGAAACAACAATCAATTTGGTATTTTATTTTATTTTTGAAAAATCATTATCTTTGTTTTTTGGCGGGTACCATGTTTTTTGAGGTACATATTCTTTGGGATTGAACCTTGATATAACGAATTTCGGCTTTAACGAACACATGGACCTTCAAACTTTCTGCTTATTTACCGAACGAAGTTTGATAAATGCAGATAAACACGTGGACCATAACGATCTTGACATCATGCTACTTTCGTGGTCCAAACATTAGCGGCCTTTGGATTAAGATCAGAGCGCAGTATCTGTTCACAGAACTCGCTCTGGTTTTGCGCCGGTGCAATGGTGTGGCCAATAATGCTTTACTGACGCCCGTTATTACTAAGTGCAAGAGGCCTAGGATTTGTCCTATGACCTCAAAAATTATTTGGCCTCAGGGGAACAGTACACCCCGGGGTAGTATCGTCCCATCGCACCAAAAGGCATGGGTCGGGCTTGCCCTGATGCTTTCGCGACACTGATTGCGAAGACTGGAGCAATTTTTGTTGCTTTTCCGTGTACAGAACCCCACATCAAGCCGACCTTGTGTCACATCTCGTTCTTGTAGGGAAGCGAGAAAATACGAATTAAAATGTAGTATCTGTTCGTCTCATGTCAAAGAAAGACAGAATTAACTTCCTGTTTTCAATTTTAAAGGTTATTATAATTGTATTTCGATTGTTTCCTAATGAATTTTAGTTTAATTTAAATACTTTTTTGATTGAAAAAACAGAAGTTGTTGGGAATCTTTTTTTTTTATCGTCATTGAAAACCATGTAACGTAGCATTCCCGTTTTGCATTTTAAAGTTTACTCTCCTCATGTGAACAAAGTAATTTCATTTCACTGAATCATTTCTACTCATTATAATTCTTCATTACTCTTTTTGACTCATTTTCAGCTAATTAATAATTATCAAATTTTGCATCAAACTAGATCGATGTATGTTTTCTGTTTTTGTAATTAAATCATTGTTTCGTATGTAAGTTGTTGTTTGAATAGTTTTATGAAATTCAAGAAAAGACATTCAACGATTAAAATACAATTATAATATAACCTTTGTTTCTTTTTTGTCAAAGGGAAAAAATAGATTAAATCAAATCAAAACTCATGAAGAAAACAATCTAAATACAGCAACAATAACGTTCAAAGTTTATGCTATGTTTTGTTGACGTGAGAAGAATAAATACTTCCCTGTCATAAATGCCCGAAAAGGCTGGACCACAGAGCTATGCCAACTGAGCCAAGAGCTTTCTCCTCATTACTATTTACTGAACGATGTAAGATATGGTTGAAAATAGAACGAGGTGTAACCGAACTGCTGTTTGATTAGCTTGATGATGTTCGTTAAATGTTGCAAATCACCGAACTTACTTCTCCAGTAAACCAACTCCTTTATTACCGAAAGCCTTCCACCTCCAGACGGGTCTCCTCTTACTCACCAGGGCTTAGATTGGCTACAGTTTTCACTGTTTCACTAATGAACCGTCCCGTTAAAATAACAAAGTTATAATACGACCCAGTCCTAAGGTTTTGAAGAATCCACACAATCCTAAATTCAAGATCCATGGAGGACAAAGCGAATTATTGCACATCACTCCAAAGTTGAAAAGTCCTAGGGAATTTTGATTTATTAAATCAACAAATACATGATTTAGATTTTCTTTCAATCAGGCAGTCTTCATGGTGTTACCTCTTTAATCGTGTCACCCGGTGTGGAAGATGAAGACAGCTTTCAAGGGGATGACGACTATTGGAAATATCTCAGATAAGTGTCTACACCCCGATGCTGATGAACATAGAGCCAGATATTGGAGACTATCTTCTGGTGGAATTGGTTGCCGAGAACTCAGCTAAACAATCTTACTATGTTGCTCGAGTAATCGACAAGAATGATAAGAAGTTTTTTGTTAGCTATTCAAGGCAATCCAGAAACATTAGTGGTGAATTTGTCAAAAAATGTCGACATTTCTAACATTGACAAAGAGAATGATGTCATATGCTTACCTTCATCCATCTCAGCTGGGGGTAACAAACGTGCAAAGTTATTTCTGCATTTTCCTATTGACTTGAGAGCACTCAACTGCCATTAGGTTAACAAAGTAGTTCTGAATGAGCCCTACTTTGTATGGAAGCACAACAACCAACTCAGTCGAAACTGTACAAGAACTATTTAGGCAATACAATTCTAATTGAAACAAATCAGCTTCTGTCACTTCCAATTGTCATTTTAAAATAAAAGGTTTCAGAACCAGAATTTGTTTTTCTTCCATTTTTTCTTAAAACTGGCCCAATGTACTCCATGTGCTCTTACTGCACATAAGATCTTTTGACAAACTTCTTCAAACATCAATTTCCTCTTCGAAAGCAATATTCGGGAAGGACTCGATATTGGCTAACATTAAGCAAAATATGATACGGTCACCCACTGTAAGAATCTAGGATTTAGCCATAAAAGCAGTTACAAGAGAGTAAAAAGTTTTTCAAGTGGACCAACGTGTCCCACTCTTTGCCATTTATCTTTTATTTTCACTGAGCCACATTGCTTTATCTATTGGAACTTTCATTATTACGGCAACAACAAAAAATTGCCTTTTCTCGTTATCCATTCTTTAAAGTACATCTGGAATTGTTGACATCAACAATATTGAATTAATTGATTACCAGTGATGGATTTGGGGTTTGGTTTTGGGAACTACGTATACGGTAAGGCTAGATTCGGGGAACTAGGTGTACGGTAATGTTTACATCAGTAGACATTGAACATACAATGAAAACTGTAATTGAGAAGTTAGAGTACGACCTACCCGCTTTTCATTACGGTTAGAATCGGGGTGGAACGAGTGACAGAATGACTACAGATTTTTTATCGGTTCAGTCAGATCAATGCGCCGGTGACAGAAGTGATCAAGGCGACGTCCACTAAATACGGATTTTTCTTTGCATTGTTTAGTCTTGCAGTCGAAGAGTGTATCGACCCAGAGTGTTGAGATGAAGAGAAACAATAGGGATGATGATAAAGTAAACGCTACAGGTCTGGTTAGTCACTCAATAGAAACTGTCACGTGACCAACGTTTTTTGGCAGCATCTCGATTTGTGGATGATCAGTTAAAAAAAATTGGAAAAAAAGGGTTGATCAATGAGTAAGTTACTTCTCTCGCTTTTTGTTGGGCAGTGATTACAGACAAGTTGGAATTAATAAAAATTTAAAAAAACAAGCATGAATGCTGCCGGACACAAATTAGGGGATCGATTTAGCATAAACCTACATTGCAAATTGAACTCCCATCTAAAAACCTTTTTAAGGGGGAATTTTCAAAAAGCGAAAAACCGTTTTTGTAGGCACAATAAGTATCAAACGTTTAAATTTTCAGCCATCTAGCTCCATTGGCGTGGCCTGTGCGCAACATACACACATACATACATACATACATATACAGCCAGATAGACAGATAGACCAGCTTAAAAAACATAGAAACCTATGTTGACAGTTGAGATTGACGTTTTCAACTAATAATAATTAATTCGTGTACGGTCATCGTTATTTTTTTAGTTTGCCGAACTGAAATCCCTTTCAGGCTTACTTGAAATGGAGTTAACAATTGCTTAAAAACATTACTCATCAAAAAGAGGAAAATAAGGGAAAATAACAAAAATCAATGGCGTAGCAAGAGATTTGGGGGCCTGGGGGCCTGGGGGCCTAGGTCCTTGAGGGCCTCTTCCGACATTTAATGACGTTTGACGAAAAAGGAAAACTTGCCATAGACATGGAATATTATTTAAAATGGTGAAAAATAACCCCGGAGACTGAATTATTATTTATGCGATTCCCGTACGTACAAATATATCGTTATTATTGTATAATGCCAGCAGACATGCTGTGGGTGAACTACTATTTATAACGCTTTTGCCTTGCCACGCTAAATTGGGGGCCAGGGGGTGTTTTCAAATTGTCCCCTCCTACCCCTCGCTCAGCTACGCCTCTTGTGACGTCATGGATTACTCTTTTTTTTTTACAACTACAACTATCATTTTTTTCAGCCGTACAATGTTGGATTGATTTTGAACTTGGCCCAGACCTTCGGGTAAACCATCCTTATCTTCCACTTCTCCATTCTCCTACTCCTGCTACTACTTCCACGGGTGGTGGATGAATCGTTGAACTTAGGGTCCTTGTTCTTAAATAAAATGAAGTGATACGTTGGTCCGAATAAATTCTTGTGTCAGCGACCGCTGAAAGCTACTGATACGAAAATCAGATTTTCATTTCGTCAGATCTCTTGCTGTTTTGTAGTACACTCGCAAATCCTAAAAGAAATCTCATGTACCCACAACAGCGAAAAGAAGTGTTGAATCACTGGGGGGGGGGGGATCCAAAGCACTGAAAGAACACAAACCTTTGCCAATACCATTGTCACTAAAAAAAAACAGAATGAGAATTTGTTCATAAAAGCTATGATAAAGGGGAGATAACTGTAAAACTTACTGGATCTGCCCCCGAATCTAATCAACTCTGTATTCAACTAAATTCAATCAAAATTCATTGAGAACCTTCGGAGATATAGTGCAGTCGGGCGAACGTGAGGGAAAAGCAGGCAATTCTCATAGCACATGTCATTCATTTAATGCAGTTGTATTTTTTGTCCTAAAATTATGTTAATTTTTTTTTTACTGCAGGAAAGGGGAAAAGAAAAATCATTGTAAATGATAACCTCTTATTTTAACCAGTGGTCCTAGTCAAAGCCAGCCCCTTTAGTAATCAATTAGCATGTGACACTGCAAAACGTAAAGGAGGACGCCCGCCTACCTGTCACTTTTCAGCAGTCGCAGGAATACGTCTCCCACTACCCCGGTTCTTGGGATATATCTTCGTGTGCCGTGATTGTCTCTGAGTCTATCAGTTGCATTTTACGATAAAACAGAAGAACTGGGGAATATTTTACGTCCATGGTGCTGATTTTTATTCAAAGACCATATCTTTTTCAAACAAGTTTTTCAACTTGTTGTTGCTTTTCTTGTTGTTGTTGTTGTTGTTGTTGTGCAGGTGTGTGAACGCACGCGCGCACGCGTCCGTGTATATGTTGTTCAGTGCGTTGTTTTTGCTGTTGTTGTTGTGTATGTGTGCGTGTTGTTGTTTCCGTTGCTGTTTTTGTGTGTGTCTTGTCAACGCTATTATTGTGTGCGTATATGTATGTGTGTATGTGGGTTGTTGTATGCGTGTGCATGTTGTTAATGTTATCCCTGTGTGCGTGTGCAAGTGTTTTTGCTGTTACTGTTGTTGTTTTTGTTGTTGTGTGTGAGTGCGCTGCTTCTGCTGTTGTGTATATGTGTGTTTCTGTCGTTTGTTGTTATTGCTGTTATGGCACGATGTTTTTTTGTTTTTGTTTTTTGATGGAACAACGACGTTTTTATCAAAAAAAATAATGCAATACAAAGACATGTGCATAACACGTATATGCCTCACATACACACGCACGCACGCACACATTATCACATACATGCATGTCACTCATACTCATACACATATACAATAGACACACATGCCTCGCACTCACATCCACACGTGCACACAGTGGACACCTGTGCATACACGCACACTTCACGCATACACATACCACACCACACCACACCACTTACAAACACATATAGTTCTACAGTATACACACACGTGTACTTGTATGTCACTGTATGTGGTGCGTGTTTGTAGCGTGGTGTCTTGCGATTTATGAGACGTCGTTGTTGACGTTCGATGGAAATTCGTGCCTTCGTTGTTGTTGTTGTCGATGATGATGATACTGATCATGATGGTGGTGATGATGATGATCATCATCACATACAACTGACAATCAGAGTCATTGAAGATTGTCACTTTCGTTGATTAGTTTTAATTCAGAAATTCAATTTTACGATTACTCAATGCTCTATTGTGTTGAGCCTTTTTTTTTTAAATACAATCTCGTTATACGTTGTAAGATTCCTTAATTAGTCTCTTTTAAAGAAAGCATTCAAAATGTACAGAATTCTACATATGGAACTTCAACTTACTTAAAATTTTAAAAAAAGAAAACCTCAGGTTTATTATCTTCATTTTTTGTTTTTACTTATTTTGTCAGATGAAGTGTGTTATTATAAATCATTTTTATTTGTCTTTTTTGCAACTATTTACCTTCATCTTAATTGTTGTTGCTTTTTATCGTGACTTAACTCTGACAGGTTTCCCTCCGGCAGTGAGAGAGTGAATAAATTAACAGCGTGAATCGGAATGAAGAATAAGATCCTGGTGAGAATCGAACTCACGACCCTCTATGCCGGAGGGTGGCTGGTTTTGTTTTATCAATAAATGTACTTTATACATTGGCACAATTAGATAAAAATAGTTTGATACGCGTAAACCAGTTTATACAGTAAAATCTAATTGTGAACACCACTGCTGTACGGAGGAGTTACTGTTTCAATCATGGATACAATCATCTTCTGAAAATCAGTTTCTGTAAGAAGTTCTAAACAATATATTGCCGGGCAAAGAAAACCTAGAAATAAAAAGAATAATTTGAAATATTAATAATTAAGTTTTAATTCTACATTTTCTTTTTTTCCTTTTTTTGTTCAAGTATGTTTTAAATTATATGATGGCAGGGTATAATCGTGCACGTGTCCCCAAAATGTGCAGTGAATATCCCTGAAATGTGCTGTAATCATTTTTATTTTTGTGTAGTAATGAAATGACATAATTGTAGCGGTTTCGCTAACAGTGGATTTTTATTGATCTCAAAATAGTTGCAAATTGTGCAGCGATCAATTTTTCTTATTTCATATCTTGTTTTATGGTCTTTATGGTCTCCCATTCATTGAGAACCTCCTTAATTTCTTTTTTTATATCTTTCAGTGCGGGAGTGCGGACATAATTCGTATCAGGGTCATTCGTTCTTGTATCACCGTAAATATATATCTTCTTGCTGTTGTCACTCCTACAACACCGCTTTTTATCATGTGTTTATAAAAATCAAAGTTTAGATTTTATTTTTTGGGTCGTGGTGGATTGTATACACCCCCCAAAAAGTGATTTGTTTTTAAAAGAATTTAAATTTTAAAAGATCGATCCCCCAACCATGTCCTCTGGTGCTAAAAACCACCAAGGGGGGGCTGATTCGGTGGGTTATTTAAATGCAATCAACGGGGACGATCGGGGGAATTTGGTTCACGATAGTTTAACAACTGAGGTTGATGTATGGACAAGTTCACATCGTTCCTGTGGAATTCTTGAGGTACGTACATGTATATAATCTTTTATAATCAATTCAATTCGCTTTTGTATTATCATTTTAACTATCTTTGTAGAAAACACACTGGGAGAACGTTCATTATTGGATCGGTCATGTTGAATGGCTAAAAGTGGCTAGATTTGTTTCAAAGAATGGCTAAAGTTTGGTAGATTCAGAGAAATGAAGTAGATTATTTTGAAAGGACGGTACCTTCACACTAAGGAAAACATATTTGGGCGTTTAGTTCTTCAAATTCAGGGTAGTGTTATTCAAACGTTAACATTGCATATTTATACTTTTAGGGGCCTTTATATGAGTTTTGGGAGCGTATATAATTACTTAAAAATATTCAAGACCCCTTACCAAAAAAATATTTTAGCCAATTTTAGCCATTCAAGAATGGCCGTTCTCCCAGTGCGTTGCAAAGATTGCTCCCTCTCGTATAATCATTATTATTATTATTATTATTGGCAATATTTTTCATGTGCAAAAATTTAACTATTGCCGAAATCAACTACGGATACATCATTATTTTTAATGCACATAAATGAATGACTAATGATATAAAAATGATATAAATAAATAAAAAAGAATATTTTTAGATCTGTATAGAAAACGACTTTCAAAAACATTTTCATTTTATTTTTTATTCGTCAATTTTTTTCGTATTAAATATTAATATATTTATAAATGAATAATAATATGAATATTAAAAAAAGAGTATAAATTGATAATATTAAATATGGGATCTTGTATTAAATTAGTTTGATCAGTTTCAGCCAACTCGGTTCCCTCTGCTTTTGTTTTAGTCCATTTTGTGCATCCGTAGTCGATCTCGTCAATGGTTAAAATTTGCTCTTACCCAAAACAAAAGACTGCTTTATCATTTTTTCAGACATTTTTTTTCATTTTTTTTTGTCTTCAATATTTCAACCATTGTCTAAATCGACTACGGATGCACAATAGAATAAGATTGATTTGATTGCATTGCAACAGATCAAACAATCATAAAAGCCCAAGTAATATTTATTTAATTCAATTCGTAGCATTAAATATCTTATTTTCATTCATTCATGTTATTTTTACAGCATTAATCATTTATTTACATCTATTAATAGTGTGATGTTTTATATTTTTCGTCATGATATAGCGGATAATAGTGTAATCCAAAGTCTGTATTTCTTCCCATCTTCATTTCTTTTTATTTGGGTGCCGTTTTTAACATCGAGTGAACGAGGTTGTGAAAATTTACAATTGGGATCACTTTCTCTAATTTGTGCCGAATAGGCTTTTACCATCTTTTTCACGACGCTAAAATCTGTTTGAGCTTCCGTAGTCGATTTCGACAATGGTTCAAATTGTGAGGACCCAAAACGAAAGAATACCTCTTTTCTCTCTCTCTCTCTCTCTCCCTTTTTTTAATTAATTATTTATTTATTTATTTATTTGTTGCACTAATCATCATTATTGTTGTTAGTGTTATCATTGTGTTAACAACCCTTGGTCTTCTTTATTGCACGGCGGATCCTTTTCATCCTAAAAAAAATGAAAGACTCTGTCACTTTGTCCCTCCCCTAAAACATTGTCGTGGCTCAGCCAGATTTTGTATGCATACTTATTGGACCTAAGAGACGAACCTGGACCATTCGTTGGAAAAGAAAAAAAAATTTTCTCTAGGAATTCCGAGGGGGGGGTGCTAATTTACTTGTAACTATGATGCAAAACTGAACCCTTACTTTTCGTTCATTGGAGTAGCTCAACCAAATTTGGTATGCATACTAAGTTCACTTAGGGGAAGAACTTTGTCTATTTGTTTTTTTTAAAAAAACTTCAAGTTTTTTTTTTTCTTTATCGATGTTTTGTATCGACCCTTACTTTCTGTTCAATACATATCAAGTGGAAATTGCTCGATGAGGCAGGTTTTCAGTTATCCTCGGGCGTAGGGTACCCCCACCCAACTAGGGGTGTGACGCCCCTATCCCATAGGGTATGGGGTGTAGGGCTTTCCGTGAGAGGAACTATCAGGAGCTATCGGGCGGCATTCAGCTAGTTATTAGATCAATCGATTGATGAGTCAGCCTCTTGTAAGAAAAAAAAAGAGTACCGTATTTCAGAGTACAATCATCATCTTGAATCATGCGACCTCCAGGTTCTGTTGCTGCAAATCAGTAAATGATTAAATAATGATTGATAAAAATAACATGGGTAAATTGAAAAATATATCAATATAGATAAATGATTGAATTAAATAGATACTTGGTTTTATATTTGATCAGTTGCAATCAACTCTGCACCCTTTTGTACATCCGTATTCGATTTTCGACGATAGTTAAGTTATGAAGGTACAGAATGAAAGAATGAGTGTTAATCATATCTTTTTCACTTTCTAGTTCAATGCTACCCCGAATTTTGACTCTGATCTTTCATATTAATGACTTTATCGCGTTATACACGAGTAAATACGATAAGAACAGCTCCTGCTCCCGTCTTCTTATTTCTCTACTTGGAAATATAAATTCCAACAACTACGTCCTTCCGTACTTTTTTTTTTCAACATTCAGCTTTTGTCATTCCATCTCATAAGATGAGGAGACTTACTTTCACTTTACCGAGGATTACATAAAATAGTTATTCATATTCTGGCAAACGTGCAGTTTTTAACCGTCGCTATTGGATAATTCGAATGAAACCGATTCTGGCTCTTCGCCATCCTCTTGGCGTTTCTTTCATGAATTCTCTTATTTCTTTTTATGTGCCATCTCTAACATCGGGTGTGCACATATGTGTGAAAATTTCTTCCCAGCAAACACATAGTTTTTGAAATGGCGCACAAAAGAAACAAGAGAATTAATGAAAGAAGAAATTGAACATTCAGGTATTTCAAAAAGACGGTGAAGTGTCAAAATCAGTTCCAATCAAATTATCCAATAACGACGGTTAAAAACTCCATGTTTGCCCATTTCTTAAAATCATTTTCTAAAGAGAGATGAAGGAACCTGTTAAATTCCAATTGATACAATATTACACAATTTCTGTCTGGATATATTTGGGAAAATGACAATTCCATTATTTTTATTTTATCTAATAATTTCTATTTCAACTTTTTTTTTTTCATTATATCTGGGTTTTTTTTTATTTTTACATTTACTTCTTAGATCGTAGGGGAATAAATAACTAATTGGTCTGACTAAAACCAATTTTTAATGCAGAAGAAAAGTCACTTTATTATACAGCATTTTCCTCAATATGATTAAAGCCATCCATACACGAGGCAAATATTGGGTTTTAGTCACGTGAGCATTGTAAGAAATGCCGATCAACTGAACTATAAACATCCTTCGGATAATAGACATCTCGGCGATTTCCTGACACTAAAATCCGTTTTTGTTTTTTCAAGTACCTTGTAAAACCTCTAAAACACTAGCTATTGAATCCGCTCTATGTAGGAAAGCAGGTCCCGATTGTAAAGTTTGTTTCACACACTCGCCAACTCGATGTTAAAAAACGGCAGATATGTAAACACAATTTGATTTATTCAAGGCAATAATTTTTCTTAGATGATCTATTTTATTTGCTTTTCTTTCAATGATTCTGTTATTCGTAAACTGTTTCTAACATCAAGAGTGTAAAACTTGATAATCGGGACCACCGTCCCTACATTATGCCATGTTTGTTTTTATTTGTGCGCCGTTTTTTAACATCGAGCGAACGAGGGTGTAAAACTTTACAATGCAGACCACCCTCCCTATATTACTGTGCCGAGGTGTTTTTGAGTAATTATTTCGTCGCCTCCTTCCAATTGTTTGTATTTACGGATTTGGTGAATAAAAGAAAACCTTCCAGCTGTCTGTCTTCTGCTCTGACAATGAGTTGAGCATTTATGCCCCCCCCCCTACACACACACACACACACACACTATCCGAAAGTTTGAACCTTTCGTAAGATGAAATGGCGTAAAACGAAGAAAGAAGTAATTACTATCATTTATATAGTAGGTAGTTTTGGGCATTCCCAAACCCTAAAAGTAATCTTGCGTGAGATTTTCACTACAATTTACAATGCTGCAATGATTGAAGAGAAATGTGACTTCAATTCTGACAAGGCACTTAAGTTTGAGGCTGATTTTCAGGATGTTTTCGGTGCCTACGACAGCTACAATGAGCTACGATAGAAAAATGCAAGAGGCTAAGCAGTCAAGCGTACTATAGTATTTTAAGCTTCCCACAGCAGCCGACGGTCCTAAACCTTTGATATCAGCGTGGGTCGGGGGCTGAGAAGGCTCAGAAAATTTTCCCAAATAAATTAATGGCAATTGACTCTTCACTTCACTTACACTAATTCAGGAAGTGATGAAAACCTGTATTTATGTGGGCCTTTCTTCCCTGAAAGTAGAGTAAAGCGAACTTTTGAAAAGTGGGAGGGACCTGTATTTGTTGGACTGCAGTTTTACAAGCGTTAACTAACCTCTTTACGTTAAAAGACTTTCCTTGTACAACTCATTGGTCACCAATTGTGTGAAAAGTTGCTGATGGAAAGTTTCACGTTTTTTAAGTGGAGATCATATGATGTACTGATAGAAATTTGGGGGCAATCTTTCGCTAATTATCACTAGCCATTTAAGAAATCTATGAAATCAGAAATGGTAGGGCAGAAGTGACTAAAAACGGCTGTGTCTAAATACGCCTTAATTCATAAGGATAAATGAAATACGGAATTACACCATTTGTTGTATTTTTTTAGTGTATATATTTTATTAAAATAATTGATATAAATCATTGATTATTTTCTTAATTCAAACTCAACATAAGTTCCTCAGTTGTATACTTTTATATTTCTTGACTTGTGTAAGTGAATACAAACTTGCTCAGTGACCAGGAATTTTTTTACAACGCTTTAGAAAAATCATTCGAAATCCAGTTTAAACTATTATTTTTATGATCAGTCAGGAGGGCGATTTTCATTAATTCATTTTTTTTCCCCTTGTAATCAGTGATTGTAATGGGTTTTGGGAATTATGTTGAGGTATTTATGCTTGGGGATAACAAAGGGTTGCATCAGGAATGAGTGTAGTGAACCCATGCAACTGGGGATAATGGGGCAATGTGACACCCCTCCCCCGACACCACCCGGATGATTAAAAAAAAAAAAATATTGTCATTTTGAGACTACATAACCTACACTGAAATTGAGAAGTAGGTATATGCTGAAGCCCCACTTGATCTTGCAATTTCCACCAAATTTCAATGCCAATATCCCTCATACAGCATTTTAAGATAATTGGTGTTTTCATTTGAGGGATTGGAGTATTGACCCCAGTGTCAGAAGTAACTTTATTATATCTCTGAATTAATTAAGTATTATTATTATTTCTATTATTATTATTCAGAATCAGACAGAATTACTGCAAGTAATCTAATGGTTCTAGGTTCAATCCCAGTGTGAGACAATAATAATACTACTAATGCTAAGAATGGGAGTGTGGTCACGTCGGTTAAATGAAGGGTTCGGTTCGTTACTTCCCCACACCTACCAGATGATACCTGATGAAGGCTGTAGAGTGCAACGGCCGAAACATTGTATGAAAAAAAACCAAGATGAGGATAGTCCGAATAATAATAATAATAATAATAGAAATAGTGACTTTATTAACTTGAGTTTACTAAGATAATAATTGTTTTTTCTGTTTGTGGTTCTTACTTCAATGAAATTAATTGACCTTTTATTTCTAAATAGAATATAAAAGCTACTTTTGTGTTTAGCTGACAGTTCACCTTCATTACACACTTTGAAGTATATTTGCGGAATAAATATATACTTTCAGGTGGGACAGTTATAGTGCAGGTGTTGCAGTCTACTTAAAAATGCTGCAGCCCCAGCTAGGCCTCTGCTAACTTTCTTTTTAGGTTGCTAGGATTTCATCTTCTTTTTTTTGAGCTTGGTTATCCTTGTATGAGACTGTAAATCCAATTCTAAAGGTATCCTGATTATAATAAATGATATTTATCTGCAGAAATTTTTAGATTTAAATTCAAAATATTTTTTTTCTAATTACTGATACTGGCATGGATGTTTCTGTTTTTTTTGTATTTTTGATACAATGGTTATTGAAAGCAGCATAATATTTACAAACACACTCAATAAAAGCAATTAAAATTGAATACAAATATACGTCTACGTATGTATATAAATAGATATGAATAGATTTATGTTAAATACAAATGACTAATCAATAAATGACATGTTTTGTTTTTCACTTAAGTAACATTTAATCTGATTATTGGAAGCTTCTAATTGTTTATGTGTCCATGTCATAATCACACTCTAACAACAAAGCCCATTGACCTATTTTTTGGCATGAAAACTCATAAGATATCCAGTTGCGACATAGGCTATGTGAGGTTGACCTCAGAGGTCATTCAAAGTTTCCCCGATGTTATCGAAGAGCACAGTATGTCACTTCTAACCAAATGAAGCAAATTTGAGCAAAATCGAGTGAGATATTGAGTTTGCTGTGAAGTATAACACTGTTTTTTGACCTCACAAACGGTAATACTGATAGTCAAATTGAACCTGTAAGATCATTGCAGGTAGAATTACTTTCTGGTCTTTTATGATTTGTATTGTAGCCAAACAATTGCATTGTGCTTCAGGATATTTTTGAATAGCAGCTACTTTTCCATTTGTTGATTGTATAAATGATCTTTTTTCATTTGTTGATTTGTATAAGAAGAAATACATTAAAGAACTTTATTTTTTCCCTCTGTTGCATTTAAAGATATTTTCCTCCAGGCTTTGCCAGGTATCCATGCTAACCATCTGATCCTTTAGGTGGTGGAGATTGAATATAATCTAAACTTTGATATGCATTAACTTGTCCTCAACTATTGTGGAAGACATTGACCTTTTTGATGTCTTCATTAACTCGCCAGCACTGAAAGCTTTACAGAAAGATGGCCTTAACATTTCCGTTGTAAAACCCAACCTTATCTACTGGTCTAATGAGATCTTTAATGAGAAACTGTATATGAGTGAAGACGGGTTGTATATTTCCCTTGAGATTACCATACGGTGGATCAATCTTGATTACCATTGGTTGAACACATTTTAAATTGTTGACTCGTTTTCATCTTCATCTCGATTTCAACTTTTTTATGCATCTTTTAAATCTGTTTGCACTGTTACTCGTTGCGATAGAAAAAATAGCCGGAGCAAAATTAGGTCGAAGATAAAAACTGGTTAAAAACTTGAAAAACAAATAAGTTACAACAGTGTCCAGGCAGCTATCAAATTGAGCTTCAAACCACCTTAAAGAGTTTCCACTCCCGGGTTTGGAAACAGACTTATCCTTCTCTTACACCGGTTGGCTTCTTAAGACTAAAGAACCCAACCTGCCTTGCTATTATACCTATAACGAGGGAGAACAGATGGATTCATGCCTTTCCCAAGAGTATTTGTATGAAGAGAACATAAACAGCCACGGCCAGAGTTTGCATTTGAGTTGTTGACTCCATTGCCCATGCTGTAACACCCCCCCCTTTATTGCTCCTACCCTGATTTAGAATAAGGAAGCCTCATCCTTTATTCAACCTTTCCTTTCTCCTTTGTCTAAATAAAATTAGGGCTGCTACCAACCTCAGAGCAGTGAGTTATGTTTTTTTGTTTTTTTTTGTTTTTTTTTCAAATATCATTAATACCACATAACTGATACAGGATTAAGGCTGTTCATCTAAGAGAAGGTTATTCTGATAGAAAACCTTACAGCCCAGCAGTCATCATAGCTGGTCCCAAACCTGAGTAAAGAGAGAGGGTTGGACATGGAGCCAGTAACTTCAACCCATCGAAAAAAAAAAAAAAAGTACTGAAACCACAGCAGAGTTTTTGCAGCCCTATGCTCCACAAATTGTCGACGGGAAACTATCTCCAATGCAAACCTCCTCAAATTACTCACGTCTTGAAAAAAAAACAAAACATTCATTCCCAAAAGGATCTTTCCAAACTTCTAATCATGTATTTGCATTTTTCAGCCTCAATCTTTTTCAGCCTGAATTATGAATGCGTAATTCATTGTTATTCATTATCAAGTGCGAAGCGCACGGTAACAAAACTTGGCTTTGAATCCCTTTCTGTTTGGGTCATCTTTCTTCTTCTTCATCTTTGTAGCAGCTGGCAAATTTTTTGTGTCTGTCTGTGTGTATGCACGCCTCCCCCCGCCTCCCGAGGCATAATTTTTTTAATCAATCCTTACCAAATTCAGACCGGACACATTTGGATTTTATAAAAGAGGAAAAAGAATTTATGAAAAAAATCTCCCTTTTTTTTGTCGCTTCGCCCTTGGGGTGCACAACTGTGCAGTTATGCTTTTACTTGTTTATTTTATTTCCTCATCTTCCATTGTTACATTTCTAAATGCTCTTCATTCCAGTTCACAGAAAAACCTATCGACAAAGTACCTCTGTCTCAGCTCTCTGTCTCAGAAGCCGCCCATGAGCGTTACCAGGTAGTTTGCTAGTGTCCATATTTTGTTACTCCCCCTGGAACCCTGTTCAATACGGGGGTGCTCTCCCCCCCCCAGTACCTTCAGGGTGGGGATGCTTCTCCATGACCCCCTCTCAGCATAAGGTTGCTTCTCTCTTTATGAGAGCACCACTCCATTGCACTCTCTTTTCTATGTCTATGTATATCAGAAGTCCCAAATGTCAGCAGACTACCGTCCCCTTTCAGAGCATTTATTTCATCAATGCTCTGCTCTCCCCTCTAAAGTTGGTCAAAACTTTGGAAAATTTTGAATACGTGAGCATATGAGTTGACTTTTTGAGCAAATGGTAGAGTCAACCAATCCAGCTACTATGGGACTAAAATTGAATTAATACTCATGCGTCGTCATATACAGTAAGCATTTATTTTCTTACCAAATTATTATTGTACAAAAGTATATAAAATTACTTGATTAAATATAAAAATAATTGTGAACAATCGGTCTGATTCGACTTCATGCATAGAAGATATCATTTTGTATTCTTTGCCCCTTGCCCCCTCCATTTTCCAGTGCCCACAAAGGGGCGGTAGTGCCCACTTTTGGGATCGCTGATGTACATAAAATGACAAATCCCTCATTACTTGAGCATCCACTTGAATCTTGTAAATTTTACTGTTGAGACATCAGTGCTTCATATTAAATCAGATGGTTTTAGGGATCACATCAACATCATCCTGAGTTTTTTCAATTGAATATTCCCCGCTCAAGTGATTTTTCACTTGAATATTCCCCATCCCTGAATTACTTCAATTGAAATCAATAAAAACAGAATTTTTTTCTCTCCAATGGTAGCAACGCTTATAATGTAGGATTTGTACATTTGCTTTTTCTTTTCATGTCAATATTGAGTTGAACTCCGCCCTTGTCTGACCCATGTACTCAGCTGACATGCTGATGTATACTGCTTCTAACAGTTCTAACAGCATTTTCTGTCTATAATCTGGACTTCTTCCAAGAGAGGATAGTGTTCATCATTCTCAGCCCTGACTTGGCAAGCCATCCCCAAAATTCTGGGATGGCTGACCAGTCCTGAAGAGGGGATTTCTTTCAATACTTCCTCATCACCCCAGTGGAAAAAAATTGTTGTTAATTAAATTTTAAGGTTGTTTTCAATTGCCTCACCCTAAAAATATGGTCAGTAATAAGGTAGTTGCATTAACACACCTGAGACTTTAGGAGCCCAAGATATTGCTCTAAGTATATACTATCTGTGATTCAAATTCAGGGTTTTACCATTTAATAGTCATGAAGGCAAAATGCTTAGTAATTTGGTGTTGGATTTGGTTGAAAAAAGAACAAAATTTAATAAAATTCTAGGAATTTTGCATTATGAAATAATTTCAATTTACATAGATTATTCCTTGAAGGCAAGTGGCATACTCTGAACATTTCAAACTGTAAATATTTTGATTAATGAGAGATCAGTTGATGGTATTCTCACTTACCCCATTTTACAATAACTCTTAAATTCATAAAAGGCTTGAAACCACTTGTAATTGACATTGGAACTCTTCTGTGAGTTGAGTAAAAAGAAAAAAAATTAAAAAATCAACCAAATGGCAGATAATTTTAATCAGAATTTTTATCCCTTGAAATTGATATTCCATTTTTCTTTGTATGAATTTAAGAGTTAAAGCCTATTGAATAATTGTATTTTTAGTATTTTGAATGCTGAAGTTGTCTTCACTCAATTTTGGTGACAGTTGCCAGGAAACAATCAACATAGGTTTCTTCAGTTTATAAGTTGGTCTGACTGACTGTATCACACGTACAGGTGACACTAATGGAGTTGGGGGCTAAAAATTTAAACACTTACTCCCTTATTATGTCTAGAAAAAAAAGTTTTGTTTGTTTTTTGAAAATCCTTCTTCCCCCAAAATAGGTTCAATTAGCAATGTACATTTAAACTAAATTGGTCTGGCAGTGTTCTCGCTTGTTTTTTGGAAATTCAGATTTCTCAGTGATAACTGCCCAACAAAATGTGAGAGCAGTTACTCATTCATTGATCACCCCTTTTCCCAATTTTTCAATTTATCATCCCCAACATGGTATGCTGCCAAAAGATGTTGGTCACCTGATGGTTTCTATTGAGTGACTAACCAGACCTGTTAACTCATCATTCAAATTCATTTTTTAAATTAAATCTCAAATCGAGGGGAATAACTTCTTATCAAAATTATTTCCCTTGCACTTTGAGGTAATTTCAAATTTTTTTTCATTTGATCCACAAAAATGTTCCATTTCTATAATTCTATCCGTTGAAGAGTTCCACTACGTTTAGAAGTGGTATGAAAGCAGTTTATGAATTTAAGAGTTTCAAACTGTTGACTCTAAATACATTCCTCTTATTTGTTTGATGCTAAAATTGGTGAGAATATTGAAAAATCAAACTGATTGTTTCAAAGTGATCAACAACTCAGCATCAGTATGATTGAAAAAATGTCTCCATCAATGAAGAGACAGTTCTTGACGTGCGTGGGTGTCCACAACTTTCATCTTCAATGTCCCCTCAATCTTCACAAAATCTCTGATGCCACTAAAATCCTTATGTGCACAATATGTATCCTTCCCAATAAACTCCAGTTGGCATATGAAAAGATTTGGTAGCCATTTTGCTCACTACTCTCACCAAAAATTCCAAATTGATGCTTTCCTCAATTTTTGAACTGAATGTTCTAAAAAGACACTAAAAAAATCATGTCTAGTTCAGAGGCGTTGATTTGATCAAGATGTATATGCCTGTTCTGACCATGTTCTAATATATATATTTATGCATCGGACATTTGTGCAAGAAGCTCAAAATGCTTTCCTACAAATTTTTCTATGTAAGTAAATAAATATCTTATATTCTATGTTGTACTTTTGTCTTTCAGGGTTGTTTCAAGAAACTCATCTTTGCCATCCTTTCCTGTATCATAGGATCTTCTTTCCAATATGGCTACCACACAGGAGTAGTGAATTTACCTCAAACTGTGAGTTAACTCCCCTTCATCTTTATTTTGACAATACAGAGGACTCTGTTTAACAGAACTGCGTTGTGATCAACAATTTAGGATCTGTTAACCAGCTGGTCCGATTAACTGAACGACTCGATTTTTCTTAATACACAAAACATCAAAGATGTTTGGGTTTTTTTAATTTAAGGAGAATAACCTACATAAAAACCACAACAGCTTGATTCTCTTTTTTTTTCTATTTTCTCTTGCTTTTTAAGATTTTGCATTTTAACTTGAGTCACAAGCCAAAAATATTTGAATGATAGTTGTTTTGAGAACTAGAAATTATATTTTTTAATAATTCCATCAGATTTCATTTCAAAAAATGTTTATTTACTAGCAATGCTGTTTGATCCAAATAAACGATGTATTCATCATGATAAACGATGCAAATCGGTGATGATTACAGACATTTGAATCAAGATTGGTTCAATTGGTCTTAATAACCGGAATCCACTGTATAAATTTTTCTTATTTACCTCTGCCAACAAATTTGGACGGATATATATATATTACTCCATGTCTATCCGTTTGTCTGTCTGTATGACATCTCCAAAAGTTTTCAATCAAATTTTATGGAAGGGTGGGCCATGGACTTGGGAAGTGATCAAAGTTTGAGACAAATCCTGCAATTTGGTTTTGATTAAGAGATATTTCTATTCTTCATGGAGAGATTTGAAAAAATGAACAATGAATAAAAAATGTTTATTCAAAATCCTCAGGGAGGTAACTCAATATTTGGTCATGTTGCAAGAATTAGGTTCTTGTTTTTTGATATTTCATTTTCATTCAGTTTTTAGGTATGGTGCTGGCGGGGGGTATGTACTCTCTGAGTGCTTTCTAATTTTGAAGTGTTCTTAGAAAACCATTCTGATCCTTTTCTCTTGGTCGAATGAAAGTAAAAGTATACCTTTTTGTTTGTTTCTGTTTAGTTTTTTTCTTTTTAAACCTAAATCCTGGATCATATCAGTCCTTCAGCTTGAACACTATAATTTTTAGCAATTGGGTTTTTGTTTTTTTTTAATATTGCCGAAGATAATGAGAAGAAATATCAGATAATTCGTGCAATGTACCAATATTTAACCGTATAATACATCCCAAAAAAACATGGGCTTTAAAACAGAAATAAGATATGTACCTGAAATTGATAGGAATAATGAAAAAAAGAAAAAGGAATATATTACAGTTCAATCCACCATATAGTGAAAGATATATCAGTTGATATAGGCAAAACCTTCCTTTAGTTGATAGACAAATATTTTCTCCAAGCGAATAAACTACATCCTATGTTCATAGAAATAATGCAAAGGTTAGATATACATGTACAGATAACGTAAAACAAATAATTAATAAAACCTAATCATAAAATAACCAAAGCATCGTCTCCAGCAACAAATACCGAATGTTACTTATGGGACAACAGTAACAACGGAAAGCAAAAAAAAAAATATAGGTGTTACTGAAAATGCTTGAAAAGCAAGATATGGTTATCACAAGATGACATTTAATAATACCAACAATAAAATAAACTACATTACCACAATATATATAGAAATTAAAAGAAAAACAGGATCCAATCGTGAAACTTATGAATTAAAAAAAAAAAATGAATAGTGTGATTTTCTTGGATCTATGTCTGTTACACTGAACTCATCCTCTCAAAGGTAACCAATTTGTTAACCCATCATTTAAAACTCTGGATTCATCAATGCAGTATTTTTTTTCTTAGAAAACATCTCATAGGAATTCAAATACACTCATGATCTCTTTCACTAGGATTAACTTATAGATCTTGAAATGAGAAGATTTTTTTTAAATGGATCAGTATGCACATCAAATAGCAATGATCAGCAAGCTAATCTGGCTGGCTATTTTTAGTGGGTTCAATCCTCATCATTGAACTATTCTAAGTTGTTGAATCATATGAAACAAAAAAAAAAACAGATCAGGATACACGTCGATTTGCAATGATCAAGCTGATCTTGCTGGCTATTGGTAGTGAGTTCAATCCTCATTGATTCTCCCAGTACTGATGGTTTGATACCAACTTATGTTAATTTAATCTTCTTATATAATGAACAGTGATTTTTTTTTTTTTTTTTTCCCCCTTTTCTCATCAGCTTTTACTACGGCAGACTATGACACCATCGTAGTATGAAACCACCAAAATTAATTCACGTTACATGACTGAAAGAAGATGTGGGCAAAGTGATCTATTATTTCCGTGTTTAGACATTCATCTCCCAGGATGAATGTCTAATGGGACAAATATGTCCCATTGTGATTTTGGTTCTTCCAAATAGGGAAAGATTTTTATTTCAAAAGAAGAATCAGGTTCCTTTTAACCATTAGATAAATATTATCACTGTACTGCACGCATTACTAAAAAATAATATTTACAAGTGTTTTGGTCAACATTCAAATTTTCTGTTTGATACCAATTTTTGCTTTGCCTCACCAGGGAAAGAGACAGATCAGAGACACTCTCTTTTCTTATGGATATCACATTTTATATCTGAAGGGGCCAGAGAATGGATCGGCTGAAACGTTGTAACCTCAAAGATGGGAAGAAGATATTAAAATGTCCAAACAAAAGTTGGTACATAAACATTGAGGCATTTTTGGTGGTTTGGGGGGGGGGTTACACCCTTTCAAAAATTCAGGTATCAAACTTCTTAAATAGCCAAGACTTGCAAGGGCTACAACTAAGAGAATGTGTTATAATTATCTCCCTTTATTTGTTAAGCAAACTTTCCAGAGTTGTTGGTGTAGAAATGGATTGGTGTCATTAGCGGGAAATTATATGAGCCAGGATCACTGGCCAATGACTTCTATGGCTGTAACTATAACTGGCAATGGCTCATGTGGCTGTAACAGCCATGTGAGCCGTTGACGGTAATGGTTATGTGAGCCGTTGACAGTAATAGTTCTGGCCATATGAACCATTCAGTGATAGTTACAGCCATTTGAACCATAGCTCTAACTATTATCATAAAAGGTTCACTAAACAATTTTCTTGACATTTATGTGGTAAGGTTAGTTAGTCATAGTTACTAGTTGAATGGCTGGGGCTATCTCATATCTTAGATGTCACTCTCTCTATTATTGTGGAGTGAATAATTATTTCTTGGAATTAGTGAAATATTCAAAATATTCTACAAAGCTCTCATGAGAGGTAACTGTGGCACCCTAGGAGCTGCAACACACACTTTGTCAATTGAGTCTGGGAATCACAGCCATAACCAATTAGAAATTTATTGCACATGCATGCTGTACCAATGGAGCTAGAGGGTTGAAAGTGTAAACATTTTCTCCTTATAATTCAGGGGTTCAATTTGAAATGTAAGTTTATGATAGATCTCTTAGTTTTTGCCCAACAATATTCAGGCTTTTTTTTTTTTTTTTTTTTTTTTGTGATTACTATCTAACAAAGGGCAAGAGAAGTAACTTATTCATAGATCACCTGTTATTCTAATCTTTCAACTGACCACCCCCAACATAGCATAGTGCCAAAAGACATTGGTCATGTTTCTATTGAATGACTAACCAGACCTGTTTTTTAATTCTTGAAATCTGTTCAGATCAGGGTATCAGCTGAAAACAGGAGGGCATCAACTGGGAGAGAGAGAAAAAAAAAAGCTGAACTACCCTCGCATGCCTCGAAATCAATTTGCCACCAGAAAATCAGATACCCCTGGATTATAAATCTCCACCCCCGTCCCTGGGAAGTCCTAAGAGAACATTATTTCTCACCTGATAATTGACAATTTTTCTCCTTTCAGGTTTTGGAACATTTCATCAACGATTCAATACACTATCATCATAAAAAATACGTCTCCGCAAAGACTTTGCCTGTGATATGGGGCCTCACCGTTTCTATTTACTGTATTGGGGGTATGATTGGTGGTCTCCTGGCATCTCATTTAACACAAAAATTTGGAAGGTAAGCTGCACCTTTTCTAAAAATCCCAGACATCCATTTTTCTTGAAAATGAAACAATACTTTTGTTGATAAAAGTTGAACCTTTTTCTGTGGTCCAGGTTATGGGACTTCTAAGTCCATGGAACTCATTTTAACTCTCTCATCGCAACAATACTGAATCGCTCTTTTAGTCTTCATTTTACACATGTCATGTCTTAGTGTTTCTACCTTTTTATAACATTAACATCAATAAACCATTTTAACATGTTTTGATTTTGTGATATTAGAAAGCCCCTTTTTTCTTTTTCTTTTTTTTTCTTTTTCTTTTTTTTCTTTTTCTTTTTTTTCTCTTTTTTTCCTTTTTCTTTTTTTCCTTTTTCTTTTTTTTCTTTTTCTTTTTTTTCTCTTTTTTTTCTTTTTCCTTTTTTTTCTCTTTTTTTTCTTTTTCCTTTTTTTTCTCTTTTTTTCTTTTTCCTTTTTTTTCTCTTTTTTTTCTTTTTCCTTTTTTTTCTCTTTTTTTTCTTTTTCCTTTTTTTTCTCTTTTTTTTCTTTTTCCTTTTTTTTCTCTTTTTTTTCTTTTTCCTTTTTTTTCTCTTTTTTTTCTTTTTCCTTTTTTTTCTCTTTTTTTTCTTTTTCCTTTTTTTTCTCTTTTTTTTCTTTTTCCTTTTTTTTCTCTTTTTTTTCTTTTTCCTTTTTTTTCTCTTTTTTTTCCTTTTCCTTTTTTTTCTCTTAAAAAAACCCTTTTGATGAGAAGTAGCCAAAAGACCTTGCCTAGGTTGACCAGGGGAAGGAAAAAAAATTTATGGAATAAATTCAAATTCCGTTGTTTTTATTTCTTTGCAGGAAACAAACTCTACTGCTGAACAACATTCCAATCGTGGTGGCTTTAGCTCTAATGTGTTTTTCAAAGATGGCTTCCAGTTTTGAAATGATTATTGTGGGCAGATTCATTATCGGGATAAGTGCTGGTAAATCACAAATACCTTTTCATTCGTTTCTTATGAATCTAAATTTTACATTTCTCTTTTTAGCTTTAGAAACAGTGAATAATTTTACTATCAATTCTGACTAGTTTTTACCTTCATCCTAACTTTCGGTTGCTTTTTTAATGAATAATTTTATTGTGAACTCCCAGCATCATTCGTTTTGGGGGGGGGGGTTCCATTCAACTTGCTCATGTTTTTGTTTTTTTTTCTTTCTGCCTGATTCAGTTCATTGAGTGCAGAAACTGTTTCAACAAATTCTCAAAAGAATAAAAATTGCTACATTTTTTTTTTTTTTCATTCTATTCCTTCATTTATCTACTTTTTTTTTGACCTTGAGAAAGTGGAGGGGCAGGCTCCCAAAAGCTACTACAAATAGTAGTTCACTTACTGCATTTCTACTGACAGATCTCATTAAATCAAGTAATTGAGTGTTTCCCCCAAAATCTCTAGCTATGCTCCTACCTGTTTCAAGTATTTTAATGCCCCCATATTTCTGTGTTGTCACCTGATAAAACTTCTTCTTTTCAAGGTATCAGCACGAGTGTTGCCCCAATGTACCTCTCTGAAATTGCACCTCTTCACTTGAGGGGTGTCATTTCCACAATCAACCAATGTGCCATTCTTATGGGGGTCATAGTTTCTCAGGTTATTGGATTACAGAATGTCATTGGAAATGAGAACCTTTGGCCTTTGCTCTTTGGTAAGTTTATTTTAATCTGTTACAAAGACAATCAATATTGAAAGCCAGTTTCACAAAAGGGAAAAACATATAGAATGAAAGAACTTATTGTATCATTATCAAAATAATTATTTGTTATAAAAATAATATCAGCCAAAATTGTGAGCATAAGTTTGGTCTTTTTTTTTTTTTTTTTTTTTTTTTTTTTCAATTGGTCTGGCTTGTTGACTGGCTATGTAAATATGTGTTGTGCACACAGGCCACATCAATAGAGCTAGAGGGCTGAAAATTTAAGCTTTTATTCCTTTCGTCTAGAAAAAACTTTATTCTATTTTTTTTTTTTTTTTTTTTTCAATTTACACCCTTGATAGGTTTTTAGAGGATGGTTCTATCTACAATGTAAGTTTATGCTAGATTAGCCCCTTAATTTGTGTCCAGCAATATGCACACTTCCTTTTTGAATATTCAGACTTTTTTTAATTTTTTTTTTTTTTTTTATAACTGCCCGAAAAAAAAACTTATTCATTGATCACACCT
Source organism: Thysanoteuthis rhombus (assembly GCA_963457665.1). Taxonomy (NCBI): domain Eukaryota; kingdom Metazoa; phylum Mollusca; class Cephalopoda; order Oegopsida; family Thysanoteuthidae; genus Thysanoteuthis; species Thysanoteuthis major. The sequence continues at coordinate 3,052,329 of OY735217.1, forward strand.
TTATCCAATTTTTTAATTGATCACCCCCAATTCTGCCTACTGTCAAAAGATGCTGGTCACATGGCAGTTTCTATTAAGTGACTAACAAGTTTATTTATATATTTGTTTTTGTCACACTTTTTGCAACACCACTTGATGACAGAATGAAAATAGAATTTTATTCCATGTTGAACTTGATAAATAAAACACCATTGTTTTTCAATGTTGAACTGGATGTTATTTGAAAATTTTTCAGATCAATGTATTTTTCGTCTAAAGAACCACTATGCTTACGGATATATGTATATATAAATTTATTTGTGCAGGGAACACTTTTCAACAGTTATAAACACACACAAAAAAAAATGTGATGATCAGCAATTGGCAGTTTCTATTAAGTGATTAACAAGACCTGTTTTGTGTAATTTTCCTATTGAATTCATTACATGATTATTGGAGCCTTTGTAAAAATGTGAGCAGTTGATTGATTTTTCTCTCCTTCTGTCAGGTGTGTCGATCGTCCCTGTAATCATTCAGACTTTATCGTTACCGTGGTGTCCCGAAACACCTCACCATCTCATCATGCACGATGAAGACGAGGCTGAAGCCTGTAAGCATTTCCATCTTGTTTATTTTGTTTTGTTTTTTTGTTTTGTTTTTTTAGCTCCATTTACCTTCCATACTTGACACATGTATCATCATTCACTTGAACAGATGTCAAGAGGTTAGGTACATTCAGGTAATTATGAGAGAGACCAAACTTCCGGCTTGCCAAAACATGGTTCTGTTCACGGCACCTGGTATTCCTCGATGGTCTCCCATCTAGGTACTGACCAGGCTCAACTTTGCTTAACTTTGGTGATCTACAAGAACCGGTGTATCCAATTTCAACATTCAGTTGAGGAAGAACAGAATGCTATATTAAATACTACAAAGAGGAAACAAGTGCAGATCAACATGAGGAGATAATATCATTTGGCAATATTTCTTTGTAAAATAAAAATGAATTTATTTCCTTGGATCTCAACGTCAAGATTTGTTAAATACAGTCAATTTCATTTCTAAATAGGTTTATTAACCACTTATAGGTAACTTATTACCTATGATCTGGTCATGATTAACACCCTCAGCCGGTCTGCAGGAATATTGTCAATATCAATCCAGTCATCAGTGCAATAAAAGGTTGGGGGGCTCCTAGCTTAGGGTTCCTACAATGTTAGTGATAACATAAGTTTGTTAGGGGGTGGGTAGGTTTTTTTTTGTTGGGGGGGGGGGGGTGAGAATTTTTTTTTTTTTTTTTTTTTTTTCTAACTCTAAAATGAAAACAAGATTTTATTTAAAATAGATTCAAGTCCCAAAGGGTAGTGTTATGTTCTCACTGTATCCATTTATGTATTTTTGTCTTCATGAAATTTCCCCTGAAATTCATGTTGTGGATTTTGTTGATTGCAGCTCTGATTTGGCTGAGAGGCACTCATGACGTTGGCTACGAATTGGAGGAACTTCGTCTCATTAAGGAAGAATCAAAACATAAACCACGGGTCAGAAATTTTCTTCTTTTTTTTTTTTTTTTTTTTTTTTTTTTTTTTTTTTTTTGTCCCCCAAATAGTTCATGTTTGGATTTTCACATAATAGCTAAGTTATATATCAAGAGTTGTTAGACACTGTCAACATAGGTCTTTTCAGTTTTCAAGTTGGTCTTGCTGGCCGACTATGTATATATATATATCACATGTACAGGCTTTACCAGCGGAGTTAGATGGCTGAAAATTTGAACATTAACTCCTTATGACATCTCCAAAATTGGAGGAAATTCAGGTGATTGATATTTCTACTGCTAAGAATAAGAGAAAACAATATTTCTTTCAAGTCAAATGTTGTGTGATTTGTAATAACTCTTTTGTCGATTGATAAAGATTTGATATTTTTGCTGCCAAGAAAAGCAGAAACAATATTTCTTCCAAGTTACACAGAAGAAATCTCGCAACTCGTAACCTTGATTGATGAAAAGACTTTCTATAAGAAATTAGTTCTTCCGTTTGCAATCTGTGTAAAAATTCTGACAAATCAAGTCCCCTACCCCCCCTAAACAAAAGAATTATCATATGCCCATGCCCACCCCTTCTCCAATTTTATTACAGGCCGTAGAGAATTTAAGCAAAGAAGTTTCTCCTTTGTTTTAATTTCCCTAAAATATGAATCTATAATACTTGAACTTTCTTTCTTTGCAGACAACGTGGTGTGAACTTTTCCGCAAACCCCATTTGCGTAAACCCCTCTTCATTGTGATCATGATGATGCTTTCCCAACAGCTTTCGGGTATAAATGCTGTAAGTATATCCTGGGTATTTTCTCTGTGATTATCATACAAGTTGTTCTTCAATGCATCTTCTCACCACAACCCTGTTTCTCCCATCCGAGACTTCACCAACCTTTTTCATTCATGTTTTGATGAGACGAGATTTTCCACTGCCTCTTGCTCATTGTTTTAAAAGCAATTGGCGCTAAGACTATATCTTGGTCTTTACTCGTAACTTAAAGGTAACTAAACATAGAAACAAATATGCGTATCTTGCATGGATAAATTGCTGTAGCTTGTATCCATAATGATTATCTAAAAGAAATTGGGCATCGTCAGTCCAAAATGACCGTAAATACCAAAAAATAACTTATTTAGATGGTGCCTAGTGGTGTGTTCATGCAGATTTTCAAGGTTGTAGCCCCAGAAATGTGACCAGGAGCATCCGGAGATGCCCACACATATTGATAAGTAAAGAGAGAAGAATCCTTCTTTGCTGATTGGTCACATGAGGCTACGGTGATTTGATAAAGACCAAAAATTGTCAAAATGTCGACATATTTATGATCTATGAGTTTTACTGTGTTTATTATGAAATAAATTTACTTATTTATAAATTATAAAATCTGGAAAAAAAAACGAGCACCTTAAGAACATTTATTTATTTATCTTTTTTTTTTTTTTTTTTGAGTAAAAATTAGGATTGGAGAAGCCTGGATATGGAATGGTTCCATCAGGCTATCTCGCCCAAGACACACTTGTAAAAACATTGGTGCTCCTATAACAGAAGCAAACAACGTATCTTCTAAGCAGGTAGATGTTTTTCTTTCTTCTTCAGGTAATCTTCTATTCAACAAGCATCTTCCAATCTGTGAAGCTGTCACAGTACATCTCTCAACTTGCAACAATCCTCATCTCTGTGCTGAACCTTCTCGTCACTTGTGTCTCTGCTGTTTTGATCGATCGTCTTGGACGACGTGTCCTTCATTTTACGGGCTTGCAAGGAATGTGTCTCTCTTCGATCATTGTCGTCGTCGGGATTGTTTTAAGGGTAAGGATGCCTAATATTGATTTGTCTCTAGCTGGTTTGATGGGGGGAATCTATACAAAAACTCACCCCCCCCCTGAGGCCCCCCCCTTCCCAAAGCTTTAAAAATAGTGGTTCAGCTACTTAATTTTTTTACTCACTATATGTTGGAGGGGCCCTCTCAAAGTGCAGAGGGGAGATAATCCGAACTTCATCTCCGAGACCTGAGCATTAGAATAGTGCCAGATTTGGAATTCAAACTAGTCCAGAAGTAGACATTCAGTACTATCTCCCCTTCTGGCCAAATCTAGTAACATTGAACCCAATATCTTAGCTTAGATTCAACTTACTGCCCACACAGATGTACTCACTGCCAAATAGTAGCCAATTCTCTTAACGTTTCTTTTAATCTTACTTTTTCAGCATAAAATAGCTTGGTTTTCTTACCTGACTGTGGCTGGCATCTGTTTGTATATTATATTCTTTGCCATTGGACCAGGTAAGGATAATTTTCTTTTGTCAAGTTTCTTGTAGGTTGGCCAGACAATAATGTCCTTTTCTTTGACATTTCTACAAGTTGTTTGTTACATAGCATTTCACAGAGAAATTATTTGACAAGTTGTGGTTATTCTCTAATCCTCATGAGTTGGAGTTATTTGTCCATTTTTTTAATGGATTAATTTGAAAATTGTATGATTTTTTTTTTTTTTTTCTCTTTACAAATCAAAATTTGGATGGAAAGCTACTGAGATCACACAAATATCAATCAAATACGTGACCACAATTCAATTCCCGTTCAGAGTTGGTTTAGGGGTTTTGTCAAGGACTTCTAAGGATAATGGACATCCAAGAAGGAAGCAATCCTTTAACTATGACACAATTTATTGAATCCAGAAGCAATATTTTTACACTCCAGGCATAGACATTGAATATACTTTTCTTTCCAATGTGCAACAATTGTATAGAACTCACTTTTAGTAAACATCCCTTTCATCATTTTAAACTTCTATTCTCATTAAGAGTAATTAGTGATGCTTTTATAAGTCTAGATGTCATTATCTTTCATTGACTTTCTTTTTACCTTCAGATCTTTTTTTTTTTTTTTTCCTACAAGAGTTGGAATGTTAATGACACTTCTCAAAGTTACAGACCATCATAAATGTTGGTTTTTGTTTCAGGTTCTATACCTTGGTTTATTGGTGCCGAGATCTTCCTTCAGGGTCCCCGTGATGTTGCTATGAGCATTGGGGTCACCGTCAACTGGATGGCCGTCTTTTTTGTTGGAATTGGTTATCCTCCACTTCAGGTATTTAAAAGCATTATTCATGGGATTACAATCTTTAGAATTTTCCACAATAGTTCATACACTCCACTGAAAAATGTCTGATTTTGCGGCAGAGATTTTTCAATGATTAATTGTTCTTTTGACTTCAAATATCCAGGAATTTATTACTCTCTATAAAAATTAATATTTCAAGGTTTCACAAGGTGGGAGGGGTTCTACTTACGATATAATTATAATGCTAGAGTGCACACTTACTTTCCGCCATTTATATGGAGGCATGGCTTACATGAATTATCGTCAAACTTTTTTTTTTTCAGTTTGCTTTGATCAGAAAAATAATGCAAAAAAAATTCATGTAAGACATACTTTTGCCTGTATTACCGTAGAAAGGGCAGAAAATAGGTGCTCACTTTAAAATTATGGTTACATTGGGAATAGCCCCCCCCCCTCATAAAACCTTATAACAAATTTCCAGATGGTTCAAGGGTTCAAAGGATTCAAAGCACCTAAACTTGAAAGTGAGCTACATGTTGCTAAAAACTAAATCTTGAAAGAAACTTACCTAACCTGCCCAGATAGTAGTAATGAAAGAAAACTCTTACCTTCTTTATCAACCTTGACCGATACCAATCATACTTTTGCTTGTTGAAAAATCTTTTCAAGTGAATGTTATATTTGCAAGCATAGAAGACACATTTTCAGATTTCTTAAAAATCAATGTTATGTTTCACAGCATCTAATGGTTGATATTATGACGGATGGGGGGGGGTGTCTACTGAAGCTTGGAAGGCAAAGTTATGAACGTTGGTTAAGTTGCAACTATTTCTCTAAAGATACCTTTGTCAATAGTGTGTCTTATAAGTCAGCAAATATGGTAATTGATGTCTGTTCTTGGCTTCATATACAAAATGGTTCTATATCTATCATGTTATCTCTCCATGGACAGATTTCAGAATTGGTGTGATAGATCAACCAGGGTTTCCTGATTTGGCCAGGAGCAGAATGGGAGATAATCCAAGCTCTATCTTGGAGATTTGTCCGACACAATCGATTTCAAAATTCAATGCACAAGTCTGGAAGCAGATGTTCTAATTCCAGCCTCATTGGAGATGAAGCTCGGATTATCTCCCCTCCTGCTCCAAGCCTGGTCGATATAATTACTCTGTGCAGTATGATTTTCATTGCTGGGTACTGTTATTCCATTCAAACTTTGCTTTTGTGGTATGTATTATTCATATGTGATTAAAAACATACAAATTCATCCGTTGTCCAATTGGAAATAAGTGGATCTCAAGACAGTGTTGATTTGAAATCTACTTATTTTCAATAGGACAATGGATGAATTAGTACATTTTTTTTTCACATAAAATAACTATTATACATGAATATCACTTACCAGAAAAGCAAAATTTGAAGAGAATAATTGACATTTTCTATATATTCTTCAGACATAATCAGAATGTTTTTTTTTTTAATCCAATTATATTTCTATTTTGTTTTTTCAGAAAACCATTGGTGGTTACAGCTTCCTACCATTCACTGTAATCCTGTTTATCTTCTCCATTTATACTTACTTCAAAGTTCCTGAAACAAAAGGAAGGAAAGTCGAAGACATCGTAGCCGAATTTGTGCGAGAAGAAAACAGCCAAACCAGGGTTCTCGTGTAAAAAGTCTTAAAAGAACAAACTCCTCCGCAAGCAATCATTATTCTTCCGATGGCTAATAAGATGCTCACTTTTATTTCCCATTTTAAGTTATCGATCTTTCATCCCCCCCCCCCGCCACAAAAATCTTTTTTTAAAAAAGCAAAAATTTTCAGATTACACTGTGATCAAGATTTAATATAATTAAAATTAATTACAAGGATGAATTGTAGAATTCACACCCTTTTAGCAACATTAAAGAATATTGGGAAGAAATAATGTCACAAAATTTGAAAAAAAAAGTAAATTTTAAGTACAGCATAATCTGAAAATTTGCGCTTCTGACTTGAATCAATTTTTGGATCTGGATTCTGCATTTGATCCCAAGAGTTTAATGTTTGACCAATACCATATTGCAGAAAGGCCTTTTCAAAAGTTAACTGTATCACGCCTTATTGCTGTTACCAAAAATAAATATAAATAAATGTTCCCCTCTCTCCCCCCTGTAATCATAATAGATCAGAGGCCAAATCAGTGCAGTTTAGAGCCTTTTGCTATTATTGTTTCAGAGCCAGAAATCATTTTGTTCCAAGGTTGCCAGATTGAGATACGAAGAGATCCCTGCTTCATCTCAGAGACTCACCCAACACAGGCATTGGAATAGCGTTGAATTTGAAATTGAGTAAGTCTGGAAGTAAAGTTTTAATACCAGCGCCAAGGTATCGAATCTCTGCCTCCAGACTCACTCGATTTCCAAATTCAACATTATTCTTATGCCTGTGTTGGGTGAGTCTCTGAGATGAAGCAAGGATTACCGCACCCCCCTTTAGCCCAACCTGGCATCCTTGGTCTGTTCCTGGAAAAAAAAAAAAAAAAAAAAGAAGCTTGTCTTTCAAATACATGCAATTATCTAACAGAACTCATAATCCATAATGATGAACATTATCAGCTTTGTCAAAAAGAAGCAAAACTTGGAATGTCACGTTGCCAAAAAAGAAACCTTCAGGGTTCTCCTCCCAAACTTCTTATTTCCCAGTTGAATTCAAAAGACAATCCTATCCCCCTCCATTCTCTTTTCAAAAAGAAAAGGTCTGTTTGTGATTTGGTATTTAGTTGACCAGAAAAAAAAAAAGAATTAAAATAAAGTATCAGCATATATGGACTACCCTCTCACCTCCAGCATCTTGGAAAAAAAAAGTCTTAAATTTTGCTGTGGGTTTTTTTTTTTTTTAATTCTTGAATTTTGCTGTGGTTTTTAACCAAAATGGAAATTTTCATCCAGTTCTGATTAGAAAAAAAAGTAAATTTCCTAGTTTACTTACATAAAATAGTTCTCAAAGGAGTTATTTTTTTTTTTTTTTTTCCAATTTTAGGTGCTTTCAATCCATTAGACCCTAGAACCATCCAGAAATTTGTTAGTTTTTAGAAAATTTTTTCAACAGGTTCCATTTACAATATAACTATAATGCTAAACTTGGCACTTACTTTCTGCAATTTATACAGAAGTATAACTTATATTATCCTATGTTAAAAAAGGTACAAGCCCCATATTTAAGAAATGAGAGAATCATACAAAACATCGGACCAAAGGGAAGATAATTCACGTAAGCCATACTTCATGAAAATAGTGGAAACTTCCCAGCTTATCATTGTTACATTGTAAATATACCCCCCCCCAGTAAAACCTTTATAAGATTTTTTTTTTTTCTAATTCTTTAATAAGACAAACTAATTTCCAGATGTGTCTAGGATTTAATGGATAGAAAACTTCAGAACTAGAAAAAAAGTAAAAGGGCAAGTTTAACGAGTCTGCCATCAAAAATATATCTGATCATTGGTACAGATTTGACCCCATCACCACCTACAAGCTTAGTTCCGTACTAACTGTATTTATTCGAGTACAATATGATTTCGGATATAATCTTTGTAGCTAAAAATCATATCTATTTTGTGCTGTAGATGGGACATGTAAAATCAGGGTCAAAATTTGTTCATAAGATACTTGGATGTAAAAAAATAAAATAACATTATGACAGAGGACTGACTTTTAGTTCCAAAAATTATATTTGAGATCGTATTGTACTCATCTCGATACATTTTTCAGTTTTGTACGGACTGTAAGCTTGTTTGGCAGTGAAGGGTTAAATCAGGTCCAATGATCAAATACATTTTTGACTCGTCCAGCTTTGCCGGAGAATTTTCTTGAAGGAGAACCATTTTATGTAAGTAAACTAAGAACTCACCAGATTTTCTCTCTTGACATTGTATATCATTGCTGCCATCGCATCTGTTGTTGAAGAGACATTTAAACAATGTCAGGTCGACTGACAATACCTGCCAAGAAACGCCACCAGTAGTTACAAGCTTTTACAAACTTTGAATAAGAAATTTTACATGTATGATAATAACAATTATATTATAATAATTATGTCTGTTGTCCGGTGATGAATTTAGTCCCAAACAAACAGGCCATTAAAGAAAATACAAACAAAAAAAAAAACATATCACTCATGCAATATTGTTAATTGTCTTTTCCTTTCTTGTAAGAATCGTTATGTGTGCCAATAATATTTTTACCCCTGCCAACTTTATTTTTTACCCCTTCAACAAAGTTGGAGGGGCACATGTATTCAGTTGCATCTTTCCATCTTTAATTTTGGGATGGATCCAGGAATTCTTTTTCTATTAAAAGATATTGTTGTTTCTTTTTTCATACATATCTGTATATGCTCTTGATTGTCTACACGATATCTCCAAAAATTGTCCAGAGGTTTCAATGAAGGGTGGATTATACACTACAGAATTAGTGATTAAATTTGGGGGCAGATCCATGCAAAATTCCCTCCCCTATGTCAATTATATATGTTTACACTGTATAATATTGCCAAAAGTTCATGTCCGTCTACAAGATAGCTCCCAAAGTTCTAAATGAAATTTTGTGAAAGGTTGGCAACGGTTGACAGAGGTATGCACTCTCAGAGTGCTTTCAAGTTGTCTCAATCAAAGTATCATCATGATTGTAATATATCACATGAATCAGATTTTTTTTTTTCCTGCTTTCCCTCATGTCTGCACCCCCCCTTCGTCCGTGGGGCAAAAGAGCAATGACGAATGAGTGGCGGAAAGTAAGTTTACAGGAGAGCATGAGACAATTGAGCGAATCTATATCTTCTGTCAGTTGTGTTTATATATTTATATAATCACTTTTCTAATAAAAACTGAAACAATCACTGCCGCAAAGGACTGAGTCAAATTGTGATTGAATTTAATGGAGGAAAAAAAAATCAAGATGATGGTCAATAATAGTCAAAAGTTAATAATCATTCTCAATATTTAACCTAATAAGATAACTAAAATGACAGTTTCGCTAATACTTCTCATAGATAAACCAGAACACAACTGACAGACGGTATACATTTGCTCATTTGTTGGCCAACCATTTTCCTCACCAATTGCCACACTTTACTAAAAAAATGTTGGCTCAATCTTGAATGAAATATACTTTCTACAAATTTAAAAAAGATTGAATTCTTGTCAAAGGTATCAGGAAATGTATCAGATAATCAGAAATCAGATTCATTTGTAATTGGATAATGTTTCGAGATTTTACAAAAAAAAAAAACCCTTTTTCTAAAACTATTACGAAGTGATTCTATCTTGAGATGTATCTGAAGTATTTATAACAATATTTTTATAACCGAATAGAGCCATAGAATGACAGCCAGAGTCAAAGTAGTTGAAAAAAAAAACAACTAAAAATGAAGTTGAAGGTTAAAAGAAGTCTAATTCAATGATAGAAATGGAATGATTCTACATTGGTCCATTTCTGTCTGCTGCTTTGAAAGTAGCTATTAACTGCTGCAGATCTTTTGGAAAGAGCTTTCAGCATGATTTCCTTTTATGATGCTTTTTTTCCCCTTAATGGCCTTCCAGAAACAGAAGGATGAACACGTGACTCGATCTAGTCAGAAAGATCACATAATACTAAAGAACAATCTGGTTTATTATTAAATCAGGAGTTTAAGTCTCTTTTTCGTAAAGGCATATTTTAACAATGAACATTTTTTTAGAAGCCTCTTTAACATTCAAGGATTTTTCTCAGATGATTGAACTCTTCCTTGTGGTTTATGATGTTCACTAAATGTTTCAGCCAATCCATTCTACGGCTTTCTTTCAATGTACCGTTCGAATGTAATGGTAGTGAATGGAGGATTCAGGTGTTTTTCTTTCCTTACCTCGTTAGACCAGGATTTCCATACTTTGTCCCTGTTGAGTATTGGAAGCCGCATCTAACACTGGTCTGACTTACACATTCAGACAACATGCTCAGGTATGCCGTTGTGATTTTCCACACTTTCTAACAGCGTTCCCCATATATAATCTGGACTTCATTCCTGAATTTGTCTATCTCTTTCCAGACAAAACAAAAAAAGACTTAAATCATCAGACAAATTTCTTCAAAGACAAACGTTAATTAAAAAAAAACACAAGAACAAGTTTTATGAAAATTATATGACAACTTTATAGATTCGACATATATCACTTTCTTTCTCTCTCTCTCTCTCTCATCATTTCAAATACTGTCTGCCTGACCTAATACATTGCACTGGCAATAGCCAAGGGCTTTTTTTGCTTTTTTTTTTTTTTTTTTTTTTTTTTTGGTGTGTGTACCTAATTATTCCAACCAAAACTGCAAGGATTTTTCTCATCTGGCACTTTCCCTCCTCAACTGGTCTTTGATATGAAGATAGAAATCAAGAGGAAAGGTAAAACAGGGCAGCCCAATTGGACCAAAGGGGGAAATAATCTAGACTTTATCTCAGAGACTTACCCAACATAGGCATTGTAATAGCATTTGGAAATGAGCAGTTCTGGAGGTAGATTGAACCTTTGCTTCAAGACTCACTCAATCATGGTGGGACCACCTCAAAGAGCTGGTATTGGACCTCTGCCTCCAGACTAGCTCAATTTCCAAATTTGACAGAACATAAGACAAGTCTTTGGGAGAAAACCTGGATTATTTTTCATTATGGTCAAATCTGGCAACCCTGATGTGAAAGGGTAAAAACCAAAAATTGTGTTGGTGTTTCATGTAGTCAAATAAAAAAACTGAGCACCAATAGACAAAATTACTCAGAAACTTACGAAAAGGAAGAACCTTTTTCACTCCTGAATATTTCTTACTTCAGAGGTATTTCTTGAAGATCTTTTCAGACTGGATTTTCAGTTTTCTTCAGTTATACTTCAAGGTAAGACGATTATCAGGATTTATTGCATGTATGTGAAGGAATTCTGAATTAAATCCACACTGGCTGTGTTTGTACGATCCAATGTGTGTTGCTAATTTGGTCACAAAGGCTATTATACATTGATTGGAGTCACAAAATGAGTGAATCAGAAATTCAATACATCAACTCTTAAATTCATAAAAGAAAATTTGAATGTTAATACCAAGGGAAATAACTAGATTATAATAATCCGCCTTCTTTCACCTTTTAGGTATTTTTTCAAAAATCCTTTTTACTGAAGAGTTTCACTGTCAATTAGAAGTGATGTCAAGCAGTTCATGATATTAAGAGTTAATCTAGTCGTTCCTACATAACAGCTTCAATTTTCATAAGATCTAAAACATTTCTTTTGCTTAATGCTTTCTTTTTCACGCAGAGTTTTAAAAATAGTCAATTTAAATCAGAATCAGTTTTTCAAAAAATTCAGAGTCACAAAATCATCAATTCATTGTATGCTTTTATGAAGCTTGGGGGATTTTCTTAGTCCTTCCCCATATGATAGAATTTCAACCTTACAAAATTATTACTCATGTATAAGACACCCCCGCCCAAATTTTTGGTCTTGAAAAAATAAGAAAAAAGTCAATCTATACATGAGTCTATGGTAATTATTTCTTCAACAGAAATATTGAAACTTTTATTTCATTATTTGAGAAAAGGGCTCTTGACTGAGATTTGTAATGAAAACTTCCTCTACTAGATGGCTTTGAGCCTAACCAACAATTGGGGGTAGAACTTGACCATCTATTCTACCCCCCTCCACCACCACCACCCATTCAAGCACAGTATGAAAGATTTGCCCAAGATCTACACAGGTTTGTCCTTGTAGTCACCATGCCTCTAGTGCATCCCTGTTCAGGGTTGACACATTGGGCTACTAGGGGGAGATGATTCAAGCTTTCTCAGGGACTTACCCAACGTAGGCATTGGAATAAGTATCAAATTTTGAAATTGTGCATTCTTGAGGTAAAGATTAAACATCTTGTCTAGACTGATATTTCACCTCTGCCTCCAGATTTCCTTATTCAATGCTATTCCAATGCCTGCGTGGGGAGAATCTGAGATTAAGCTTGGGTCATCTTCCCTGGCAAGCCCGTCCCTTTTTCAGTTAGTAAAAAGATTCTCTCATACTTGACCCTTTAAAATAGCGTAGCAATTGCCCTGACCTTGAATAATAATGAAATGATGCTACAGTCTCTGAATTTCGATAAGGATTTCTAATGTCTATAATCTATGTGTTAATATTCAAAACAAAAGGGAAAAGAGGCTCAAGCTTGAAGCAAAGGAGAGACAAAAAAAATTTGTAACAACAAACAAAAATATAAATTAACTAAAATATTTTAGGCAAATTTCTTTGGTCTGGAATAATACATAAGCAATGAGTCTCCTGATTTGCTGCATTTTCATCTCAGAGAGAATTACTTAAATGAAAATAGAAGAAACCCTGACACCATGTGATCTTTTGCTATAGGTTACCCTAATCATGTAGTTTCTTTTGTTTTTGATAGTATGTTTCAATGATAACGGATGCACATTTCAAAAAAGAATATAAATGTAAAATAAAGTTTGTAATTTTAAAGAATAAATTGTTGCTACTTTCATCCTTACTGCAACTTGGACTGAAATAAGTAACCAATCAGAATGCAGAGAGTGTGTCATTGCAACCTGAGTTGAGCGACTAATCAAAATGCAGAGTGTTCTATTGCTACCTGACGTGATCAATCAGAATGCTGTGAGTGTGTTATTGCTACTTGAGCTAAGTCAAGAGACCAATCAATATGCAGAGAGTCCGTCACTGCTACCTGAACCAAGTTAAGTAACCAATCAAAATGTAGAGCGTTTCATTGCTACCTGAATTGAGTTAAGTAACCAATCAGAATGCTGAGAGTATATTAGGCCTAAGAAAGATCAAGCAACATGAACTTACAAGAATATTGATACTTAACAACGCTATTTTTTTAAAAAGGGATGGGGGTGCAGTGAGGAAACTGTTCTTCCAGCAATCATCTTCATCATCAGGCCAGCAGCTCTGTTTAATCAATCACACAAAACGTGTCTTCTGAACACCTAACTTTGGCTCCAATACAGTATATTAACTTTTAAATTCATATTCATAAAAGAAAAATTGAACGTCAATATCACGGGAAATAATTATCTCCCTTTGAGCATTGGATGAAATTATTTTTTTAAATTCAATTCACAGAAGAGTTCCATTATTTTTACACCATTCATAGAGGACTTCCACTGTTTGTTTAAAGCAGATAATGAATTTAAGAGTTAATAATGAAAAAACTATTTCGGTCGTACAAAAATCTTTTGCAGTTGTCTCCTCCCTGTTTTCATTGTTGAGGAAGGAAAAGAAAATCAGTTTCCATTTTGTGTATTGGTTTTTCCAGTTAATAAGAAGTGATATGACAAGATCCTAGAAATTATATAACTTAAAAATATAAGGGAAAAAAATTAGATTAAGTATAATTGCTTTTTAGTGTGATGTAGTCAGTATTTGGAGAGGATTTTATCTTCTTGCTGACAGGTGAAAGCCACAACTCATTTCTCAAGCTTTTTGTTTTCAGAGTAAAACATTGATGCTTTCAGTGTGTGTGTAAGTGAGTATGTGTGAGAGAGGGTTGACTGATTGGGCTAGAAAAATAAATGATCTGAGCTTCATCTCAGAGACTTATCCAACAAAGGCAATAGAATAGAGTTCAATTTGGAAATCGATTGAACCTGGAGGCAGATGTTCAATTCCAGCCTCTTGAACCTGTCTCCAGACACTATTCCAATACTTGTGTTGTGTAAGTCTCTGAGATAAAGCTCGGAGTCTGAAAGCAGTGGTTTGATGCCAATTTCTTGAAGCAAACCCGCCTCAAGGAGCTGGCACTGAACCTTGGCCTCAAGACTTGTGTTATTTCTAAAATCAACACTTCCTTCTGGCCAAATCCGGCAATCTTGGTGTATGTATCTGCATGCATGTGCATATGTATATCTATCTGAAGATGGTTGGTAGGTTGGAATGGTATATAGATGTATATATATATATATATATATATATATCTATAAGCCAGCAGAAAGTATCCTTGCAGTTCAAAATGAAGCCATCATTAAATGCTGGTAGGTGGGGAAACATAATGATGACAATTGTTGTAGTAGTAGTAGTAACAATAATTACAAAATTGCTAAAACAGTTTCAAGTATGTTTCAGCCAATCTGATTCCAGGGTGGTGTTTTTGGGGGTCAGTGGATATGTGGGGAAAGAGAAGGTGGAGGCCTTAAGGATGCTTATCCCCTTCCCTTACAGACTGAAGATTGACAACCCAGCTGCCATGAGGGGGAGGACGACAAAGAGGATCAGCATCAGTACTGGGGGTGAGGAAAATCCCTTCCCCCAAATTTGATGGGATGAATGAATTTTGTCAGTAAGGCATCACAATTAACAACCTTTGTTCATCACGGCCACAGCAAGATTCCAGGTTAATGCACGAAATAAACATTGTAGAGATTTGCTTATATTAGTACTTTTTAACTCTTAAATTCATATGAAATTTTTTTTTAGATTTAAGTTTCAAAGGAATTAACTACTGATCAAGATTACCTCCCTTTAACCTTTGGGTGAGTTTTAAATTTGTTCCCAAATTCTATTCATCGAGATCCATCATATTTTTTTAAATCTTATTCATAGAAGTGTTCCTCTGTCAACAGGAGCAGTTTCAAGCATTTTGTGAATTCTAAGAATTGAATCCAGTCTGTTTTGGGTGGAATTGGTCTAAGAGGCAAGGCATCAAGCGAAAGAAATCATAATGCACTTGTCCTGCTTACAGATTAGCTGTTCAGCTGGCAATAAATAGTTTCTATTCTACAGCAGAGGCGTAGCAAGGCAGGGGGGGGTGTCAAGAGGCGGGTCAACAACTCCAGGCGTGAAATTTCCTCTGGCCTATAATACCTATTATTTGATGATTATGCCCTCCCCTAGGATATAGTGTGACTTGCCCTGACAATCCTCGCTACGCCACCGTTCTAAAGGAAATGTATAAAAAGTTCTTAATCGCATTTTCAGCATCTTATATGTTTAAATCTGCTTCTCATTTGATCAACTCATTTTAAAATAAATCAGCAAAGGTTATTTGAATAGAGAGACTTAAATCTTTTGCTGAGTAACTTTTAACTGTGTATTGGGAAAGTAGTAGCTTCTCCAATTTCTTTCATTATATTTAGAATTTACTTCACAGTGGAATAGGAATTGTACGTGGAACTTAATATCTGGATGAAAAACTAATATCACTGGATAAAGTTTATCGATTGGATTGAGTGGAAAAGACATAGCTGGATTTTGAATCATCTTGCAATCGTTATTGTTTTGAATTTTGCTGTTATCCTTTTCCATACTTATCTCCCAACTATTATGTTGAATAATGATTCTAGCTCTTAAGATCATTAAAAAAATAAATGGCATTATTCAGAGAAATAACTTCAGATTGAAATTATCCCTTATTCATCATTAGGTGAATCTTTTCAAATTAAAAAAAAAATTCAATTCACAGAGGAGTTTCATTATTCTTAATTCTATTCACTGAAGAGTCCCACTGTCAATACAAGCGGTTACAAGCAATCCATGAATTTGAGAGTTAATTGGGCCAAATGAGGGCACTGAGAATAAATTCATGAAGATAAAGAGCCCATAAAAGATTTGGTAACCCTTCATCTTTACATCTTAAAGGAAGAAGATGCTGTGGTCAGTTGGAAGGAAGCAACTGCTTCATGCCTAGAAAACAATGCTAAACACCTAGATTTTAGAATGATAATGTCAGGTACGATGATCATGAAGAAGTAAAGGAAAAAAACTGGGTCACCAGATATTACCTGCCCCTACCCCCTCGTCCACCTCGGAAGGGTCCCCTACCCCCTCTATCTCCACGGCCACCTCGTCCACCTCGTCCACCCCGGAAACCACCACCACCTCGGGGTCCAGAATTAAAGTCCTGATTAAAGTTACGTCCTGCAGCAAATTCAGCACCAGGGTCTTGCCGGCTGTACTTACTGTCTCGAGGGTCAGACATTCCCTGGTTTTGTTGATGACTGGGTGGGGCATTCATTTGACCCTCATCCCAGTGGCGCTTGCGCGAGTTCTGCGAGTCCATTCCCTGGTCATGTCCAGGGTCATTGCCTCTTCCTCTGTGATCAAAATCATCAGACTGTTGGTTACCCCTTTGTGGTGGTCCATAACCACCCCGACCACAACCACGCGGAGGAAAACCTCGATTTCTATCCATTCGTTCATCAATATCATGATATTCATCGGCCGGAGAATCATACTGTTCATTGTCACCAGGTGGGGGCCTGTCTGGACTGTCTTGCCACTGGTTGGACTGGCGGTCATTTGTGTTGAAGCGCTGACCACCATTTCCATTCCCACCACCGCAGGGCATGTTCATATCTCCTCGATGACCACGTGCACTACCTCTAAAGGGCATGCCACCACCTCCCCCACCATCATTTGGATTGTGATTCATCTGACGGTAATCATGATCTCGGGAATTCCTATCAAAGTTCTGGTTTGGCATATCACCATTGTTGCTAGAAGGACGATTATCACCACCATCTGGTGGAGGCATAAACTGTCCAGGTGGAAGTCCTTGCTGGTTTGGTGGAGGACCATTGGGATCAGGTACTCCAGGCCGAACAGGCATTCCTGGAGGCCCTTGTCGAACCATAGGCATCTGATTGGGGGGCATCATGGGCCCTTGTCCATGTGGAGGAGGAGGTTGCTGCATATTTGGACCTCGAAGACCTAAAATACCAATGAAACAAAAAGAGAATTGAAATATTCAACTAATAACATAAATGAAAGGTTTTCATTTGTTCCCCGAATGAAAATAAGTAATTTCAAAATATCAGTCTTGATTACAAAAAGTTTGAAGGGAATAATTATCATTTTCTATATTTTTTAGACATTATCAATTAGAAAATAACACTTACTACACAGGAATAAAAAACGTTTTTAAAAAAAAAGAGGGTTAGATCAGAGTGTTATCAAAGGAAAAAAACAAACTGAGTTATGTTTTTTGTTCTACTTTCCACAGTGTACCAGCAAACAAAATATTTCCTTTCTATCTCAACAATAAAAAAATATTTTGGCTGTTAAGCATTCTTTCATGCAAATTTATAAGAATCAACGAAATAGAAATACTTGATATATTTGAATCCATTCATCTCCAAGTGTTGATAACCTGATTATTCATTTGTTTGTTACTATTCACCTTCATTGCAGGTTGGTTTCCCTTCAGCCATAAGTGAACAAGTAAACAACGTGGATCAGAATGAAGAATCAATCCATACTCCTAACCCTCGATGTTGGAGTAAGGCTTCCTTAATGTGTGGCTGCTCCCTACCACTAAGTTAGCGAAACTCATCTCTAAATGAGACCCTTAATCACACTTTCTATCCTGATCTTCCAACACAGGCATTGGAATAATATTGAATCTGGAAATCAAGCAAGTCTAGAGGCAGAAGTTCAATAGCAGCCTCAATTAAGTGAGTCTGGTGAAAGAAGTTCAATACCAGGGACAATTGAGCAAGTCTGGAGGCAGGAGTTCAATACCAGCCTCAAGATGCTGGTACTGGACCTCTGCCTCCAGACTCGTTCGATTCCAATCCTGTGTTGGGTAAGTCTTGGAGATAAAGTATGGATTATTTTCCCTCATAGCCCAATGTAGCAGTCCTGAAGGTAAGTATAAATATGTTGAATACACACCTTGTATTGCTTGATGTTCAACCATGTTGAGTGGATGTAACAAATTGCTTGACACTTGACCTGAGAAGACAAACATATTTGTTTCATTAAAATTTTATTTTTCAATTCCAGTTTCACTTTCAATGACGGATCAGAGAATGCAATTATAGGAAAATGCTATAAGTTCAAATTGAAAAAAAACCCAACTTTTTTGATTTGGGTCCAAAAAAATAATAAGGTTATTATGAATGTTGATTAGTGTCTACCTGCACTGCAAAAATTGTACACATAAGGTGTTTTTCAAAATGTCTACGTTTACTGAATACTTTCCAACTTGGTTTTATTTTGCTCTCATGATCTTTCTAACTTTATCAGCTGAAAATGTGAATGTATTCAACCACTTCCAAAACTTGATCTACAATTCTTACGGGTTTTAATTTGATATTGAATCCAGCAAATGATACAATCATCTGGGGAAATCAATATTTTACAATAATAAGAATGTTAGAAAAAGAAAATGTCTCATAATGTGAAAATATCTTGGACAATCTTATAACAAAGTAAACTCCATCAGAATAGAAATATTATTATATAAGGTCTTAAAAACAGAATTAATTCTTACCCATTGGAGGGTGCATCGGTGGACGAGACCCCTGGGGCATAGCCCCCATATTTGGAGGCATATTTCCAGCTGGTCCCATCAATGTTGGAGGTTGCATACCCTGTGGCATAGGTTGTAATACTTGTCCACCAAGAGGAGGTGGAGGCAAAGGAGCATTCATACCCATAGGGGCAGTTGGAATCTGTGGAGGCGGGGGCATACCAGGGGGCATATTCCCTTGGTTAGGAGGCTTCATTCCGGGTTGCTGGGGAGCCGTCGATACCATTTGCTGATTAGCTGTTACTGGCGTACCGGTCGGCGGTGGATTTGGTAGAGGCACTCCCTCTCGAGTTTGGGCAGCCAATGGTATCACCGCTGCAGTAACTGTTCCGTCTTTTTGAGCCGTTTTCGGCTGAGTGCCATCTGCAGCGGCTGCTCCGGTTGGCTTTTGCCCTAGCCAAGCTTGCTCAAAGTTCTTGGGGACTGGACGTGCATAAGGTACCCTCTTGCGTGGGATTCTCTGCTCATTTTGTTGTTTAAGGTACTGTTCATCAGCAGCCCAGTCCAAACCAGGGATGTATGGAAGTTCATTATCACTGCCACTGCCGCAGGTGATCTCTATTAATAATAGAAAGGAAGATTGAAACATTCGCAAAGGCTGACAGGAAAAAAGGAAAATGCACAAGAAACCATCATGCTACCAATGTCTGTTGGATTGTTGGGGTTGATCACTTAAAAAATAGGAAAAAAAAAGGTTGGAAAGTGGCAAGTGTAATAGTTATCCATAACAAGATAAAAGCTCAGACTCACAGATAGAACCGAGTAACCATCGATCACAATAAAACAGAAATTTCATCGAGTCAACCATGGAAGTGCAATGATGGAAATTTGCGTAGTCCACTGTTTACATTAAATAATGATTATTTCAACTTTAAGTTAAATCTAGTCATGTTTAAACGTAAGTATTACATGACAGCATTTTCTTTTAAATTTATTACCATTATTATTTCCAAATTACCAACATAATGCTAAAAGTGATGGTATTAGAAAAAGTAGTAACCTTTAATTTTGTTTTCTTTTTCAGGAAATTGTTCCAATCCCATCCCTGGGAGATGAGCTGTCACCTGTTCATAATCTGAAAAAGAAACAAAGATTTTAATGATCACAATTCATTTCTATAACAGTTAATCATCAATTGAACAACTTTTTTTACTCTGTCCAAATTGAACAAAAATTAGATTTTATATTGTCTCCCTCAAGTTGAGAAATATGAAATTTACAATGAATTTAATATAAACGTAAAGACACCTTTTCACCAAGTTAGAAAGTGATAGCTCTTAAAATAAGCAAACACAAAGAGATTTAAACTATAGAAGAAAAACAAATTTACATGATAGCTAGCCATTTTAGCCAAGAGCTTTTTTATTGCCGCTAAGCTCTGTACAAAGTCTGTGTCCTGTGTATAAATTCCAGTCCACAAAAAATCTTCTGTTCATAATTGAATGTTTATATTCTTCTAAAAAAGTGTCTTGCTTATATTTCCTTTGTATGTATTCTACCGTTAAATATATATCAGGCTGTTTACTTGTAGTTGTGGAATGACAGTCCAAGTCGAAGTTGTGATTTTTAAAAAAAGACAACTAAAATTCCAGATGATGGTAAAAACTAATCAAAATTATTATAACAGATTATAAACATTAAAATTTAAGGATCAACTTGAAATTCCAAACCAGTTGATAAGTGAGAAAAGAAAGCGGATAATGATTGGGGGAGTCTTACCACAGTCTGCCATATCTTGGTCCATTCCCAGAGGAAGAGTGTTCAGATTGTATCTGTCTCTCATTTTATCTCCAGGTCGGTTTCTAGTCCAAAATTTTCTGCAGAGAAGAAAGATAAAACTTATGGAGTAAGTAAAATCAAAGAAACATCATTTTCCGATTATCAAATGAATTGAGAAAACAGATTAGCAACAAGGAATTTTTAAGCATCAATAAATCTAAAATGTTTGTTCAGAATTTGATGTCTAATGGAATCCATATACATACATCCAAGTGAGAAGTGTCAGTTCATCTGTCAACTATAGATATCACCTAAACATAGGTACAGCCCTAACAAATTTGGCATGCACACTAAATGAAACATGGTGAAAGTTTTAAGGTAAAATTCGGGGGTGGGGGGCATTTTAAAAATTTATCTTCTTCCCAGATACCTAAATTGAATGTGATGTTGATGATTTTTCAAATAAGGTATGACTTAATAAATACATAGTTCAAATCCATGATTTCTTATCTCAGGTTGGAACAAGCAATATATTATAGATTCTACCCTGTCAAAATAAAAGGTCTTCCACAGGAACTCACTGAAAGCTGCCAGCCTATCGATGGGTTTTCAGGTAGTAAACCTATATTTAGACAAATCGAGTTATACAATCAGTTTAAAAAACATGAGATGGCTTAATTATTTTTATATCTAAGCAATTAACATTAAAATTATTTAAGGACAGCATTTTTCTCAAGCTTTCTCATCTATATATGAGGGATGCAATGGAGCATTTTTCAAAAAGTCAGTATCTTTGTTATTTTCAGAGCTATGATGCTCATTTTTTTTTCAAACTTGAACACACTGCATTATGATTCATCAAGCTAAAGCTTCAAAATGAAGAATTGTAGATGAAATTTGGAAAAATGGACTTACGTAGTATGATCATTTGATCCTGAAGCCAAGATGTGGCCCATGGGGTGCCATGCGAGACTCCAGACCATGCCTTCATGGGCTTCTTCCATACCACCAACTTCTTTGTCTGTGCTGTTATACAAATATAACAAACGAATGATTAATATCAACTCTAAAAATTCATTCTGGGGAATTCAAAAAGTAAATCAAGGGGAGTGACTGCTGATTAAAGTAACTTCCCCTGTAGTTTTTGGTAATTTAAAAAAATATTTTCCTTCAATTCAATTAACCAAAGGGTTCCATAAAACAACGGTAATCTTTGTGCAGTAGTTAATCAGAAGTTTTGTGATGTACTTACCCGACTTGCCAAAACATGATGGTGCCATCCGAGCCACCACTGCAGAACAAACCTTCATGAATCGGATGCCATGCTGCAGCTGGAAAAGAAAAAGTAATAATTGGTATGGTCAGAGGAGAGCAAATAAGAAATCAAGGCAGAGAATGCTCACAACAAATTGGATGATTAGCTGGCAGGCTGAGGATTATTACTGACCTTAAAAATCAAATCTTCTGACGTTAAAACAAGTAGAGTAGAAAACAACCCAAGAATATTGTTTGTTAGAAACAGAACCAATGAGTATTGTCAGTTGATAAAAGAAACATCTCATGATAAAAAGCCAACACCATTTACGTCATTTAGAATGTCACAATTGATAACCTGAATTGATGTATGCATTCAATTGCAATCCTTTTTCGCAACTTTCTGAAGGGTCTTCTAAGCCTGACAATTCAACAGGGTTGCCAGATTTGTTCAGAAGAGGATATAATCCAAGCTTCATCTAAGAGACAAAGTCAACAAAGGCATTAGATTGGAATCTCAAGGTGGGTCCACCTCAAGAGATTAGTATTGAACCTATGTGTCTAGACTCACTTGATTTCCCTCCCCTTCCAGCTGAATCTGGCAACTCTCCAACAGACAAACAGCTTGGCTGTTTGCTGCCAGGGAAAAACAAAAAACAAAAAACATTCAAATAATTTTATTTTAAAGAAAATATTTCCAATGACTTACCAGTAGCTTCTTTTTTATGTCCACGGAACGTCTGCATTTCTTCCTTCATATTTCGGATATCAAATAACTTGAGCAAGTGGTCCCTGGAAGCAGTTAACAGCCAGTTGCCGTTTCGGTTCCATTTCAACTCCATCACAGTACTTTTATGAGCGTGGCTGTAAGAGGGTAAAGAAAAACGGGCAGCATTTAGTTAGCAGTGAGTACTTTAAAATTCTTCAATGTTTCATTAATTTTTCTAGTGTAGTCCTATTTGAAAAGCCCAGACTTAACATGAAGAGAGATCAAGTGAATAATTTGAAATTTTTTTTTTAAATTCAAAAAATCTAAATGCAGTCAAAACTTACATTGTAGCAAGTGATTGGCCAGATTTTGGGTCCCACAATTTGATTGGTTGTTGGTTATCTTTGCTACCAGAAGCAATTAAAGATTTTTGTGGATGCCAGTCAACACATTTCACATCAGCACCATGACCTTGAAGAGATAAAGAGAGAAATAATTAAATTCAGGAAAGAACACTAAAACAGACATCAAATACAAACTTATACTTTCAGAATATCTAGCAAGAAACCATGGGAAAACAGTATAATTTTTAGATGCGCTAACATCCAAAGTGTTGTCCACTGTCACTGACAAATCATCATAGCAAATACCTCACACTATTTTCACTAATTTCATTATTACGTCATCAGAAAATGGAATTCTATTTTACTATGATATTAACTTGTCACTAACTAAAAAATAGCCTTTTTTTTTAGGCCCTAAAGACTGAACTAACAAATCTATGGTCTGGTTTTCCGGCTTCTTTTCCATTTTTGTACATTTGATAAAATGGATATGCTGTTATCAAACTGAAAAAAATTGTTAAATTGACTATTGAACAGGTTTCCAGGTAGTTCCTGTGGAAGGCTCAAATAAGGCGAATCAATACTTAATCCATGAATAAGAAATTATTTCCTAAAGAGTTTGATTTATCGCTTGTTTGAAATTTGTTTTTTTTCTTCCATGTTCTGTAACTGCAATCAATTTTAGGAGAAAACAGGGCAGCTACTGATACTCAGAGAGATGAAAGGGTAGAAGATGTTTGCGTTACTTTACAACTGTTTTATAGACTGACCAATAAGTGATGAAAAAATGCCCAAAATATTCTAAAAGAATAATCTTATAAGAAATCTTTGAATCATTCATGATAAAAATGATTGAAGATTCTGATATGAAAAATCATTTGTTTCCAATGTTTAGAACTGGAGATAGACTAGTTTCAAGTCAGCAACAAAAAGATCATACAACTTGATCTTGTCTCCTTTTCCCTTCATAGACTTCAGTACTTTAAAATTACGGCCATTAGTTTTTGGCCAGACCCCCCCCCCCAACATTTTTACGTCCAGATACATTGATTTCCTTGCAAAACTTGAACCAGAGCACAAAATCCAAAGTATAGAACAGTCTTCTTGGGGTAAAATACAATTTTCAGAGAGAAAAACTGCTGTAACCACTATAAGATCTGAGGGGAAAAAATGAAGCCAAGTTTTTACCATTATGTTTTTATGAAATTTTAGGTAAAAACCTTTTTCTTTTGATGTACACTTTACAGCAAAGTCACCGTTGCTGACAGTGACAAGAATTTTAAAAATAATTCAACTTGTCCTTGAATTATAAAACTTATACACAACCTTCATTTTCAATTCTTATGTAGAAAATCGTGTGTGACACTCTTAGTAATTTTTTCAGAGTCAAGTGCAAATAATTTTATAATTATATATAGATATTAGATTGAATAATCAATTTTCCTTTTTCCAGTATTGAATTAAATCATCATATAAGTATTGGGAATGCATATCTATTGAGCGAGTCAATTAAATGCTTAGTTTACATGAGGGAAAATGTAAAAATTTGCATCCACATGTTGAAATATGAATGAGTCAAAAAAACTATGTATCAACTAATAGTTGTTTTAAAAAGCTATTTTTAAAGATCTGAATTCAAAGCAGAAAAAAAGGAACAGAAATAAATGATTTTATTCATGTTAAAGAAACACTAACTTCGATGTGACTTCTAATTATAAAAAGACTCAAAATATGGTACATATATTTTCGGCCCAGATTTGTTCATTTTTCATTCTTTTCACTAAATTGATTCATGTGCAAAACAATTGAGAAGTCATTGAAAAAACAAAACGGCCATTCAGATAAAAATGGGTTAATGCAGATTTCTAGATTGAAAATGACGAATACTTTTACAAACGCCATTGTCACTGAAAAACTGAATGAAAATAAGGGGTAGGGTAACAAAAAAATTCCTGGATCAACACCCTGAAATTTAATATTCCACATGTCATTGAGATCTTTTGGAGATATTGCATGGACAGACATACAGCTATGATACAGGGAAGCTATTTGTAAATCCTCCTGGATCCGCCCCAAAATTTAATCACTTCTTCCTTAACCTTTCTCATAGATCAGCCTACAACAAAATGTCATGCAAACTTTGAGATATATGGACAGAAAGATTTAAGTGAAAACATTGCTTCATTGGCAGAGATGAAAAAAACAGCCATTTAGATAACCAGCAACAATAGCATGTCTTAAAGGAGTGTAAGTAACACACATCATTTTTAGAGTGGAAAATGCAGTAAAATAGAAAAATAATAAAAATTCATAACCATAACATTCTGACCTTCATTGTATAAATGCTCAAGGGAAGCCGGAGTTGTAAGATTTTGTCAACTAGAAATGATTCTCTTATTAATTTGAGTTGTCAAAAATAAGAAAAATATATCATAGAAATATATCTATTACATCATCTGTTGTTTTTTTTAACACTTTTCAGGTAACTAAAGATACAAGCAGAAAACCAATGGACCAGATTTTCAGCTAATTCCTACAGAGAGCCTAAATAGAGTCTTTGCTCACAATAAAGAATCAAAATTGTCGTTCTTGGGGGTACATTATTTGTATACCTCTATCTACAATGTACTATTTCAGCTACTTAGAGGTCACTAACAGATAACCAGAATCAGACTTATAGTATAACATAGACATTTTACAAACATAGAACTCAGATCATTATTATCAGGGGTAGCACACTCCATACAACTATTTTTTTTCCCCTCTCAAAAGCTAACACGCTCTTCTTCATAGGAATGTGTTGTGTGGTTCCTGAATTACGCTGCCACACACAGATGGATAGACATGTGGTGAATTATCATATGATATCAAATAATTATTTGATTATTTCTTAGAAAACCAAGGTCCATGCTGACATAACTCTCACTTTACAGGCCTTCAAATCAACCTTGCAAGACATAAATCCTAAAACTTCCTTGTTTCCCTGTCCGCTTTCAAGATAATCCATCTAAGATTTTGAAGAAAAGGAATGGCAACCATAAAACAATGTTTCAGAAGGTTCAAATTCACCACACTAACAGAGGACAAGTTTTAGATAACAGGAAACAAACTCTCACTTAACTAATCATCTTACTTATAGTGTCCGTCATTGGAACATAGACCTTTCCCAAGATTTATCAGACTTCTCTATCAAGGGCATGGTAGAATCAATTCTTTCTGAACTTGTTTAGTTCATGACATTTCATTTTTTCCAGTCATGGTTTCGCATATGATCTCAGGGGATCCACCCCGTGATTCGTGATATCCAGCAGTTGTCCAACATACTTGCAACATGATCAGCCCATTGCCATCCGAGTTTTCTGATGGATACAATACTTTAACTCCAGTATTTCTCCTCTAATATACTCTAATAAACTTTTGGAATCTGGGTGTGAAGAGCTAAAGTTTTCTGCAGTCTAAAACTGAGTCATACAATAAAGAAAGCCAGTTCAGATGACACAAAACAAAGAGATTTACGACTGAAACGAACTTAATTAGAATCTGAAATCAAAATAATTTGTAGTAGATAAGCAGGCTTAAAAGTCTCACCAGATTACTTATCTGGGAAATTTGAATTAATTTTATTTTCAGAAGATACGGTGAATTTCAAGCAGTTTTATTATAGCATTATATTATGTATTTGATAAAAAATATTAGAACTTGATTAAAAATTCTCACGAATCAATTTTTCCCTCCTCAATTTAAAACACTAAATTTTGATCAATTTCAAAATTTATATTATATTATTAAACCTTTATATCATCAAATCCATTTCGTAACGGGGGGGGGGGTTCAAATGTTTTGAGACATTGAGGTGGGGAGGGGGCATCAAATGTTTTGAGAGGTTGAGGGGGGGCTTCAAATGTTCTAAGATGTCTAGGTGTGTGGGGGGGAGTATCAAATGTTTTGAGATCTCAAGGTGGAGCATGGAACCCCTTGTATAGATGGACAGTGGTTAAAAGATTGAATAGGGTTTTTCAATCCGTAAGGTGGGTGGAGAGGAGAAAAAACAGTCTTTTCAATCTGCAAAATGTCAGGGACTGGAGCCACTTTGAACAGTACGAAGACTAGTTTCACTTAGAGATCTTTAGTGATGAAAGTAAGTTAGAGTTGGTCGGTGACACTCCTGAAAGGTGGTGGAGATCTGGTGAAAAATATCCCGATTGTCTCAATTGTCAAATATAGAGGAGGAAGCGGGGGGGGGGGGTACTCTCTTAGATGGGAGCAAAAGGTTTATTGCAAATTAAGGTGAAAAAAAATAAATCTCAAGATATAAACCCAATCAAAAATGTTTAGAGTTTTATGCAATCAAAACAGTTTAGAAGTTCTTTAACAACTATAGTTTGTGGGATGACATCAAATAACAGTAAAATTCTTTTCTTAAAGAGTTTCTGCAAAAGCTGAATGATTGAACGTTTACTAGAACAAGTAGAAAACTTTACCAGGTAGTTCCTGTGGAAGGTCAAAACAGGGTACATCAATATTAAATCCAGAAATAAGAAATTATTTGCTTAAACAGTTATATTCGTTAGAAATTTTGTTTTCTTTTTCATGTACTTCAAATGATCTCCCCATCAGGGTAGGTTGGTAGGTAGGTGATATTCCGCAAGTAGAAAGGGTAGAGGGTGTTACTCTGCTACTAATACTACCATTTTATCAACCAAGTAATATCTGACAAAAAAGCCCAAAATATATATGAAAATTAATTCCATTGTAAGATTAATGACTGGAGATGATTCTGATGAAAATATTTTCCCCAAAAACCAGATATTGGCTTGTTTCTTATTGGCCAGAAGGAAAAAAATGCAACTTGATCTCTTTTT
Organism: Thysanoteuthis rhombus; assembly: GCA_963457665.1. Taxonomy (NCBI): domain Eukaryota; kingdom Metazoa; phylum Mollusca; class Cephalopoda; order Oegopsida; family Thysanoteuthidae; genus Thysanoteuthis; species Thysanoteuthis major. Next base: position 3,080,126 of record OY735217.1, read on the forward strand.
CTTTTTTTAGGCACCTTTCTTTAAAATCATGGACATTAGTTTTTGGCTGGATGAAAAAATATTGTTTTTTTGCTTCCAGATTCATGGAATTCTCTGAAAATATATTTCAAAACCTACAAAAAAAATGTCTTCTAGGATTCAACCACTCAAAGCAATTTCTATAAGATTGAACAACTAAATGTTGGCTAAAGGTAAGTCCAATCAAATATTAATCTGTTTTGTATCATGCTTATTCTTTATATTTATAGCATTATTGGTAAAATAATCTAAAAATAATTATAGGCAAAAATATGGGAGGGTATACATTCTGTTATGGAGGTTTTTGAACTTTCATTTTTCAACCATTTTCCTGCTAATTTATTTCTTAGCAAGTTCTATCTAGAAAGACATTTTTGCTGGTTTCAGCAAGTTATAAATAAAGTTCAGGAAGTTTGTTTTTTTCCATTAGGCAAATCTCCTTCACTATACAATCTCAAAAATGTTGTTATTTTTGCAGCATTACAATAGTTTATCAACTTTTGAGAGTAAAATTGAGCTCAAAGTTGGAGCTCAGTAATTGAATATTTTTCTCTTTCCAAATTGATGATCAGAAGTCATAAAATTTTATGCACATTACAATGCTACCTTTATTATTTATTTTTGACAATTTTCTTTGGTAGACGGATTACCAAACAGTGATTTTATTACAAAAAATATTTTTCCTTTTGCAAACCTACAAACTGAACAATTATTTTCACTTTTATCAAATTATTTAGAATGTTTTTAATACCTCCTGCTTTTCTGAAACGCTGTAGAAAGTATTACTGGTTTAAAAATAAGAATGAGAAAAAAAATGAATTTTTTTAAAAAAGTCCCCTCTCAAATCAATACATATATATATATATATATATATATATATATATATATATATATATATATATATATATATATATATATATATAAGAATTGTCAGTTTGTCAGATTATAAAAAACATCCAAAAATGGACTGAGTCCAACCAAATTTGGCATACATACAGATATACTTTGAGTGGTGCAGTTAATTTGTTCCTAAATTTCCTATGCTATTCAAAACCAAACTATTCAAGATTTTAATCATAATTTAATGTGCTTTTAATTTCCAGCTGAGACTTTGTTAGATTAATCTCTACAGCAACACCTCAATTGTCCTACATCAAAACCATCCTGTTAAAAGGATTACAGAATTAAATCAAACTAAAGGAAGATATTTAACGTATAAAACTGTTGGATTTTTGGAAAAAGATTTTTTCAAATTCTTTTTTCCCCAGACATTTAAATCAAATACAATCAAAAAGTTCATGATGTCGATGATTTTTCAAATAAGGTATGATTCAATAAATACATAGTTCAAATCCATGATCTATCTCAGGTAGGAACAAGCAGCATAGTATTATAGATTCTATCTGTTCAGAAAAATTTAGCAGGAGCTAGCATTTGATTGGTCCCTCAACAATCAATTTTCAAGCTACCATTAGATTAAACATTTGACTAACGAATATAACATGACAGCATTAATATTTCCAGTAATACTGGGCAGCCTGCTAGAGATGGTGGCCAAGTGCCTAAGGAGAGATAATGGACTAGGGTTAGCTACATGAAACACCATTTTTCCATTGGTTATTGTTGGTCTTCAAAGCCCCTTCCTGCCTCATCATAGAAGTGTTTATTCTAAGATCCTTATCTACCAGATAGCAAATACAAAAACACCAACCTCAAAATCCTGTACAATCTTGTGTGATAGTGAGTCAGTGAAGGTTGCTGGCGTCTTTAGTCTTGAAAAAAGCTGCTGTAGTGTATCAAAGTTTTATTTTGCACTAAAATTCATTGGTAAGTACCTATGCACACTTTTTAATTGAATATCATCTTGATGTAAGGTTTCATTATAAACTTTACCTCAGATGCTTTAGTAGTTTGGGGGTTGTCTTATACCTGTGATATTAGCTAAAACCATAAAATTCAGACTGAAATCGGGGTCTTGTCTCATCAACTGAAATATGAGGTAAATAATCTCATTTTCAATGATTTTCCAACCATAAGCAAAATATGAACTTGTTTTTTCTTCTTTCATTTTTAACTGTTAATTTTTCTTTTCCTTTTTTGATTCAAAGATGGATCATTTGTGATATTATACAAATGCTCCTAGTAAGGACCCCAGATAAGAGTAAGGGGATGAGATTTTAAACCAATAAGAAAAATTATGTCTTGCAATAATAAAATGATTAGAAAAAAATATACAACTAGAAAGACTTCTTTTACAATCTTTCAAAACTCTTTTCCTACTTTCTGCAAGTTAACACTTACTTTACAACTATATATATATATATATATATATATATATATATAAGCAGCAATAAAACAATCTCTCTTTTGGATTTGTCACTTTTCTAGATCTATACTTTGGGTTGATACCAGTGTTATAGTCCAATATTAAGAGCAAAAATACTATGTAAGTGTGAAATACAAACAGGGTTTATTTACTTAGAGCTATACAATTCAATTTTTAAAAAAACAATTGATGGAAAATATTGGCTAAAATGAGATTTCAAAAATATATTATTCAAGAAAGGGTTTGTTTTGGGGGGGTCTTTTTTTTTATTTCTTTTTTTAAACTAGATTTTCAAATTTTCAAATTTCCGATTCCCTTAATAAAAAAAGGTAAAGAAAAGTCTTTGCAATAAAGATGGGTCCATCCTTTATTGCAATGTTATGACTTACTTGCTTCAAGGACCTGGAAAAGACTGGTCAAGGTCTAGTGCATTGTCTAGTGCATTGTCAATGGTCTATGCTCGTCATGTGGTAAAAAGTTCAACTAACCAACCAGTTCCGTAGGTTTCCATGATTAAGTATAGATCAATAGTCTACAAGAAAGAAACCTGTAGAACTAGGATTGGTTACTAAAGCTATACTAGAATCAATGAATAACCAATCGTACAGAGAACAATCCCAAGAAATCATTATGATTGAAGATAAGCATAACACTAATGAAAACTCTATTGACAAAATCCTAACTTTCTCTTGATATGTTCTGAGACATTGTCTGAAATTCTGAGATGAATCATTATCTCACAAGTTCATTGTCTAAGTAGATTCCACTGTTGTAGAATGAGAATATTGTTCTGAGACTTCTGAGACTTTCCATAGAAAACTGACAATCCTTTACAAATTATTTTGGTTAAGACCAGAGTTTGGTGTAAAACCTCCTCTAAAGTTTGTTCATATATATATATATATATATATATATATATATATATATATATATATATGGTATAGATCAGGTTAGCAATATAGTATAATATGAAGCAACGTCTGAGAAACAAACTTGTTTGTGTAGCAAATCCACATCCTTATATATATATATATATATATATATATATATATATATTCAATTGTTTATTCCTCATCTTTTCATGGGTAAAAAAATAGAGCTCTTTATACCCTTCTAATTGGTAATGTATCGAGTTTCACGTAATTTATTACTATGAAGACGACAAATGTTTGTTTCATTGTTTCTAAATTCGTGTTTTACAGACTCCTAAACTGCTGTACCATACAGGCTGTGAACTTGCGTTCATGAGTAACTTGACCCCAGGATGAATGTAGGATAGAATCTGGTGGTCTCCAATGGTCAATTTAGGGTGAGGTTGATTTTGACTTCTTCAAATCTGAGGACCCTATGATGAACATAAGATAGGTGATACCAAGGTCTGGTGTATACGAAGGTCAATTTAGGGTCAGATCAATTCTGGTCTCTCCCAATCTGAGGGAAATTTGGAGTCAGGTCAGTTTTGGTATTTTCTAATACAAGGGGGACAGCTGTATCTTATGGGCTGCAAATCTTTGTACAAGGATAACTTGACCCAAGGATTAGGATAAGATAGGTGGAGCTGACCTCTTAAGATCAATTTAGGGTCACGTCTATTTTGCAATTTCAAATGTAAGTTGAGGGAGATGAATTTTTTCAACAAATTATTGTACAGGGGTTAGGGTTAGGGAAGTAGGAAGTTTTGTACCCCCTTATTTAATTTTATGAAATCACTATAAAATAATTTGCTTTCCTTTTTTGTGAGTGTGTAGACCTGAAAGGGTAGGGTTACAAGTGAGCGCATCTCTCCCCACTTAATTCATTTTATAAAATCTATATAAAATGTACTTTTTTTATAACTTTTATCATCTGCAGGTAGTATGGTTCTATATCCCTGATGTCAAAAATAGTTCTTCCCATGCGGAGGGGGTGAAGGGGGCATTTCTTTTAACCTGTCACCCTCATGAAGAAAATTTGTTAGAAACCATCAACAGCAAACCAAAACTATCTAACACTCAAAAGTTTCTCCAGTTTTTAAATGGTTCTGCCTGGCTGACTGTATGTATGTAGGAGTCACATGTACAGGCTGCATCAACATAGTGAGATAGCTGAAAATTTGAAAAATTTTTTCTAGACATAACTAATAAAGTCTAGAAAAAAATTTTTTCTTTGTTATTTTGAAATGGTTAATTGAGGGGGGGTGCTTAGTCACGCAAGACTATCAAATGATTATGCAGACTTGTTTCATAATTGTTCTCCAAAGAAAACTATTTGTGCTCCTGAAATAGGGTTTTTCCTTCTTTTCTGTTCCTGCCATGATCTCCAAAATCTAAAAACTAATGATAAGGAGAGGTTTACCCCACCCCCTCATGGCAATATGTAATCTTCAACTTACCTCTCAAGATTTTTTCCTCATGACATCTCTGGAAGTCCCAGATTCGGACGGTGCCATCATCAGAACAAGTTGTAAATTTAACATCTGTAGGGCAAAAGCTGTACAGAAAGAAAGAGAGAAAAAAAAATTGCCACTACAAGTTTGTCAAAAAAAGGGGCCAAGAATAACAATTCATGGCTGAAAGAGTTTAGATTGGATTCACTTCTTTTTTTTTTGAACTGGGAAAATGTGTGGAAAGACAAATTTTTTCAATTTTTGGATGAAGCATTTCCACTATCATTTTCTCATCACCTTTTTCCTAGAAAATTGAGAAAATACAGCAACCAACATTTGAGATACGCCAAGCAAATAAAAATGACAAGCTAACTAGATTGTGGCATGGATTTTGAATTTGTTAGGCGTATTTTTAAATTTGGTTGCTTCACTTTTCAATTTGCTCTGGAAAATTGATTGTTTACCACACAGAATCAGAAATAGAGAAGTATCTGCTGACAAGATTTCAACTTGCATGCCAAATCATGAGAGCCCATCTTTCATGGACGTCATCTTAATCACTTCAGTCAAGGAAACGTTGATGATCAAGTGGAGCCCAAATTTGTAGTCATTCACCAACTTCCTCTCTAATTCTCTATGCTATCATGAAAGGCTCTGAATTATAGGATGCAGTTTCAAGTCTAACTGAAGACTATTTCCTTATTTCTGATTCAGTGTTGTTTATTCAGCAGTCGAAGAAGCCTATCGACCCAATGTGTTGTGACAAAAAGCAACATAATAAGATAGAGTAAAACTAGACCTGGTGCATTCCCTGAAGGAACTGCAAGTGTGATTGTCCCAAAGCCTACCCCCCACCCAACCACCAAAAAAAAAAAAAATGAAAAATAATTAAAATGATAAAAAATATAATAATGGAAGCATGAAAAATTACTAGCAAAAATTTTTTTTATAACCTTCACAAGGGAAGTAACCAAATACTTCGAAACTACAAATGGCAAAAAGTAAGGGTTTGGTTTAGCATTATAATTACACTGGATATAGAACCCAGTCCTCTGAAAGCTTGAATAATTAATCTCTTCCAAAACTATATGAAAGAGCAAGACATGGCATTCACATTACTTAAGGGTTGCAATGCTATTGATATCTCAAAAACTATGAGAGGAAAATCATCACCAAAAATGAATGGAATAAGATGAATATGAGAGAGAGAAGGAAAGCATGGAAGAGCAACGCAATCACTCAAACTAGTTACTGTGTGTTCTGAAAAATTATACACAACGAAAATTTAGAATTACTTTTTATTGCATTGAGATTTTGAACTGATATCTTTATTGTAGAAATTACAAATGCACTAAAAACTTATCCACAAAATTTGTTGAGTGACCAGACAAACGATTTGAAAAAGCTTGGTTTCTGCCAGGAAGCAACCAGAGCCAGTTACTGAACAAGTACCAACCGGCACTAGCTGATTCACCTTGTGCATATCACATGACATTATCTGAACCCCTTGTAATGTTGAGTCCAAAAGGCAGAAAGGTTCTTTTTCCAACTGTTTGTCAACAAACAGAAAGAAAGGACTGAGTTTCAGTTTTAAATCAAACTTATTCAAATAGTTCACAATCAAATAACAGAAGTGGAAGAAGTCAAATTGTGTGTTTTAGTGAACATGCAGTTCTTACAGCGAAAATTTCAGTTCAAAATCTCAATACAATAAAGAGTTATTCAAAATTTTCATTATTAGTACTTTTTCAAAACACCCAGGAAAAAATAAAACAGCAAAAGCTTTGAAGAATTAAAACCAGAACTAAATTATCCGGCTGGGTTTGGCATTTTACAATCTATATCCAGCCACTCTGGGTTTTCATTGAAGAAAAAAAATGGTAATTTCAAATACTAAAATAATAATTAAGAAGAATGCCAAAGTGAATTTCTTTCATAAATTCACCTGTACAAAGTACTTATTCATTGTTTCTTGACTTATCTAAAACAATCTCTGTATTTATACCTTAGTATCAACCTTTGTACTGTAAAGTCTGTGTCACATTGCTGTCATCACTTCAGAGTAATAATGAATCTTTTCATTGTCATGGTGAAGAAAGAAAGAGGAGAGAGACAATGGAGAGAAATAATGAGACATTGTCGTCATAGTAAACAGGCTACAAATGAAGCTCCATGTCACACACACTATTAGCTGGTTCTATTAAACTTAAGAAAGTGAAGAGATAGGATTTAATTTTCATTAGATATTTAATGATGGGACCCATCATTTTCTATGGGTTATATGCTAGTATTAAATTAAAACACAGAAGTGCTATTATACACATATATATATACTAGTATATACAAGGTTTTCTGAATGGATACATAATACCTACATTAGGAAATATGAAAATGCATCAAAGTTAGTTCATATTGACTGTTACTGTCAAAAGGCATTTCTAAGCATTTAGAATATTTATCAGAGTTTTCAGTTTCTTCTTTTAGTCAAGTTTTATTTCTTGGTACACGACAAATGAATATCTTGACTAAAATTTTCAGGCCAAGAAAAAGAACAGACTCTGATCGAAACCCATGACGTTGTATATACAACTTTTGACAGCATTTAGTAACATTTGTTTGTTTCTGTTATAAAGCTATTTGTTTCCATTTGATCTTTTAAGTTGATCCCCATTGAAACATCCGAAACAAAAAAATAATCATTACATCAGAAATAAAATTAAAAATATGGTACGAATACAACATAATTCATAGGGAAATGAAAAAGTTATAAATATATATGAGGTGTATACATTAGTTATAAACACTGTATAGTCTGCTTTCTTTCTTGCACTGTCTATCTTATCTCAAGAAATGATCTAACAAAGTGGAATAATGTAACATAGTATGATGCAAAAAAGAAAAAAAAATATTCCTCTATCTTTGCCCACTCTCCATCCTTCCATTTTTATGAACTGATTCAAATTGGGTCTGAACAAAAGGAAAATTCTGGCATTCAGAGAACTGTCAATATTAGCCACAGTTAAAAAAGAATGGTTTATACAAGTAAGATGTTACAAAGTAAGCGACAATATCTTACAAGTGGAGTATTTTAATAAACAATACTTACTAAAAAAAGAAAAAAAAAAAAAACAGACAGCAATTGTATTGGACAGATGTAACCAATGAATAATGTATCAGCTGGCAAAACTAGAAAAGCTGGAAGAACTACCTAAATAAAATGAGGGAGAGTGAAACAAAATGGCAAGAATATCTTGCCCTGAAATGCCAAAGTCTGACAGACAGTCTGTAACAGAAATGACCAGCTAAGCCATCAAACACCACTACAAGTGGGGGATAATATTTTTTAAAAGAAAAAAATTAAGGAAAAACTAGAAAAAAAAAAAACAGTTTACCCTGTATAAATCTGAGCAAATATAGGAGGGAATTTGCATTTTTTTCTTGCCACAAAGGTGGTACATCATGATAAATGAAAGAATTGATAATGAGGTGAGATTCAAAAAGTTTTAGAACCATTGAGGGGAAGAAACATAAACAATGCACATTTAGTTCCTCCGAAAAAATTGCTGTAGAAAATATACTGATGAAAGAAAGCAGATCAAAATATGTAAGGTCACTCAAGAAACAAACTTTCAGTTGAAATGAATTTGCATCACCATGTTAGTATACTTTCATTTACCCCATATTTCTAATTATACCTGAATATGACTTTAGGCATAACAGAGACAGTAAATAATATACTCTGAAAGAAACTGGTATATAAAGAGTCACTGTTAAAATTCTACAGACAATTATACAGAAGAAATCATCAAAAAAATCATTCAGGATTTCAACACTTGTAACTAAATCTTAGGAATAAAAACTCATCTTGTAAAGTCATGTGTATTATCAAAAAATTAGGAAGTTATGTGAAATTACCAATGACAAAATAGATGATCAGATCACAAATTTTTGACTACAATTTACATTCATCTTAATTTTTAGTTATTTTAATTAATCAATATTAAACTAAACAGCCATGTCCAATCTGGTTTCAGTAAAAAAACAATTATTTTATTATCCATATTTCATCAGATGGATTGCAAATCATTTTTATTGATCTCGACTATCATGGAGAACAGGTTGATAACTTTGCAGTATCAGATACAATAAATGAGTACTCGACACTAATTCATTAACTAAATTCAATGAGTAAATAGTGTCCCTTATGCTGGCTATGGTTTCAGTCATCCCTACTTGGGCTTCATATATCACATTACTACTGACTCTACCCATTTGCAAGATGTGAATTAGACTTAGAGATAACAAGCAACCCAAATGGTGTCACTCACTTGACCCAGCATCAATTAAAAACAAAGACAAATATAATTAGTCACTCAAAAGAACCCATCACGTGACCACATCTTTTGACAGCAGGTCATAATGAGGTGATCAGTGATTTTCTGTTGGGCAGTAGAAAAATTTTCAAAAAACAAGTGTGAATTCTGCCAGATACAAACCAAAAGACCAATGAACTTACATTGTAAATCGAACCCCCTACTATAAGCCTATTCAGAGGGGGGATTTTCAAAAAACAAAAAAATGTTTTTTTATAACATACAATGACGGTAAATTTATGTCTTAGATTGTATGACATCATGCAACATGATTTTTGTTCCTGGGTAGTGAGTGTTATTTTCTAATTGCTTCAATGTAAAAAGGATAGAAAATGGCTATTATTCCTTCTGAAGTTCGCAAGGTATTGATATTCATACGTAATTGTTTTCCTTACTTTATGTGATTAAAAACATGCAAATTAGCTCATAGTCTAGAGGAAGGGAATAATTGATATTTTCCATACTTTTCAGACATGATCTATTGGAAAATAACATTTATTACCCAAAAACTAAAAAAAAAAAAAAAAAAAAAAAAAAGAAAGGTAGAAATGTGTTGCATAGAGTTATCTGAGATTTTCTAAAATGCTAAATGATGCAACTTCTGGATATTTGAGACAGAAAAGTGAAAATAGGGGCTGGTCAACATTAAGCACTTATTACCTCCCCTGCTGGGACAGACAAAAATACTAGTTGACCTAGTTCACCAGGACCAAACCACCAAGTTGTGGAATGGTAAAAGTTTGCAAAACAAAGTGCTATGAGGCCAAGAGGAAAGGATATGATTCAGCGATATTTCTTTGTAAAATAAAAACATTAATTTCCTTGGATCTTAATATATAACTCATTAGATAAAACCTTTTAGAAAGAAAATTGAGAGTACTAGCCACTAATAAGAGACTTTTATCCTTTTTATTCCAGTCATGATTAACACCCCATCCCCCACTACACGGTTGGTCAGCAGTGCGAAAAAGAGTGAAAACCCCTAATTTAGTTTTTTATAAAAGTGAAACAAACTTCTTTGAATCCCTACCATCTTTCAGATTTGGGGATTGGCTCTTTTTCGAAAACAATGTATTTGGGGGTTTTTTAATGGCTTATAGTACTTTGTACTAATGCAGACAAGATAATATACAAGTGGTGGCAAATGATGAGTGGTCATCACACCATTTTTAAAAAGTTGATGTTTTCATTTGTTTTAAAGCTGCAATACTTTGTTTTGGGGAAGGGGGGTTAAGCTTGTACACTATGAATCATTTTGCAGAATGTTTAAGCTTCGATTCAAAAATTAAAACTGGGCATTGTAACTCAAATGACAATGAAAACATCGATTTTTTTTTTAAATGGCACAAACCATACAGAGCGCAAACGAATGGTCACAAAACTAAAATTTAGAAAATTATTCCAAAAAGAAAATTTTAAATAAAAATCTCTTTACAGCATACATGGTAAAATTAAATTATCTTAGCTGGAGAAACCTCCACCAACAATAATGCAATATAGTTTACAGTGAATATTAAAAGCTTCAGATACACAAAGGAATTTTTCATAAAATTCTATATTAAAGTAAAGCTAATATTAGATGTTTTTAAAGACTATTATTACACAACTGTACTTTGTATCTTACCCAATCTATTATATATAGTAGGATAGAAACAGAGATAAATATGCACCAAAATTAATCAGTTGAAGTCTATTTTTGATATCAATCTATTTTTCTGTTAAGGCATTTTTTTTTTTTTTTAATTCGGCCATTAATGAGTTAATTATTAAGATTTGAAAAATAAAAATATTTTCTTGCAGAGAGTTCATCATAGCAACACTGAGGGACATTATGTTAACTTTTGGATCAATGAAGCCGAGTTATTGCGATCACTAAGGGGCAAAATTTTCATAAGTTCCAACAAATTTGATGCAATATTTCATTAAATAGTCACTGTCTACAAAATGAGAATTCACAAGAAATAAAAAATAGAAATTTCAAGAGTAAAAAATAACTTTGAATTAACGTTGAAAAAATAGAATAATTCTTTCCGCCAAGATTTGGATAAAATAGATGGGAAATTATCTCCCTTAGATTTGCCAACTCGACTGAGTATGCGGTCCGCCATTTTTACGAAATATGGCCTCAAAAAATAGAAATTTACGAACCGCATACTTTGAGGCCTTACTCACGTGAATATAGCAGAAAATAAGAGCCCAACTCAGCTTAATAGTTGCATTGTAAATAGAACCCATCCCGCGAAACCTTAAAAAAACATTTCTTCCCGAAAACTAACGAAGTTTAAGTAAGGTACTATGGATTGTAAGTGTGAAAAAATATTTTTCTATTTTTAATTAGATATTCAACTTAATAAGATTCAAAATGTAAAAGAATGAATGTTGGATTTTTTTTTTTGTCTCATAGCTTTCTTGTTCCTGTAATTTTGATAATACAATATCAAAAAGCTGACAGGGAAACAATGGATAAATGAAGGAATACAAATGCTAGAATAGTCAAGGTATTCAGGTTGTCTGATAAATGTGAGACTTCTCATTAATTAAATTCATAGCGTTCTTTAGTAGTATTGAATCTACAAAAATTGTATTATTGGATAGATGAGGGAATTTTATAATCAATTTGGACAGATCCATTTTGCTCTATCTATTAGATAAAGTATTATAATTTACTTTTTGCTATTTACTTCAATCTTAAAATTGGATTACAAATACTGAAAAACCAGTTAATAACAAACATGGTGCAGAAGAGATCAGGTTAGGAAGTGAATTAAACGTTTGATTTGGACCCACACTTGCCAGTAGTTCCTATAGATCAGTGATAACAGTGGTGAATAGTAGCAAAAAAAAAATCAATAATTATTTTGACTAGTTTGATTTCTCAACTATTGTTTATTATTATCACTAAAACCAAAGATTTGGTAAAAAGATGAGGGTGAGGTCTTCATTATTAATTTTGACTAGTTTTTACCATCATCTCAATTTCTAGTTGTTTTTATCACAACTTTGGCCATCATTTTTAGTAAATAGTGCGATTGGAAAGAGATGAGAGAATCTAACTCACACCTTCTAGCCAGATGGAGTCCAGCATATGCCAGGCTGCCTTGACAATTTGGTCATGAAGACTTCATCTTCATTCCTGACTGTGCTGTTTACACAGAGCCGTAGAATGATGGCCAGAGTCAAAGTTGAGACAAAAATCAACAAAAGATGAAGGTAAAAGCTAGTCAAAATTAATAATTAAAAGATTGTGTTACAATTTTTCATCCAATAAGATTAAATTTGAGATTTCATGCGTTTTTTTTAATCAGGAAATTGCCCTATGTAGTCCTCATCAAGTCTTATGTTTTCAGTCATCATATTTTCATGTTCTTAATAGAGATAAAGAATTGATTCTCAGGCCAGTAATTTTGATAGATATAAATTTAGAGTATGGAAATATTTCAGGAGTTTCATTTACTCTAATTTTTGGCAGAAAGCAATAAAATATTTCAACAAATGTCTTGTAAATCATTTTCAATTTTTTGCTACAATTTACCATCATGAAAGGAACCCAGCCTGAGTTTAGTTAGGAAGAAAAGCAACAATTCAGATGCAGGTAAATAGTAGCAAAAAATTGATAATAATGGTTAACAATACTTCATCTAATAAAATAAATATATTGTAGTTGTGTAATATGAAATAAATCTCTATTCAATACCTCTCAATATGATCTTACTTATGTGTGCATGTTGTAAATAAATAATAAATCAATATAAATATGACCATCACAGAGTCTTTGACAAGTTGGTTCTAGCTCTTATTGTTGGGGGTATTTTTTCCACAAGCTTCTTCATAAATGAAAAGACTGTAGATGTGCTAGCTTGATCTCATGGATACCTTTGACAGCACCTTCATTCAATAACCCTTCCCTCTAACATTTTGTTTCATAGATCAGTCAGTGACATAGGAGCCAAGTGCACCTAAAAGGAGCTAGATCTAGCACTAAAAGAGCTAGATCAGCAGATTTTGTTTAGCTGGCCCATCAGTCAGTGAAGTCATAGGTACTAGAGATGCTAGCACATCTAAGAAAGCTGAAAGGAAGGTGATGAAGCCACCCGTTTCAATTATGGAATGACATCAAGAGATTACAGGGTAAGAAGCAAAAAAGATTTGGATCCAAGCCTTCAGAAAACAATAAGAGAAGAGAATGCAAATGAAATGAATCAAATGTCTTGAGTCAAGAATAACAGAAGTAGAGACAAGAATTAAAGAATTTGGTAGAATATGCCAAAAATCATAATCAGAAATCCAGACTGATAGAACAGACAAAATAACAGAAAGAGAGATGTCTAGAGAAATCTTTAGCCACAAAAATTAATAGATATTCAATTAATATTTTTCTTTGAAAGGATAATAAGCCATTCAATACCTAACAAAAACAAAAAAAAAAAACACTGTTCAAAAACTGCGACTTTGTTCATACAATTTTTGACAGCATTTGTCAGTGTCCGAGAACTGTTTCAAAATGATTTTTGGAGTTAAAAATCCGTTGAAACATTTGATACAAAAATAATGATTGCATCAAGAATAAAAGAAAAAATATCTGAAATGCAATATAATTAATTGGGAAATTAAAAAGTTATAAATATATATAGGAAAAGTATATAGTGCAATATACTGTCTAGTCTGCTTTCTATCTTTCATTTAGGGAATTGATTTTCAAAAAAGGAATTTTAGTGATTTTAAAAAAGGGAGGAAAAATTCCCCTTTCTGTGCCGATTCTATGTAGCACCTATCTTTACAAATGCTATGAACTGATTCAAAAAAGTCTGGAAGAAAAACCCTTTTGCCATTCAGAGAACTGTTGACTTTCATCACTGTTACAAATGAAAATCTCTCTTATGAGAGCAATGAAAAAAAAATAACTATTCAGAATAGAAAGCTGTGTTTCAAATGAATAAATCATTGAAATTTATTCATCATTTGGGGTTTTTACTGTTATTAATAATACTAGTTTATTTTGCCATGAAAAAAAAAATGACAGCCCTAATCGAGTAATACTTTTAGCATTTTCTTGTTTATGTTCATTACTAACTGAATATCAAACTAATCTATAAGTTGAATATTCAAGTTTAATGTAACATTACTACATCACTGATTACAAATGCAAATTGGTAATTATTTCATACGTGAATCTTTATCAATAGATGGAGTATTGTTTTTATCAAATTTGACTTCTTTTCTCACCTCTATCTTTAATTAAGTTGTTTCTATACAGCAATCAATTCAAAGTGTTTTGCTTTTACAGCCATGAATAAACTTTCATGGCCATAGCAGCCAGGTGTAAACTGGGCTTCTTTCTGGTTGAAGGATGTGAGTTCAATTCTCACCAAAAGCTTACTCGCTATTTCTGATCACGCCATTTATTTGTTGCAATTTTTAAAAATTTTTTAAAAACAGCTTGAATTGATAGTTGTATAAAGACAACTAAATTGATACTTTCCAATTTGGGGGGTTGGAACAAGAAAACAGAGAGAATCTGCTGCTTAATATTATACCAGTGTCACCTGAAAAAATAACCGCAGGAGATAATTCTGTTATTCATTAAATTTGCTTCTCTTTTCAACAAAATTATTTGTTTGATAAAAAATATTTCATTTTTAGACTAATATTTTTCAAAATTATAATTCATTTATTAATTTGATTATTAATAATTAATTTCAATCCAATTCAAATATTTTTTTGATTCATTTTAATTTTAAAACAATTTTCGTCAGAGGAAGTCTTTTGAAATTAAAATCGGGGAACACTGCATCATTTTAAAATGATGGAATTCTCCAGCGTGGTTATTGTTTCAGGGAACATTTGAGTGGAATGTATTAATTTTGAAAGAAAAAAAAAATGAAATTAAAATTGGGAACACTGTATCATTGTTTTAATATGAACGAATTCTTCTGCATGATCAGTATTTCAGGTAACACTGGGCTGATATTACACGAGGGATTTTTTTCCATGTTTGTCTCAACCCACAAAGTCGTAAAGTACCACTAAATCAAAAATGAAGGTAAAAATAGCAGTCAAAATCAATGAAAATTGATTTGTGTTACGTCCAAAGAGTAAAAAACAAAAAGGTGGCTGGTAGGAAGAAAAAATAGCTGTGTTTTTGTTTGAGTGTAAGCAAACAATCCCATTTTAATAGTACCAGACAAAATCATATTGTTACTAATTGCATGTGCTACACATGGGCAATTGTTAGTAAGACCCACCTCTGACTTGCCAGGCCTGCCAAAGCTTTGTTCTGCTTATGGCACTTGATATTCCCAAACGATTACCCAACTAAGTATTGACCAGGCTCAACATTGCTTAATTTTGGTGATCTTAAGAGAACCGGTGTATCCAACGTGATTTGGCTGTAACCTTAGTTTCAGGGAGAGGTTTTTCAATTCTAATCCATGCGTGGAACATTGCGAACTATTTATAGTCTTCGATATGACTCTGCTTCGGATTTAACCACAGCGTACCAAACCAGAGATGAGCAGTATTCCACCAAACCATGATGATCGGTACATTACTACTTGTTATGGTGACGCAGCAAGGGTCCTAGGCAAGGAGGGGTAAGGCCCCATGTACTATATTCTAGGAGAGGGCATAATTATTAGTCAATAGGCATTGAAGGGAATTTTACGCCCATTCACACTTCTGCCCCAAAGGTGACTGCCCCTTCTTGCCAAGCCTCTGCAATACATGAATGAACAGACAATCATTCATGTTAATCTAAAAGTTCTGAAATAATTTCCAGAGAAATAGACACCAGCCAAGCACCAAGACAGTTTTAGCTCTTTCTCTGGGGGAATCTGGAATATATGCATACTAATGAGGTCAAAATGACCCGAGACGTTTCAGGGAAAAATGTAGACAAACTAAGTTTTTTTTAAATAGAATCTATTTATAACCCTTCAAGACTCCTGAGACATAAATCCAGGATTTTCTATCATTGCTACAAAATGGCTGCCAATGCTGGGTAGTACTAGCTATGACCAATGCATTGAACAAAAATGTCAGCAGGAATGAAGCCCTAATGAGATGTAGAAGAACTTTTTTTAAAAGACGCAAAATTCATACAAGTTAATTTTATCACCAAAATCTTTGTGTCATTAATGGCAAATTGTTTACTATTCCAAGAGGAATTAAAGAAAAGATCACTACAATTACTCAAATTATAGTATCTACATATAAAAGTAAATAGATATATTTCTATCTAAACTCATTTTTTTTTTTTTTCTTTTTTTTTTTTTGATCAGGAGCTTGTATGTTGGGGTTCTTTTGTCAGTTTGATCTGGGGGTTTCCTTAAAATCTCAATCGCAGCCCTGTGCTGAGGTATATATATATATATATGTGTGTGTATATATTTGTCCTGTGGATCTCTCCTAGAAGTCTACTGGGTCATTTTAATCCAGGTACAAGGCACCTTAACAGGTTAGTTTTGAAAGGATTAAATATTCAAAACATGAGAACCCAGGAATAATAGTAAGATCTTCAGTTTTGGAAAATTATCAAAATCATGGAAGATATCAGATATTGGAGAAAAATACTAGAAATACATTTGCAGCGAAAAGGCGTTATTACTACAGGTAATTCTCACTTTTCAATAGTTTGGGTTATGCCACTTTTCTGCTTCTATGAAAAAAGATGGAAAACAAAGATAGCATTCAATCTTTGTTATGCAGCAAGCCATTATAGAGGCAGTGTGCACCCTCTTCCTCTAACACTATTCCCCTGTACTTATTGCCTCTCAGTTTTACCCCATTACAAGAGGTTTTCATAGGAACAATACTTCCAGATAGAAGGGAGGGGGTACCTGTATTCATAAATGTGCATTTGCTAATAGAATTTTTCCAAAATAAGTTGGAAAAATGGAATAGTTTACTATCTTATACGAAAAAATTGTACAGGTGTAAATAATTTTAATAACTTACATAACTTGAGGGAGAGAAAATAAAATAGGGCAATTTAGGGAATCATCAGTTAAAATATACAGAAAAATTTAGGAAAAATAAAACGTGACTGGCGAATGTTTCTTTGCACTGATAAGATGGAAATTTTTTTATCAAGTTTCAAGCATTTTTTTATCACTTGAATTAAGGTGTATTTCAAATGTTGAATATTTATTTCTAATGTAAATTTTATATGGAGATTCTCTCAGAGGCATTTTTATTTTATAAAATTATCAATTAAGTCATGTGATTCACTCTAAAGGTGGGAACACATTGCTATCACATCATGTGGACTCATGCAAGCTCACAAGGCCTCGAAACCATAAAAATCAGCAGTAGGATTCATACTTGTGCCATGTCACCTCATGTGATTTTCACATGAGGTCGCTAAATATCACATTATGCACATCCTTTATGAAGTCTTAGATCTGAAATAAACCTCATATTAGCACGCACCTATGGATGTGTGCAGAAATAGAAGATGGGAGACATCAAGTCACACGAGCAGACAAGCAATGACTTGTGATATCACATGACTTACTGCTATTACAGCAGTGTCTCATAGCAACTCAAATTAGTGTTAAGCTGGCCTGCACACTACTATCACTGACATGAGCATGACAGCAATGTGTTCCAGTCTTAAAAGTATTTTTTTTAATAAAAAAAATTAAAAAAAAAGGCATCAACTCAAAATTTGATTAATAATAAAATTCTTAAAATGGCACTGACCACTCAAAGTAATTTTCAATATCTCAGTCATAAGTCCAAGAGAAAATACAAAAGATTATTAAAGATAATAGAACAGGGATTGGCAAACTAGCCTGCAGCCAAATTCCATCCACCCCAATGATTTCATGGAACATGTAACATTGCATACGAAAATTCTCTCCTTCCCTCATCCATCTTTGGTTGACAAAAAATAAGATTCAGTATTGTTAAAAAATATTTGCAGTGGCTTTAAATGAATCAACATTTTATAGCTAAAATGTCCAAACACTATGCATTCCCTCTGTTCTATACAATATCTGAAGCACAAACAATATTTTGTTCCCAACCCAAAATTGGATAAAATGGGAGGGAAAAAAAAAAAAAAGAAAATCGTCCTGTTTCTTAAAAGACAACACCCAATGGAGAATGGAGGCTGGTGACAAAGTCCCAGTTTCTGTTGCATGTGTCAGCTTAATGATCCTTTCAAGTCCAGCCGAGACCAAGACTTTATTCCTATGAATAATGACCAGCCCTTTAACAGGATGCAAGTCCATCAAAGGGATACCTCCAATCTATTCCCACAGCTTATAGTGTACTCAATTAGCTGTAGAGTGTACAGGAAAATTTATCTTGACAAAGAGTTTTCCAGGAATTACAATGTGTTGGGCAAACATGCTAACCATTACATTATACAAGCCAAAATTTGATAATCCTCATTCATCGATAGTACATGGAGATATATATATATATATATATATATATATATATATATATATATATATATATTACACACACGTATTAATGGACAAAGACCCCAAAGTGATCAAAATCAAGCTGTGTTCATTAACCTTGTATAATTATTGTTTCATTATTCATTAACTCTGGCCAACAAGATAGAAAAACATCTCTAATCTGACCAACCTCCTAAAAAGTTTTGCATCCCTGCTATAGAATATGTCCAGTATTTCTCGAAGTATTTTTTAAAAAAGCAAAAAAACCACACACTGAATGAGAATCAGTAATTCCTATAATGACGATGAAGTATGATTCAAAAGCAGTAAATAAACCTATGGCAGTGTTTAGCGAGCATACAATGATCTCGAAGAGTATCACCTTTTTATTTTCTAAAAACAACAAATTCATCAGGAATTAACACAATGAGATTTTACAAGCATGTCTTTTGTTCTTCATCAAAAACAATCAAATCAGTCAGGCACATCAGATGCACCATTCCCGTCACACCTTGATGGATTCAGTTTTGATTTAATTATATGTTGTCTAATTGAACTTTTGAATAAAAAAAAATATGATTTTAGAGCTTTTATATCTTGATTAAACACTGCCATAGATTTATGCAAGTCAAACAAAAGATTACTGTAGATGCTAGCTCACCAAGTGAAAAATCACCCCCCCCCCTTCCAACACACTGTTCCAGAATCAGAGTCAAATTTATGATATACAATGAGGATTGGTAATGAAAATTATTTCAGATCAAATTAGGATATTTTTATTAACCCAACCAAAAATTTGACAAAACTAAAAAAGTATCCCCAGAATCTCCGAGTTTATGGAGTTTATTAGGAATTAGCAAAGAGTTGTGCCCCTTGCATCGAGTCATACTTAGCGAAATGGCAAGTACATACTTATGGCTTACACTTCATATAAGAGATTATAAGTTAGGAAAAAAAAAAAAAAAATACGCCTATTATAGTCAAGATGTGGATCTTTTAAAACAAACTTTTTTTCAACAATAAGTAAAAAGGAACTTGACTGATTTATTTTTAGGACTTTTTATTCCTAATAATCCATGTTCAATTCTTAATCTAGTTTTCTGAAAACTAAGAATGATTCAATATGGAGAGAATTGAATAATGCAGTTCAAGATGCTAAAAATGATTTCTATCAATATTTGTGACACGTATAGCCTAATTTGAGTAAGAGAGGTTCATAATATATCTTAAAGAGAATCAAAATCAGTGAGAAACCCCCCGCCCCAAAAAAAAAAACAGCTTTTCATATTTATGTTGTTCCCACATTCCATTCTACAGCTTTCTCCAGGAGTACTATCCTATCATAAAGACCGGATCTTTTCCTGGTAGTACCAAGTAAAAGATAACAAACAATTTTTCAGTCAATGGCAATCCTTGCAAGGTATTTTTTCATTTCTTTGTTAAACCAAGAATCCACTTTAAAGTGCTCAACAGCACTACGATATGGAATATACAATATTTCATTTTATTAGATGAAGTATTGTAATTCATTATTACAAACTTTTTCCTATTTACCGCCATTTAAATTGTGGTTGCAATAGAAAGCAACAAAAATTAAGACGAAAGTAAATAGTAGCAAAAAATTGATAATGATTTACAAT
The DNA here is from genome assembly GCA_963457665.1 of Thysanoteuthis rhombus. Lineage (NCBI taxonomy): Eukaryota > Metazoa > Mollusca > Cephalopoda > Oegopsida > Thysanoteuthidae > Thysanoteuthis > Thysanoteuthis major. Next base: position 3,100,258 of record OY735217.1, read on the forward strand.
TCTCTAATAAAATTAAATGCTCAACTTATTGATAGATAGTACATCTGAAGAAGGCTGTTGATCAGACAAAATGTTGAGTTGATAGAAAAATTGGTAGAAAAAAATCTTTGATAATTAATGACTCCTCATAAAATATGGACCTAATCCCAGGTTTGTTACATATTCTTTCACAATCTAAAATTAATCAAATCTTCCCGAAATTAATTTTCTAACTGGGCAATATGCAAAATTGTAGAAGGAATCAAGTGTGTGTGTAGATATATATATATATATATATATATATATATATATATATATATATATATATATATATATATACATACACACATTCCTATATCACTAAGAATCTACAAATGACATACACGGTTTATGTAGCATTAAAGACTTGACAAGTTTCAAAACATAATTGGAAGTATATTACCATATATACTTGTGCATAGGTGGAGATATGAAGACCAGATTTCAGGGCAAAGAACAAGTAGTGATAATTTTGTATGGTTAAAATTCAAACATAATTGGAAGGACTACGAACAACACTTGGCTTCAAAAGAAAAAAAAAAAAACAAAAACACCATGAATCAGGGGTTGGCCTATACAAGAAATTAACTCATACACAAGTATATATGGTAGTTAAAAATCCCTGACTTCCAGATTTGTATATTAAAGACATGAATGGTATATCAGATGAAGGCCCTATCTACAGCTTTATCAATGAAAGATGACATTAATCAAAATACTCAGACTTCTCACATTGTTCCAAAATTACAATATCAACTAATAAAAGAAAAGGAAAGATTTGCGCAGTTTATTTTCCAGCCTTTACCATAATGCAAAGAAATTCTTATTTAAACATAAATGTTCAACACAGACCCCGTTCCAAAGAATATTGGCATTTGAATTCTACATTTCTGTCTTGTTTTGATTGCAATGTAATTTGAAAATTAGTGCTCTTGACTAGAATCAGTTTTGGGATCCAGATTCTACATTTGATTCTAAACATTTCTACAAAAAAACAATGTACATGGCCAGAATCAATTTCAATGACAAAATATCAAATCAGCCATTATTGCAAAGCAACTCCATAATTGATAAGTTCTCAAGTTAAAAAGATTGAACCTTTTCTAGTAATGAGAGATTATTTCATTCCAACAGTCAATATCATGATAGAAGATAGTCCACAATATGGCAAAAAGTAGAAATATAAGCTACCTTTCCTTATTACAAGATTTTCACTTTTTCCTCTCCATATCCTACAATTTTTGTCAAATTAGTGGAAATTATAAGATACAGTAGACCTTCGCTAATCCAACACGATTGGGATCTGAAGTTTGCCAGGTAAGTGAAAATGCCAAATCATGGAAGCATTACCTCTAAACAATAACTAATCGACTTATCATACCTTTGAAATACCATGTAGATCAGTACAAGCTAAATAATAAGGAAACAAAGGCATTAAATGAAAAGCAAGTGAAATTTTAAGGAAGTAATGTACTGTACAGGCACGCTGATTAAACCAATGAAGCTTGCCTTCACTACAGTGACACTCACTAAGGAAATTTGAAATCCATGCAGAATTAGTGAAGGTCTACTGTATATAATTAATCTCAAGTAAACGAAACAATATCTTTAGATATACTCAGGTATGATTCATTCTCAAGAAAACATAGCTGGCATTTAATATTTTGACTAGTAACAATGATACCCAAATTTATGTCAGTTTGGGCAATATTACTAACCAAATCCCATCAACCCTCAAATAATACACCCTTGTATCAAAGCTGTAAGCCTTTAAATGTATGCAGATATATATGTATATAAAGTGGGTGTAAGTGGTGTACTGTTTTTGTAGTTGTCATCAAAGGCAAAGACAACAGATGCGAATGGCTGACTTTCACTAATTTTTATTGGTAATATTCTGAGATATATATATATAAATATATATATTTTTTTTAACATTCTCATTTATTGAACTTATATAATTACAAAAAGGTTGTTCTTGTTGCTGCTGTAGTTGTTGTTGCTGTACTTTTTATTTTATTTTATTTATTAAATGAGATTTTACAAGAATGCTCAGCCATTGAGGTGCTGCTGTCGTTACTGCCACTTTATTTGTGATGGTGACAAAACAGAAAGGAGGAGGATTCAATACTCCACAATGGAATCATGCAGCATTTATTCACAAACAAATTTCAATCAAGCAGTGAGAGAGAGAGAGAGAAACACACAAGAAAATAAAATGGAAAGATTTTCAGTACAGAAATAATTATCAATAATAAAAAAAAAAAATGAATAAAACCCAACTTTGAAAACATGTATCACTTTGTATAGGGCTCAGCAATGTCATGTCCAGGAGAAAACTGAACACATACAGAGCAGAAAACATGAAAATATCAGGATGGGATATATATATATATATATATATATATATATATATATATAGGGAGAGTCAAATCTATGGGTACACTGGCACTATCCTAGTTTTGTGGTCGAGATCAGAATGCACCTTCTGCTGCCATCATTTCAAGATCAAAGTGTAGTATCTGTTCATTGTGTCAGTAAAACACAGCATTAACTTCCAGTTTCCAATCTTAAACGTTATGATATGATTGTTTTCTTTGTGAATTTCAATTCAATTGGAACTTCTTTTTTTTTCAATCAACAAAAATCAGTTATGAATTTTATACATTGCTGTCACTGAAGCATGTGACAGACACAGCATTCCCATTTTGAAATTTATTCCCCCTGTTGCTCACAAAAAATCTGATGTCATTTGATTTCATGGAATTATTTAAATTCATCCTAAATCAATTCAACTCTATTTGTTGCATATTCTTTGATTTAATTATTGTGTGAACATATGTAAATTGTTTGTCTCATAAAATCCAAGAAGAAAACAATTATCAAAATAACATTTAACATCAGAAACAGGAAGTAATGCTCTGTTTTGTTAACATACAACACAGATAACACAGATAGAAGACACATTCTAAACAGGACAACAAAACTAAGAGTGTCAGTACATTAAAATCTGCCAAATAAAAAGGGTACAGTAGATGCAAACAAGCCTGGAGTTGAAATAATGTAATTACCTATTCATGCCAACCAATATTTAGTCTCAAAGGAATAACTTATACATTACACTTTACAAACTGAAGCGTCTCTAAGCCATTTACAAAAATGAGCTTATCAAACAAAAAAAACTACCGATTCATTCAAATTCCTTTGTCATAATTTGGTCAATGTTAGAGCATCAAAGTTCATACTTCAATTTAATAGAAAGTTGGACATGGATGTGAGAAGGTACCGCAAAAATCTTATTTGGTATTTTTAAAAAGCAAATGTCCATATAGATAGTTAAGGGAGGGAGAAAAAAAAATGTACTGTACTTTCCGATCATTTGGGCCCAGTGGACATAGTGAATAAAAAGGGGAAGCTACTCCTAGGTGCGTATTTTATTTTACGAAGTAAACTAAGACATTACTGAAAAGTGTACTACTGAGACACTTTAATCTTTTTGATCAATTCGATTATATACTGTTAGAAAGAAAAAAAGGGGCAAGAAAAATAGACACTTACCAGCTATAGACTAGTTCTTTTTTTCAATACTTCAAAACCTTTAAAAAATCCACAATCATCCCCAAAGTCTTTTTAAAAACTTGACCACTCAACGTATTTTCTCATTGCTTTTTTTCTTTCAATTTGTTCACCCATTATTACGCAAAGGAGGGGTCTCTTAATAGAAATCCCTTTGAAAGATTAGCAATCTTAAAAGATCACATTTTAAAAGTGTAAACTTTCAAGTAGGTAGTGCACTTACTGAAATGAGGATATTTTCAGATATGAAGAAAGATTATTCAGAACTTATTACGAACAATCATATCCATTCTAAACAAATAATCCCAGATGGTGATTTCATGACATTAACTAAGCTAATTCACAGAAAATTGATAATTACCAGAACTGGAAAATAGATAATTTTTGATCCCATAAAATTCCAAAAGATGAAATTACCATGGAAACTCAAAAAGCAAGACAATTTGATAAAAACTCAAAGTGAACAAATTTTTTTTAAAAGCCTAAAGTTAAATAGGATAAATAAACTAAACTTCGGCATCAAGCAAGATTTTTTTTTTAAAGTTGCCTAACCCATTAACTGCAGGAGGTACTGAAGTAACAGTTATTCATTGCAATATAAGAGCCCCGACTCACAGATAGAACCAAGTTGCCATCAATCACAATAACACGGAAATTTGAGCAAGCCATAGAAGTGCAATGACAGAAATTGCAGTCATTCACAGATAATGGTTTTAAGTAAGCTTAACATGCTAAAAGCAAAACTATTTTCAAAAACAGCAAATTCTTCCTTCAGCTAAAGTCAAAATACCCGAGATGAGATTGTGGAAAACCAAATTCAAAAGATATTTCATCACATATCAATGTTAAACTGGAACACATCATTAAACAAATAACAACCAACCTTTTCCTTTTCTAAACTGAGTAGATTTCACTTCTAGAGAAAGATATGAACCAAATATTTACTGAACATGTTTTTCATGAAAACTACAGCATCATGCCTAAAATAATGTTAAACTTCATAGGTGGTAAATTCAGATTAGTACTGTCATTTTTAAAAGAAACCAGTTTTAAACTGCAGAGCTGGTTTTCAAGTTACACTTCCCATAAATCAGCATTACACAACTCAAAGATACGGTTATAGTGTAATTGGAAGGGAAAAAAAATATTACATCTCCAATTCTGTAGTCTGGATATACACAAAATAATCCCAAAGTTAATGTGTAAAAGACTAAAAGTTATTCCCCTTGGAAGATTTTTTTTTAATTTTCAATACAATTGTTTTCGTGATATTTTTTCTTACTAGCTTTAAATATTTTAAAGCATAAAAATGAAATTTCAAGTATTCCAGTACTTCTGGAGAGTGCTATATAATTCATGATATGCTTCTTTTAAAGGAAAAAATAAAGAAGATATTTTTTTTACATTGAGTTTATGCTACAAATATTTTTCATCGAATTTTGATCGATGAAAACAGTTCATTGATCTTTTTAAAAAAAGTTGGGAAAACAAACAAGTTTCATTGTTTTTTGCATATTAACACAGGTATATTTTCCTGCATGTCCAGACTCCAGAATTCGAATTATACAAAAAAAAAAACCTGAATTATAGATTATCTAAAGATTATCAAAGATTCACCAAACTCCAAACTTCAAAATGAATGCAATAAAATCAATCAGAATATCATCCAGAGAAAAAGTGCTTTTCTTATTCCAGGAAAATCAAGCAGTAAATAATAAGCAGCCTTAAAGACGAATGGTCGAAAGTTGCCTACAAAATTCCAAACCTTACAGCTTTCAACAAAAAATGTACGAAAGAAAATTATTGCATTTGATATTGTATTTAGTCTAAAAGCCAGTGTTTATTGCAGCACCATCACCAATAGCAGACTTGTTTGCAAATCTATATCCCATTATTGGAGAAATGCCATCAATTTTATTTCACAATTCTGGAGAAAACAGCTTTATTGAGTATAGGTGCTATAAACAAAGGAAATCCTAACCCCAATTAACTTTTATTAGTTGAGCAAACAGAAAAGAACTTTATTTATTCAACCAATGCAAGGGAGAAAATACTTTTTAATTAAAATGTTTTTTTTTTCAACACTGAATGCTAATGCAGTTTTCTTATACATAGAAAATTAAAATTGTTAGCAGCCATATGCACCATATTGAAGTTGTCTCTTGGGAGACTGACGATTTACCTATAAGTTTGTTTTAAATGCTAAGCCATTCCAAACTTCACAATATAACAAAAATAGTTCAGAATATTTCACTTATTTAGAAAAAATGCATTTTTAAGAACTTGAACTCATTTTAGTTAATTGAAGTTACATTCCCATTTTAAATTAGTGGACTCATTAATAACTTACAGAACAGATATTAATGCCTAAATGGGACACAGAAGTTATTTGATCACATTCACAAAAATTTTCTTCAGTTCAGATAAAAAGAGCATTCTACACTGTACATTTTATCAAGTATAGAAAAACAAATTTCACAGTTGGCAGTTTATCCATCAAAAGTCACCAAGTTTATAGAAAGCTTATTTCTTCATTTGTTTTTTTTTTTTATCATGAACTGCTTGAAAAAAATAAGAAAAAAGTTATAACTGAAGTAATGCTATTTCCTATGGAGGTGTGATTGGTGTAGCGACAATGGAGACAGCAATTTGAGTTCTGACTCGGGTTGAGGCTATTTATGTTCACTTTGTACGCCCTTGAGAAAGGCATGAATCCATCTCTTCTTCCCTCGCCATCAAGACGGGAAGACTGGGCTCTCTAGCCATGATTGGCAATCAATCTAGGAGACAGACAACTAATTACAACTTCATAGTTGCATCCTGGGAAGATAGCAAAATCGTAAAAGTTGTTCTGACTGAAAGAAAACTTGCTCAACCCACAACTCCCCTTCGGCAGAAACTATTTTGATGCCTGGAGCTAGCAAGGACTCCAAGAGACACTCAACCGAATTCTCTGATACTTACAGTATAACAAGTTAGCTCGGTCCATTTAGTCAAATCATGCTGGAAGTAACTGTTCTCATTTGATCACTACAGTTAAGCAGCGTCGAGCCTTATCAGTGCTTACATGGGTAACCACCAGGTATTGTAAGCATGTACTGCCCATACATAACCTTATGTCAGATTCTGCCACCCCTGGGGAGGGTAAATGACTACAGGTTAGCTCAGTAAGGAATGTAGCTTTATCGAGAACTCAACTAAGACCAAAAAAAAACAAAAAAGGAAAATGTTCAAGTGATACCCGTTGTGAAATTTGAGATGCTTTCATAAAGAACGTAAAGAATTTGATTCTTGGCAATTATTAAAATGAACAAAACTGCAAGAGCATTCAGAGCAGCATGGAAGACGGTGCCAACAATTGCACAAATGAAGGTAAGAGCGTTCCTACTACTGCCCGCCCAGGCCAGTTGTGGACTCCATGTAGCGTACCTGATGCCGCGGACTGGTTCCTTATGTCCCTGAAACATCTTAACATTGTTCATGTTAGATTGCCAGTATTTGATATAACCTGAATGATCTGCCGTAACCATCCAAGTGTCACTGTGACTCCACATCATTGCTCGAACCGACGTGTCATGGGCCTACAAAACAAGCAGAACAAGAATAGAACTAACAATTATCAGCAATTCACTATTAAATGCACATTCTGAAGGATTGTTTTGGGTTTTTTTTTTCAAAGTCCATTTTGTAAAATTCAGGTTCTGAAACAGAAATTTTGTTAATTTTTAACCCAGATTTCCCACTCATAATATTACATACAAAGAAAAAGCACTAATTAAGCTCATTTCTCAGATATTTTTATGATTTATTCATAGTTTTTTTCTAACCCCTCAAGGTCCTGTCTCTTAAAATCTGAATTATTTCGTAATTAAATTTTTTTATTCAATTTGGAGGCCATATAAAAACAACTAACATTGAATGAAAAGAAACATTTTGGTATACTAATTTTTATTGAAAAGAAAATAATTTGACTCACAAGTGGACACGTGGGTCTCAAATCAATCAAGAAAACATTTGGTACTCAAGAGTACTGTTAGTACATAGAGGGTTAAAAAGGAAATCTTTTTTACCTCCTACAAACCAGGAAGGCTGAAGTATATATCTCCAGTGAATATTGCTGCAGGTTTTTAAAGAGCAAAGGATAATCTCTGAATTGATTAAGGTTGCCAGATTTAGCCAGAAGGTGAGATAATCCGAATTTTTACTCTAGCACAGGCATTGAAATAGCATCAAATAGAGGAATTGAGTAGGTCTGCCTCCAGCCCTGTATTTAACATCCACCTCCAGAGTTGCTCATTTTCCTAATTTTACTATTCCAATGCCTGTGTTGGGTAAGTCTTCAAGATGAAGCTTGGATCATTTCTTCTTATAACCCAATCTGACAACACTGGATTATGCACTATAAAATTGCTGCAATCATAGATTAGGTAACATGATGGTTTAATCCTGTTTAATCCAGTCATTGAACATCTATAAACTTGGAGACAAACTTTTATCAACATTTCCACAAAAAACTTTCTAAAGATAAAGATAAAAAAACTATCTTTAATGCATCATATGGAAGGAAACAAAGATATTTCCTATTACCAAGTGATATTTTCATTTGGTAAGGAAAAACAAAGATGAAAGTATTTTTTCTACAGGATGGTAATGCAAAAAAAGGTTGGAATAAAGAGGACAGAATAAACATGCAAATTCAGATTCCTTTTCTCCTTCCAAATAGATTTAAATCTACAAATATGAAAAATAGTATGCGCAGCAAAATAGCACCATGTTTCTCAAACAATTTCGATTTTCATTTACCCTCAAGTCTTTATTACAAAATCTCATTCACCCATGCCTCATGTTTTTGATCATTTGTCACTTTGAGATTTAAACAAAGTCATTTCAGTGTAATAATCCCAGAATCAAAATTACTGTACATTCCAGACTTTAAGATGAATGGTTTACACGGGTATTTGGAGGACTACCACAAAATCCAATTTATCCAAGCCCCATAACTATCAATATCAAACTTTGATAGATGGAACCCTAGTCATAATACCAGTGTAATATTAGCAGTGTCTTATATTCTGATGCATAAGGTACTTACAGGTGGACATTAATTTATAACGGAACACATAGAATCTTTCATCAGGTTTTGGTGAGTAATTTATTATAATTCTTCAAAGAAAGAAAGTGTGGAAGAATAAATGCATGGCAATTAAGCATTAATTGCAACAACGTTTTCTGATATTATAGTGAATTCAAAACATAACATGACAGTTAAATTTAGTCAACTTATACAAGTGGTAATAATCTGTTTTGGGTTGGTACAAACATAGAAGATACATAAATATACAGTCTAGATGTGTATGTGCATCTTGAGAAGAAGACTATAATTACTGGATTAATACTAGTTACAGGCAATGTAACTTGTTATTCTCTATAGATGTGGTCAACACAGAGTTGCCAGATTTGGTCAAAAGGGGAGATAACCCGAGCTTCATCTCAGAGATTTAACCAACACAGGTAATGGAATAGTTGCGAATTTGGAAATGGAGTGAGTCTAGAGGCAGTGTCTCAATACCAGCCTCTAGAGGTAAGCCGTTTCTTCTCAAGAGATTGGTATTTGCTTGTTTTGAGTCTCCGAGATGAAGCTTGGATTTTCACCCATTCTGGCCAAATCTGATAACCCTGGGTCAACATATGCAAAAGCACACCTTAATTCACCTTCATCTCTACAGAAGTTCACCTAATATTCGTAGGAAATTAATTTTTTTTTTTACAATGATATCAAAATATCCCAGGTGTGATAACATCGTCAATTGATATCACCTATAATAATGTCATCTATTCAAAAAATAGTTGAAGCATAAAGAACAAATCCAATTGAATCTAGTCAAAAAATTATGGCACAATTAATGGTCTTTATATCTTACAAGGTGTGAATCCATCTCACCCCATTTAACCATCTAAAGCAGTCCATCTAGGTTGGGGACGCTAGCAATTACACTGCATAAAAACCTTGATACTAAAACTGTAATGCTACCCTAGGCTCCAAAAGGAGCCCCGGGGGGGGGGGTTAAACCTCACAAGTTTGTTTTTGTTACATTAATGCTATCACCAGTATAATTCTAGGAACATTCCATAAAAAAACATTAGAAAAAGACTGACTCCCTGCACCAGTTGATAGATGTTCACTGTTGAAAAAAAAGGAACATGCAATAGAATTGCTCTGGTATCTGTGAAAGTTGAAAGATGTTACAAAAATGGTTATCAAGACTTCATAACATTCAATAACTGATCTGATTGACAAATTAACTCTTAAATACGTATAATGGAATTCGAATATTAAATCAAGGAGGAATAACTTTGGATGAATGTTATTTCCCTTGCATGTCATTTTTTTCTCGTTTTTATTCAACTAAATTCACAAGAGTTCCACTTTTTTTTTCCCACTCTTTTCCATGAAAAGGTACACAGTGGTTCCAAACAGTTCATGAATTTCAAAAGTTAAAAATATCTACAGATACAACTTTGATTTTGGTGCAGATGCAGTCAGATCATTTATAAAAGGATTTAGAATACATTTTGCAAAAGAACATTTACATTCATATATACCAGTTGATAAGCTCAAGAGACAAAATTGCAAGTCAATGAAAATTGAGAAGATGACTGAACTATCGAGTTTAGTATCAGTTTTAACCAAAGGAAAGTATTTTGTTACAGAATAGGTGAGAGTTTTGCAATTGAAATGGACAAGTAGTTGGGATACTGTGGGCACCAGTTCATTCTTGAAAAAACTTATTTCTTTTAGAATGATTTCAAATCTAAAATTACTTGTTGAAGGATCTTTCATTATAGTTAAAACAAAGACTAGTTAATTAAATTACACTATGGATCAAAAGCAGATGGTTTATTCTAGCCAAAGAATTCCAACTTTATCAACACCTCTCCTCACACTAAGTCCTTAAAATCTTCTTTACCAAAAAGACGATTTGCTTACTTCTGATTTCCTATACATTTGAAGAAACACATACAATATACTCGTGACAACAAAGACATTTGAAACATCTCACATTAAAAAAAAACATTTACACATTGCTGTCAAAAAACAATTGAAAAAAGTAATTGTGCAATCGCAGTTATGTAAAAGCTCAGAATGAAAATAAAAAGTTTGAATCTAATTCAATAGAGAAATTGTCACAAGATTCAAATATCACAATTTACAATCATCTTCCTCTTACCAGAAAAAAAAATCTCATAAGGGAATTTTGGCATGGAAATATGAAAGGCATTTTCCCTGCTTGATAGCAGGACTAACCAACCAAAACTGTATTACACTATATATTCATCACATTCAACTTCCATTTTTTGTCTCATATCAATAACTGTACACATTAACTCAAATAATCACAAATGTAGCAGGTAAAAGCAAGATGAAACTATAAAAATACAATTTTTTAACTTACACAATTGCACTTGTCACTAAAAAGTTTCAATTTTGACAAGGAAAAATTCCCAAATTAAGAATGAATTAAATTTGTAAGTTGAATCTATCGGCAAAATTTCAATCAAAGTTGGTTTAGTTTTTTTTTGTCTATAGTTTTGCCAATACAATATTTTTTTAAAAGTTCAATATTATTTTAAAATTTGGGCATGCCATGGGTCACCCCAACTTCATTTGCTGTTTCAACATAATGTTATTACAATAATAACAATGTAAGTCACTTCATGCGAATCTATGGAATCAAGTTTTGAACTGAAAGTCCCACTAGTTTTAAAAAATTCACTAAAAATCATTCTTACCTGAAGAATAGTTTCAAAATTAAATGTGAGCCCATTCCATAGAGTAAATTCTCCACTTGAGGCACCAGTCACAAGTCTTCTACCTTCAGGTGTCCACTAGAAAAGAAAGCCAGAAAAATAGGTGAAACTTATTCATTCAAATAATGAAATGTCAACAAATATTATACATTATATAGATATGACCATCTGAGAAGCATCTTAAGAGAACCCCCTGCCAATGGGGTAATCTTATAGGCCAGATACCAAAAATTGACTAAACAGAGTTACAAACAAATTCAAGCTGAAATAGGGCTTCTAGTTATGCTTTTTTTCTTATAAACCAAAATATATGGTAATTCCCCCCCCCCCAAGTCAATATTCTCATGGGCCACAATAAACGTATGAAATCGCAAGAAAAATTTGACTACAATCAGAGAAAACAATTTGACAGGTAATCTTATGGCTTCCATGGAAATTAAGAATATTTCAATCCTAATTCAAAACCACAATTTGAAGAATTTGAAACATTAACCATTTTTGTGGCCTTAATTTTCATCTATTTCATCCTAAATCTTCAGGAATGGAGAAAGAGATCTTTTTGAAAGGTGAATGTTATTAGATATGCAAATAGATTTAATCTTATGATTATAAATAATAACAGAAAGTGTCCTGCTCTCTTCCCATTGCAAGTGTTTAAATTCTCTATAAGATTGAATTGGAGAATCATCTTGATAGAAAAGAAACTGGATGGGGAGGGAGAGTGAGAATAGAAAAAGGAACATACCGTTAGAACAAATATAGGACACCTAAATTTGTTTGTTGATGTTCGGACAAATTTTGTCACTACACAATTCATTGGGTTGTGCAGGAAACTTAGTGGAGGCACAAGCTGTAAAATTGAAACATAGAAACAAATTGACAAAAATTTGTATTCAGATTTTTTTTTTCAACTGCTGAAAGGATACAAATAGCGAAGCTCCAACTATCATGAAAATATGAGAAAAAAAATTTTAAAGCAAAGAAGTCAGATATAACTGCTAGGGGCACATCATATTTGAAATATAAGACGTGTTGCCATGATAACCAGTAGCTCAATAGAGTCAAAATTTCCCTTGGAATATAACAGTGTCAAGGCCTTGCTTGACACCTTGAAGGTCAATGAGATTAGAGCAAAGTTGATTCATCAACTTTCACTGCTATCTTTGCCTTTTGGGACGTTGGGATATCTTGGTGCACTACCAAAGGCAGGATCGGCCACAGCCACAAAAATTCTATGTGGGGTTGAACGTCACAGAGTCACTACTTGAACCCCTGACGATTTTTATGTCACCACAATTCAGAAAATTACAACTCATGAAAGCATTTGTCACAGCTATAGATAAGGAGTTTGCAACCTTCTAGTACTTTCCCTAACGTGTCAGAGGCAAAAAAGGTAAATTACAACATTATCAAGGTTCTGATCACAAAAGCAAAGTTTGAAGGGAGTAATATAGCTATTTTCTATATATTTTTTAAACATGATCAGAAAATAATAGTAATCACCTCAGAGGATAATAAGAAGATTGCATAGTGTAAGCAGAATATTAAAATAGTCATTTACCTTTAACTTAATGTTTTCGTTGTTATTATCCCATTGAAGAAGGTGAATAGTAGACAAAATTGTTATAATGAGTTTCAATACACCATTTAATGATAAAAATGTCAAACTCCAGTTCATACCTGGAGTTGACTTTGTTTTTCTACCGTAATAAGAATAACAATCCTCACCACTTCTACAGGAGTAAAAATCAACATTCCCCTACAATAATCTGAAATCACGACCAACTGATTGGTAGCCAGCTCCCTTACCAACTGAGCCAAACTGACAAGTTTTACAAATCAACAAAAATTTATCTTGAAGACATGCAAAGATTGATTTCATTCAAAAAAGAAATACATTTAATCAAACTTTTCATATTATTTTTATTCATAACAAATAAAATAGAAAAGTTGCAGAAATCATCTCAAGTCAGTTAGGTTTGTTATGGTTGTATATAGTATATACATAAGTAACTATTTTTCCACTGGTTACTTTTTGTTCTTTGACTAGTTTCACAGTGATCTTGTTAGTTCTCTAACAGTTCCATTCAAATTTAACTCTTGAATTCATAAATCGCTTGTGATAGTGGAAATCTTTGATAAAAAGTAATGGGAATCTTGTGTGAGCTGAATGAAAACAAGAACCCTAACTTAAAAGAGGAGTTCACCATCCTTATGTCCATGCGGTTGTCTCAACCAACAATCAGTGACAAATGTCTAAGCAATGGACTTCTAAGCAATACCCAATACTTAGCAACTGCTACAATTAGTGATTTTTGTTTCAACACAGAACAAAAATCAAAGCTGCCAAGGAAACCATAGAAAGAAAGAGTGTCTTGCATCCTTGGTCATCGACTTTCCACAGCAACCAAAGAGTTATAAGAATGGTACACCAAACTGACTCAAACGTCAGATCTTGATTTTAAATCAGTCTAATCTGAAACAGTATGAAAAGTCAGGAATCTTTTCTTACTCAATAAGAAAAGAAAAAGGAGTGAACGATTAAGTTTCACCGTTGAAAATGATTTCTAATTTCAAGGAGATAAGAATGGTTCACTCAAAGGCATGGACCAAGTTTCTATGTGATACAGCTAGGGAAATAGATACTTAATATATAAGAGACCGATAGACAGACCAACCGATAAGTGTCTAACAGAGATGCATTTGATGCTGAACATGTTTTTAGATTATGCTTACCCCTTCCTGATAAAGGCAGTCTGGCTGAATGGCTCGGAAATCACGGTGATCACGCTGATATAGTCGATTCTAAAAAATAAAGAAATCAATAATTAAACAGACATAATTTTCATAGTGTTTTGATTTTTGATCAGTACGCTTATGATTCTTTGTCCATTTCTTCAATGTGTATTTCACCTTTTCAGACATTATTTCTCAAATCTGTCCAAATTATTTCCACACAGAATATTTAAACATTTGTTTTATCAAGTTATACAATTTTTGACTAGAAATTTGTTTTACAAAATGTTTCCATGCTCAATCTGTGGGCTGTTCATTCAAAATCTGGGAAAGGGATTGTCAGAGGTTAGGAATTAGAGAAAACATTACTGACAAAATAGAAATAATATACATAAGGATCTTAAGGAGAAATTTTCCATCAAAATTTCATTTAAATGCATTTCTTTTGAATGCAGCATTCACAAGTTCAAAACAGTCAAATGTAGAATCTTGACTTGAAAATTGATTTGGGTTGAAAATGAAAAAATTTCCGGATGACACCATATATGACTTTTTTTAGTTTTCACCAACATTCAGTGTTCACAACAGAATTTCTTTTTCATGAATTCTATCATTTATTTTTATCTATGTACCATTCCTAACTGAGTGTGTGGAGGCATGTGAAAATCTGAAAAATTATCAAAGAAGTGGTGAATCATTCATTTCCTTTTGTAGACACAAATACCAGAGTTAACACACAAACAATTGAAAGCTTATGGAATCGTCAAAAAAGTTTTATTAAATCAATGCTTGGATCAGGTAGTTAGACAAGAATTTGATTTCTCCAGTTTTTAAAAAACGTTGAAAACACTCAGCTCATTTGGAATTGTAAGATGGCTAGATGTCAGGGATCCTTCTTTTGATTAAATCAAAACTATTCATCTTGTTTTGTGAAAAAAAGAAAAGAAAAAAGAAAAGAAAAAAAAGACGAAGAAGAAAGAAAAGCTTTAAGTTGACAGTGTCATTCAAAAATTTTCACCCCTAAGCCTAATTTAATTATAAGGTCTGGATTCTACATTTGATCTGTTGAAAGCAAAGTTATAAATTTACTTACTTCAAGGTATTTCACAACAGCTGAATTGTAATCCACAGTCTTTCTGTGCACGGCTTTTCGCATGCGTTTACCATCAAACATTATGCCCTGACTGGCCATCATTTGTTGTCGCATTTGCTGCACATAGTTACGCTGTTGTTGCTGCTGCTGGGATTGTTGAGGAGGCATGCCTGGGGGCCCTTGAGACATGGCCATCGGGGGAGGCATGTTGAATCTGGGGGGCATGTTAGGTGGAGGATGGCTCATATTGGGCAATTGCAGGGGAGGCCCCGACATTGGTGGCATAGACACGGGCATCATGAGCCCTGACATATTTTTCCGAGGCTGAAAAAGATTGGAGATTCAAAATATCAATGACAAGAAAAAATGTTTTGCTTTTTTTTTTTAAAAAAACAAGATGCTTCCAAATAATGGAAGCTTATACAGAAAACTAAGATTCAAACATTTTTGATTGCAGCAGATATGTGGAAGGATTAGAATTTTATCAGAACTTCAAGCATCGATACATTAGCAGATGATCAATATTCACATTGTGCAGTAGAATGGATTGAAATATATCATCTGCATAATTCAAAGTTCAATACTCAAAACCATAGCATCATTAACTTATATAATTAGAGCCTACATTTCCTGAAGGAATTGAAGGGGAATTACATGGCCGGCCGCACAAAACTCAACGAAAGTACGATTTTCATAACCTTCACGAGGGAAGTAACCAAATACTTCAAAACTGTACAAATAGTGTGAAGTAAGGGTTGATTTATAGTAGACAAAGTAGACAAACCCTCCTAAAAAGTTCACCCATTTCAAAACTACGCAAACATAATACACCGCATCAACACGCACCAATTAGCATTGGAATGGCATTGATATATTGAAAACTTTGGGAGGAGAAGCTTCATAGAAATACAGAGAAGAGCTTTAGTATGCTTGCACAATAATGCTGTGTGATCTCTTAAAAATTGGGGTGGATTTTATGCCATTTGCTGCAACCTTGTATTACTAAAGATGCATTCGGTAACTACAACTATTTCCACACAATGCAATGGTATACATAAGGCCAGCCATGACTAGAAAACAAGTTTTTTTTTTCAATTCTACTGCATGAAAATTATTTTGATTAATGACAAAAGTTGTAGAAAAACTTGAGAACACCTCAGGGACAACAATATCTTAAATACAGGTTTTCAAATTTGTAAACCAGTTACTTTATTCATGAATTTCAGCATGAAAGCTTGTAGATAACTTGTTAGCTTTATTAAAAACAGTCAACCAAAACTGTCAAAATAGATTCCTTCAGTTTTTAAATGATTCTGGCTGATTAGCTATTTATCTGTTACATGTACAAGCAGCATCAATGAAACTAGAGGGCTGAAAAGTTAAGTATTTAATCTTTAGGTCAAGACTAAAACATTTTCCTTTAAAATTCACTCACAAATAAGTTCACAGTGAGGGTTCAATTCACCATGTAAGTTTTTACTAAAATAGTCCCCTAGTCCATGTACAATAGTATCCACTAGCTTTTTGAAAATTCAGACTTTTTAGTGATCACCCAACAAAAGAAGACATAAGTAGCTTATTCACTAATCACCCCTTTTCATCAATTTTTCTCAAATTGATCATCCACCACCACAGCATACTGCCAAAAAAGTCACATGACAGTCCCCAGTGGGTAACTAACCAGCCTGACAAACCATCACCATTTTGGTGGGGTCTAGGAAAGCTTAAAAACCCACTCCATATAAACTTATGGTAATCATTTCTTTACTTAATGCCATTTGGGATTAAGAAAGATCTTTACTGCACACTCCTTTCAAGCAGTGGGAAATTTTTTCACAGGAATTAACAAGTGAACATAAAAACATGATGAAATCTGTGAAAAGAAATAAATTTCATTTCTCAAACATATTAGAAACCATCAACTGTAACAATCAGGTTTCTTTGATTTTTAAGTTGGTCACGTGATGATTTCTATAGAGTGACTAACCAGACCCGTTTTTCTTGTATCCCAATTTTTGATTCAAAGATCCTTTTTTTACCGGAGACTATTTCAAGTTCAAAGATTTAAGTGTCAAAATATCCATAGATCTCATAAGCTCATTTGAATACAATATTCAGCATTGAGGACTTCAGTATTTTATTTTACAGTAGATTTATCTAACATGTAATTTATATGATGCAGTGTATGTTGGTTAGTTTGTCCAGCAGGTCACACAAGGGAGATAACATTCAAATTTTCATGCAAGAGTTATTTCCCTTGAAAGACTCACTCGTTATTTCTAAGACAAAGATGATATAAACACAGAAATATTTGAATTCTGCAACAATTTCTCTAATGAAATAGAATATGAATAGGCATGAAGCTAAGTTTCTAAGCAATTACAAAAGTACTTGAATATTGCAGTTATTTTTTTGACAAGAAGGGTAAACTAGTTTGGTAATAAATTTGTCAGACACTTAGCCCAGTATAAATGAGTCAAAAGTAGCATATAGTCTCAAGAGCAATAGTTTCAGGCAACTGGTCATTAAAAATGTCTCTGGCTTCTTATAACACTCAAACTTTGCTATAAATATCCTCAACTGATAAAAGAGCTCAGCTATCATCATAATTGTTATTGCCTTGAAATAAATATTTTAATATCTGACTTTTCACCAACATCCATATAACAGCCAACAATTAGGCTATTGGCACAAAGGATTTCTTAAAAGTTATTAATACAATAGTTCAAGATTGGAGTTTGTACACAATAGGGTACAGAGGAAAATTTATACACAAAAAAAAAAAAAAAAAAAAAGCTTAAAAGCTGATAAACAAGTCAAAATTGAAATAAAAATTAATTTTGGGTGGTTGCTAATTCTTCTGTCCTGGTGACCAACCTGAACATGTCTAGCTATGTATGCATATTATGGGTACAAGCAATACCAATGGTGCTAGAGGTCTGAAAATTCAGACAATTACTCCTTTTTATACATAGAAAAAAAATTTTTTTAATTTCCCAACCAAAATGAGTTTTTAAAAGTGGTTTCAATTTACAATGTAAGTTTATTCTAAATTGAACCCTTAGTTCGTGTCCAGTATTACGAATAGACCAGACACATTCAAGTCAATTGCCAGGACAGACAAGGGAGTAACCACCCAAAATTTTTATCTAAATTTTGACATATTTGTCAGGGTTTGAGTACTACACTTTTTTGAACTTGTTAGAAAAACCTCATTTTCACTCCGACCTAGCAAAAAGGAATAGTTCAAAAAATACGTTATATTTTTCTCTACAAGTTATAAACTTAATCCCACAGTTTTTATCTTCTAATGCTGGTCAGGGTATTTATTGCATCTCGATCAATGCAAATATCTTTAGAGGAGAATAGAAAAGATCCACAACTTCAGAATTATTTTCTCAAAATACAGCTGTAGACATTAGGAGAGATAAAATTTCAACTCCAGTAATCAGTATGATTTAATTAGTATCAGAGAATTCAAAGTTACAAATTAATGAAGTACACACAGCATTAATTCACAATCGCTAAAAAAGGTTTTCACAACATTAGAAAACCAAAAGTAAGCTTCAAAATGTAACTAATTCCTACAAAAATGAATATACATTTTGTAAACACCATTTCTGTCATAATTTTACATTTAGTGAGAGAAAAAGCATTTCAATTTTGAAATGTTTATAGTACAAATCTTTCTTCCTTTACATAAGCAAAAATGGGGGGGGGCATGATACAGTGGCAGGAATAATACAAAAATAAAACAGCCTGATGTTACATTATCATTCATCATTATGCCTTTTTGGGCAATTCACATATAAAAGATATTCACATGCTAACCACAAAATGAGTAGAACTACAGAAAAATGTTTGATAGTATTAGAATTAAAACAAGTTCTTAGTTGTATAAAAAGAATAGACAAAAAGTATTGAAGTCAATGAGCCCAACAAGACCAGCCATCATTAATACCCCAACTCCTAGAGTAAGCTTGAAGTGTTATCCCATGGCCAGGGCTCTCCAAATTGATTAGAGGGATAGATCCCTATGGGCATTCTATCAAGCCCTAATTAATCATAATATAAATACCCCCCCAATCCACAAATAATCTGTATGAGATCTATACACTTTAAGCCATTCAACAAGTGAAAATAATTTCATTTACAACTTCGGTCCACATTCCAAGATTAATTTTCAATACAAATAAAATGACACTTCTCTTATTTTGAATATTCAATGTTGTGTCAAAAGTGCGTATACAAGACATTGACTAAACATTTGAGAAAATTTCTCCAGACAGATCCCCAAAAGCCCAAGTAAGCCGAAACGTTTTCCATATGCACTAACCAATCTATTTCTGAAACCATTGACACAAGTGCCATTTTTGACATGATAAGGCAACTTATTCCATGAATTTTAAAAAATCAGAAAAAAATCCCATTGCTTGATGGATTTAGTTCTTGAAAACTGACAGACAAAAAGATTCACATGTTATAAAAATGTGATCCATGATCAGAAATTATATGGAATTTCTGATCATGGATCACAAAAAATTTTAGATTCCATATTTATTCTCAGTCTGTGAGACTAAATAAGTCAGCTTGTCCAACATCTCGCACCAACACCAGACAGGACTGATTTAGAAAAGGCACCTCCAACCTTAACATTCATGGTTCAGTATGATTGAAAGGCTTTCACTATATTTTTCATATAATAAAAAATTTTTTCCTTTCATCTACAGGGTAAAATGACAATGGGGGGGGGGGGGGGCACTTAAAGAAAAAAAAAAGGGGGTTGATCGATGCATCAGTTACTTGTATTTCTTGCAAGATCACTAAAAGACCAAGTTTTCAAAGAACAAGTATAATCGCAGCCAGATGCAAATCAAGGGATCGATTTAGCATAAATTTTCATTGTAAATAGACCTATATATATATATATATATATATATATATATTTTTTTTTTCAAAGCGTTTTTCCAATGTTTAAATTTTTGGTTCTCTAGCTCCATCCTCTTTTGTACGGCACATATATAGAAAGCCAACCAATCTTACTTGAAAACAAGAAGTTTTGGTGGACGTTTCTTTCAAATTACCTTGTGGCATGAGTATTGATATTCAGAATCAGCAATATCTTGAGAAATCATTTGGAAAACATTTCCAAGCATCAGACTTATTCAATCATGATTAGTTAACAGGAAAAGTCCAAGATAAAGCAGATAGATAAAAAGAGAACACTTGAGAATTGGGAGTTGTTAAATATTATTTTGCTTTTGAAAATATATTAATGTGACTATCTTGGCGAAATTAGAACATCTTTTACAAAAATGTTGGAATTTTAGAGGATTATTGATAAATATCATAATATATCCTCAAAGAAGCATCTTTTCCAAGTCTTTTAGCTATCCCGATCAACACTAAAAGGAAAGTTATGTATAAAATCTTCAAAGTATGGGTCCAAACTCATTACTGGATTACAAGGTCCAGCTGACTAGGATCTCAGATTCACAATAAATGAATAAAGAGCGAGAAAAATATTGGTGACAATGAAATAATTAAAATTCTAAAAATGAATAAATATAATAATCTCATTTATTACTACTTTGCTTCTAATACAAGAGTAATTACTTTTTCTTTTTTTTTTACCAGCAAGAATTCAGTCAGACTTCAGAAAAATGTACATGTGAACAGGAGATGTATGCATGCATAAAACTGGTATGAAAGTTAGATTACATTTCTATTTATGCAAGATGAGGGTAGGACATTTTCTATGTATTTGTATAAATGTTAGTGGGTCCAGGTTGTGAGGTTATGGCACAAAATTAAACTTTGAAGAATCCTGACATAGAATTCTTGTCAACAGAGCTTTTTCAATTCAGTTATCACAGTCCTATACACTTGACTGGGCAATTTGCACATCACTTAAAAAAAAAAAAAAATCAACTCAAGTTACCCACAGTACAAACTCCTCACACACGTACACAGACCCATGTTTTCAGTTTGACATTTCACACTAACGAAAATTAATCAAAACTAAGATGAAAATAAACTAGTCATTGAGAAAAAAATTTATTTTTTCACATTTTTATAGATTATCAGTTTGAAAAGGAGGAGAGTTCCCACTAGAGGACCATGCAAATTGTACGGTTCAATACAACGCAATTCCTGATATGAGACAATTGATTGGTGGAGCCTAACATTTTTACTTAAACGCATTTTGCCCCCTTGCCCAGAGACCCACAAATAAAAACAATTCCACCAAGAGAAAAGATTCACTGAATATGATTGGAATATTGAACTTCTCAAATTGGCAATTAACACAATTACATGCTGTTCTACAAACGATTTTTTGGATTTTGTGATGAAAACAACATCTTCATTCAATGGTGAATTGAATTTTGATTATTTGCAGCTGTCTTTCTTGGACCCAAACTAAAGGGAAACTATTGTACGGATTGTTTGGGATCCAAGTAGAAGAGATTCCAGCAGGCAGCAATCCCCCACACACACACACCCATCCAACAAAAACAAAAACAAAAACAAAATCAATGCTGCCAACAGGAATCTTAGTCACACTCACTGGATGAATTATACAAGTGAGGAAAGCCAAAGAATGCATCAGTTAAACCAGTGATAAAACCAACAAGGATGAGAATATTGGTCCAAAATTTTTAAGGAAGAAAAGATAGTGCCGTTATGAGAATCATACGAATTCTAAGTATAAAAGACAAGAACCATAAGTTCAACAATGTGTCCACCATCCACATAGCAAGTAGTTTTTCTGAGTCAATTGATTTCCATACTTGCAAAATATTGACAGAGTAACTGCCATGTGGACAATAGATAAAATAATTACACAAGAAAAAATTCAACCTTTTCAAAGTCTTGCGTATCAATTTTCACACAATTGCAATATGGAAATAATTTGAGTATTATTTTCAATGAAAATAGTAAATTGCCATTTCTTGAATACAAAAATCCAAACATTGATCATTTTATCCTCACATAACAGCTAATAAAAAAAACTATTTGAATAAATATCTTTTTAATGACATCACACCTCTTTTGACATTATATCAGCTGGTGAATAAAACTAAATATCCCTCTTCTGTTGTTTAACATAATCACAATCAATCAAAAAGTTTCTTATTAAGATGTGTTTGGACACATCTAAAAATTTATATAAAGTTGATAAGCAAGTAGGAATTACACATGAACCTTGAAAAATAAGTCAAGTACTGGTCGTGCTGACTAGAATTTGATTCTTTCAATCCATGGTTCTTTAAAGACTTGGTAGGTACTTAAGTGGGTTAATGCTTAGCTAAATAGTCACTGCGTAATCTAATTCCATGAACTATAAACACGTGAATCCAATGAAATAACTTATTCAACATGGCTGTGAAACGATACAAATCAGACTATAATGCCTATATAAATCCACTTATAAAATTAACAGTGTGAATTTTTGTTTTCCTGTCAATAATGATGGACTTGAAGGTAGCAAGTTTGCTGATGAAAAATTTCTTAACCACCATTTTGAAAAATGGACATTCACTGAAATAAGTATTTTTTGGAAAAAGAAAAAACATATACATAATAATAATAAATATATTTAAAATAAAAAATACATAATATGTACACAAAAAAAACATGTTTCAAGTTTGCTTTATGCCACATTTTCGCCTTCTCAATTAATACAAAAAGCAAAAATAACATTCAGCTTTTGTTTTGCAGCAAGCCATTACAGAGACAGCACACACTCTTCTACACCATAGTCTCTTGTAACTCTGACCATGAGCTCTAATGACTCAGCCCGACATGCCATCCTGATAATTGGGGGGGTGGGGTGTCTGTGAATGCTAGAAAAAATATTTCCCATGTAAATTGAATGGTGATTGCTTCTTCACTTTACGCCATTTTGGCTTATGAAAGGTATTTATAGGAACACTCTACTTCTAATAGCAGTAGAAACCTGTATATCCATGAATTTTCATTCCACAGGGAGCAACTTTAGAGCTATTTATGATATAGCCAACAGGAAACTAATAACCTAGCCCTTAGTTGCCTTTATCTGATCGTTCAACCATGATGATAACGTGATCTCGGAAGAAAAATTCTCAACAATAGGTGCTGAACAAATCAAAGTTGCCACCAAAATGCCTTCATGAGAATCTACGTATACAATTAACATTAAAAATAGGTATTCAGTTGTAAAATACAAATCAATTAAAAGTTATAAAAAATATGTAAAACTCTGATGAAAAAAATTACAAGCTTATCCAGACCTTCCGAATATCTTGCATTCTGCGTGAGACAATCTCACACTAACATATAAAAGGAAGATTCTCACATATTTTATAAGTGTTAGATTAATCAAATTAGTTTATTTCTCTGATTAAAATATCCTAGATGAGAGTAAGCAACAGTATCGATTGTGAAATTGGAATATTAGAACTTACTTTATTTTAAAAAAGATTAAATACAGAACTTTTAAACCATATTTACGTAGAATTCGAGGCAACACTTGATTTCCATAATTGATAAGTCCTGAAATGCAATTTTAGCCGATCTGGGACACATAATATTCAGGCGCACTTAATTCTCACTGATTCTTAATATTGAAACTTGACAGGTATTGTATGTCAACTGGCACATTTCATTTATTTTTTCTAATTTCTTGAATTGAAAATTTCCTTATTATCAATAGGGTAGATGGGTTTTTCCATTCATTCATTCTTGTACTATTTTTTTAAATTCTATATGAGATGGTGGATTATTCCAGTATTTCAAAATTCTTTGACCGAAAAAAAATCAATTTTATTTTTGCAATGAATCTAGCTAAACTTCCCCACCCTATCTGACTTAGTAAACATTAAAATTCTGTACTTTGTAAAACCATTTAATACCTTGATAATTTCAACATAGTCTCTTCTTGCCCTCCTCTCAAAGTGGTTATGCCTAACTTTTCTAGTCTATCCTTAAAACTCAAACCTCTCATGCTATGTATCAGTTAATTTAGCTATCACATCTCTACAGAGTGATTAGTATTAAATGATGACTATTAAAATGGTTAATAGTGGTGACCAAGCAAAATTTGTAGAACACAAGACACGAATGGAGCAATCACAATAATATCAACAAAAACTGAAAAGCTAAATCAAATTGAAATTTGGGAAATATTCCTAAAATCAATTGAAAATGTGAACCCAAAACTTGCATACACAATTTCTTATTACAGCTTGAACACAGGAAAAACTTTGAAAAAGAGCCAATGTCCAATTGTTAAAGTGTGAGAACTATTCTGAATATTTTAACCTGAGTGCATAGGTACTTTTATTTCTAATTCCAAGTGCATTGCATCTCCACAAGACACTTTCTGACTGGTAAGTCAGTCCTTAATATGTTCAATATCAATTTCCCCAACCATGTCATGTTGGACTGATAGGAAATTTTGTACAGACCTTTAAGTGAACCATCCTTTTCTTCCTCTTCATGTTACTACCATCACAGATAAAGGATGCATCATTAAATTTATGGTCCTTGTTTTTATTGTCAAGAGAATTGTTTTGATAAATACTTTTATATGAAGATGACTGACAGTGCATTTGTGTATCCTAAAATTGAACCAGCTATGTTTTCTTTTGAAAGAGAAATTATGTTGCACCATAATTGGCTTGAGAACTTGGTCTGATTGGGCCATGTCCAATGGTAAGGAGCCAGCACTTAGATTACTGCATGTTATAAATATTCTATTGGACAAAGGAATAAGACATTTTATATCATGTGTAGTTGACTTGTATCTGTATACCTATACTACTAAAGACCGACAATTTTTACATTTTCTGTGTAGACTTGAAATGTTTTCAAGAAAAATGAAATCTTGAAAAGAAACAAAATATAAATCAATATGGCATTATACTTACAGACAAATCAAAAACTTATGAAGAGAAGATTCTGCAAGACATGATACTGCCATGTTGAACCAATTTATCTATATTACATTCATCTATTCTGGCTTTAAAAAGAAATAATTGACAAAATTACCAATAAGTTATTATGCAAACATTCCTTGGTAAAAATTTTGATAGTTCTAGGCTAACTAATTAGTAAATATTCTTCTGGTACTTTTCCAGGAATATTTTTGCCAAATTTTAGACCCAAATGCCACCCTGTCACAAGTTACTACTCCAGGTTTTTATCTTCTATATTAACTAACACAACCCAATTTCAGATTTAAAACACTGTCTTACATTGAAAATATCAACCAACCCATCACAAAGCATATTAATGACAACAGTTCCAAAATGTTCATTTACAGGATTAAAGATCATCTGAATACCTTTTTAGCTGTGAACTCTTAAATTCATGAACCCTGTAATTGACAGTGGAATTCTTCAATGAATAGAATAAAAAAATTAACAGAACTCTTCTATAAATCCTATTTTTTTTAATACCAAATAGTCAGGGGGGGGTGATTTCAATCAGAAGCAATTTCCCTTGATTTGGACATTAATTTCTCCTGATATGAATTTAAGAGTTGAAAGAACTATCTCACAACAGGACAATCTGATTATTTTCTCTGAAATTATATAATTCCAAATAAAATTACAACTGTATAAGGAAATTTTCCCCTCACATCAAGCACAGGCAACCTTTCAGGTCTAGACAGTCACATGCATCAAATTTCATAGGAAATAAAATTTGGGTGATATCTTTTGTATTCAAGTCAGACAAGTGCAGAGTTCTACTCGATGTAGCTTCTGCTACTCAACTGGGACAAGATATGGAAACCCAGTCCGAACAAGGGAAGATATGAGTCAAATCCAACATTATAGCATTGCTGCCATTGGGAAAATTTAGTTAACCATCATCACATTCAGATAGTACACCTGAAGAGGGGCATATAATGGATTGCCAGAAACATTGTGTCAACAACACAAAAAACAAGTTCATTCATCCATAAAAACTTCAAATCATAAATATATTTTTATTTACATATCATCTTCATGTGACACTAGCATAGAGTCATAACGACATGAGTATTAAACATCTAGATCAGTTATTGAAAATATAAATCAGTGACACTTTGTGAGAACTGCCCGAGCTTATCTTTAGCCAATGAACTTCACAATAATAGATCACCGTTCTACATTCATTTTCAAGTTCTTCCATGAACAGCTTGAACTGGCAATGGTTGAGCCCTTTTGATTTTATGAAATTAATACAATATAACTACCTTCTTAACATTCGCAAATTCAAGAGATTTAGTGTAGAAGTTTCCCTGATGTAACAATGAGAGGAAATGAAAAAATTTTTCTAGGTCAAGAGATTTTAACTCAGATTTTATACAAGCAATCAGGCTTACTTTACTTCTGACCATCACTGGTGCACCACTGGTTGTCACGCTTTTGAGTTTATAAAAAGTCGTGAATTTATTCATGGCTTAGGGAGGAAGAAACTAAAATTGTATGGTCACAACTCTAGCCTTGCCAAGACCATCCAACAAGACACAGTGAAGGATGGGCAAAAAACAATGGGGCTGCAACATCAAAGAGTGGACAGGCTTTGACTTTGCAGTCTCATAAAACGCAATAGAAAACAGGCTGATGATGAAGGCCGATTGTATAATCAACAGCAGTGCACCAACAACCACCCAAGGTTACAGAATAGATTCAGGTTCAGATTTTAGTTCATTCAAAATATCATCACATTCTAGTTGCATTCTTCATACTTTGAAGGCAAAACGTTTCTTCAATAAATGAAAACACTATCGATTCCCTGAATCAAAGCGGACAGTTGAGCTGTATCTGATACATCCATACTTTTATCAAAGGCCAACAATAAATACTTCAAATTCAGAAGATTGCATTTCTAAGTATCTTTCAATATCTTCCAAAATCTATTCAACACCTCTTGTAACAGTTCTATCTAGCTGATATCAAACACTTTCTTCTTCACCGGTTACAAAATCGAGCTTAAGCACTCTTTGACTAATTCTCCACAGTTTTAGAACGCTTGGAAATTTCTCGGATAAAATATAACTTGCAAGCACATTATCATTAGACATTTTGAAAAAAAAATGTTGACATCCTTTTAGTCTGCAGTATTAATTTCTCCATTTTTATCTTTCTACCCTCTCCCCCAAGTTTTACATATTCAGGATGCTTTGTACAATAATGACACCTGATATTGTATTCTTTGTGCACAGAAACCATTTCAGAACATATTAGCCATATCAATTTGTTCCTGAAACACTCTTTTGTTCAGCAACTTTACTTCTATTAAAGACATAACAGTCCTACTCATGATAAATTGATGATCAAACAAGATCCATCACATTGAAAGCGGCTGTCATTAGAGGACAGGTTATACGTGGGTGAATGTGAATTGCCTACGTGCACATGAACAAACTTTCACGTTGACTGGCAACTACTTGTTGCTTTTAGTTCCCTTTAAGTTCTGAGGAAAAAGTAAGATCAGCAAAGTGTTCTCAATTTCAGAAGTTCAACTTCCCCAATTGGTTCATATATATTGGGTTCTGATCTCGTATCATACGGATACAGAAGGAAAGGCATTGGGTACAGCCATTTTGTTTGTCTTCTTTTGCCTCCCCTTTCTTTAAGCTTTCCCTCTCGCTAAAACTGACAGACAAGCCAGCAAACAACATTGTTGAAAACGGATTTTAATAAGATTTGTGTAGCAAAAACAATAGTAATTTTACAGTATATAAATTATAAAATTCAATATGAGAAAAATTACGTAAGATTTTAAATGAATGCTTAGATTGGCTGAAGGTTACTAAAAATGTTACCATAAGCCAAATTCAGCTCACAGCCCCACATGCGCCTTTTATTATATTTTTTTAATGAGAAAACATCAATCATATCAGTTTTTCAAAAAGGAAGCAACAATGTCATTTCTTAGTAACATCAAATCAGCTAGTGAAGCTCTGACAGTCCTGGCAAGCAGGAGGAGGAGGGGGGAGGGGGAGAAAAAAAAAAAAGAGAAGAGAACTGCAAGAGTAAATGGAACCAACAAAAAAAAAAACCAAAAAGATGACCTTGCAGTTGTTAGATTGAGGGCCCGGCATTAAAGGTCCAATGGTTTGTCCGTCAAAGATTTTGGTTTGAATGTTGTAGTTCTAATCGAACTGGTTTTGGAAAAAGATTGTTTACAGATTTCCTTTCAATGGTCAAAAATAAACCAAAAGTATAAAACTAAGTCAATTATACATATATATCAAAATTTAAAAAACAGAATCATTACAATATGCTTATATATAAGCTTAACTTTAGAGAATTTCAATATCTGACTAAGCAATCACAGCCTACATATTAACAGACATAAAACATGGGAAAACGACGAGGTGGTCCAGAAAGTAATGGCATATTTATGAGTAGGGCAAAGCATCCTATCTCCTAAGGAGAATGGTGACTAAGTCCCGATTCCTGTTGCCCATGTCAGCTCAGTGATCCTTTCAAGTCTGGCAGAGATCAGGATGTTATTCCAACAAGTTTTTATAACCACACTTCCTTGACAGGATGCTAAATGACCAAGGGATACCTCTACCCTAATCACAAAGCTTAGGGTGTACCATAGGGAAATTTGTCCTAATGAGTTTTCCACACTCCTTACTCATACCGTATATTGAACCCAGGTCCGCTTCTTCACAAGCAGACGTGCAAACCGTTACACTATCTGAGTAGATTTTATAAGAAGTTCAAAATAGAAAACATGTTCAATCAAAGTGGGTTCTATGTGACTGAACACATTTTTGCGAACAAGTCATTTAAACCTAAATTTTGAAAATTTAGGTTTCTTGAGTTAAAAAAGCTCCTGAAAAGCTTAGTGTTTCACTGTTCACCTAGATGTATCATGATCTTCAAGACTAATTTCCTTGCAAAAACCATCTCTGAACTTGACAAATTGGAACAGATTCTTAGCCAAATGCTTGGGTGATATTTTGGCAGTTTCAGTACCTTATTGTCCAGGTTGGAACTTCCAAAGGAAAATCAAACAAAAGTCCTTTTTGTCTATGAGTTGAACAAGTAAAGAGTAGAAAAATGTATAGAAGACAATTTGTCAATGGAGAACTACTGTATGAAATGATTTGGACTCTTGACTAGTCATAAACTGTACCATTTGCATTTTTTTAGTACAAACATCAATGTTAAAAGTAGTTCCATTAGTTACTGGACAACTAAATATAACAACAATTGGACAAATCTATGTCTGTGTATGTATGCACTGAGATTACTCGACAACTGGTCATTGTACAAAGTTGATATTTGCCTGATATATTAGTCAGAACACAAGGCAATGCATTGTAAAGTTTGAACCGGTAGGGGGGAGGGTCAGCTGCCCAAGGAATTTAATAAAAATTAACGAAAAATTACAGATTATCGAACTTATCCAATATCAAATATCTAAATCCACAACACTGAATAGTAGTAAACAAAATACTTCAAAGCTGTAGTTTCTTACAAAGGACAAAAAATTATTTTACAAGACTATTATGGTAAGCTGCTCAATATCCCATGAAGGCCAGCCCCTTCCAACTATGCACCTTTGGAACAGGCACTACCCTAATATATATAATTGGTTTCTATCAATAGCATACTAAAATTACACTTTGAAATAGGTGAATAAAACAGATGTATTATCCAACAAAACCAGAAGACAGATCAACTGTGCACTCTTATAAATGAAATTGTACAAGAAATCAATACTTTTTCTTCTCTCTTTCTCACTTATAAATTAATAGCATTTTTTTTTACTAAATTTCCTGAATTCATTTTGCAAACTCTGTTCGTGTCTTCCATCTTCAAACACATGGAGGATAAAAGGCTATAGAAATTGTTACTTTCAAGACTCCTGGGATATATACATCCCATTTATCTCTCTTAGAAATCTACTGGGACATTTTGATTCAGGCATTAAGCTCACTAATGAGTTAGTCTAGAAAAGGTTAAATAGTGTAACATTTTTTTATCAAGTAATACAACAAAGTAAATGAAAAGATAAGCATCCAGAATACAAAATAGTAATTTATAGAGGAGTCAAGGAATTTTCAGTGGCAACTTCATTCAGCATTGAATGCCCATTTACAGACACAGGCAGATAAAATGGATCAAGATACACTTTTAGGGTGGAGTGAGAAATGTAAATGAAAAAAACAAGTGCTTGAAACTCGACAAATATGTCAAAATTGAGATAGAAATTTATTTGGGTTGACTGCTACCTCTTCTGGCAACCGAACAATGTATGAGTCACATGTACAGGCTGCAACAATGGAGCTAGAGGGCTAAAAAATTGAACATTTTCTTATTTTTATGTCTAGAAAAAAAATGTTTCTTTTCTCCCCCAATGAGATTTTAGGAGTGGATTCGATTAACAACGCTGATCCCTTTGTATATATCTGACAACGTAAATAGACCAGACACTTCAGGTCGTTTGCCAGGACAGAAGAGTAGGCAAATACCTAAAATTAATCTTTATCCCAATCGTGACATTTATCAGGGTTCAAGCAGTACACCTTATTTTCTCTCCACCTTTTTCACTTTCATCTCCAAAGAAAATTTCTTATTAAGTTCAACTATCATCAATATAAAAGTTTTTTGTAAATATTTCAAGTAGTATAGAATTTTAGACCTCAATTCTCAGTATAATGATCTGCGAGATCAGCTTGAAACGCTAATTAATCATGGTCATATAGATGCATCCTAAGATTATTTTGGCTATCATTGTCTATGATAAAGAATTATCATTGGTGATACTGATGATAGCTGTTGGTGTGGTGATAATGATAAAATCATAAAATGACAGTCAGCAACAACTGTTTCCAGATCAAATATCTCAACTATAGATATAATGAAACTGAGGACAGAATTAGTTGAATTTATTTACCATACATAGTTTTTGGGAATTATCATTTGGATCATTGAAAATTCAAAATGGTGGCCATGACACAAATCCAAACTCAAAATAAATGATAATGATAACAATCCAAAGTTAGGGTCTATATCACAGGAAAGCCTATTCAGCACTTCCCTTCACAGCAACAGAGGATTGTGCGATCAAAGTGGGGGAGGGGGCTTTTGCACTACTTAACACAACCTCTTAAATCCCTTAAATCCATAAGACATATAGCTGGACTTGCTTGCATATGGTAGGCATGTCAAGGAGGGTTCATTTTTGGACAGTCTCATCTATACAGTGAAGTTAGTTCTGGTGTGGACACTACCATCCCACCCCACACATGGTGGTCATCTTGAATTGTGAAATAGAAGGTAAATTCCAAAAACAAAATAGCTTTACTTATCTACAACAGTGATTCTGAAACTGGTGAATGAAAGATGATGGGAAATTACTTAATTTACTCAAATATTCATTTTTTTCTATTCAAAGTAATTTTTTGAGAAAAACATACAATAAAAAAAACTTTATTTCTGGATCTTAATTTCAAGATCAAAAACTGTTGCTTCCTTTATTTATATTAACTAGAAAGATTCCAATCATTTTTCCATGCTGATTTTTTTTTTTGTCACTTCAAGTTTTCTTTACACATTTTCAGGATATTCAAAAAATATGAATAAAATAAACATTTAAACAAGTTTATTTTTTGCTCAAGATACAAAATGATTTTTGTGAATAAAATTACACATAAGGGAGAATAAAAGGAAAATCAGTTATGGGTGAATTGAATTTTGTAATAAATACTTGAGGATAAATGAAACTGGAATAATTCAAGAAACACTGATCAAGGAGTAAGCCAAACAACTTCTCATAACATTTAGTTTATCAGAAAAGAAATATAAGGAGGGATTATCTGTTACTACTTGTATCACATGTTCACAAGGAGTGGAATGTTCAGGAGCTCAACTCAAATGTTGACACACAACCGGATGTTACAAGTGCTTGCATACAAACAAAAATGTCTATTTTACATGGTACAAATAAGTAACAGATAATTGTTTTAACTCTTTAGGCACCCCAAACAGTAAAATATAGATATATTAAAGAGAAAATAGGCTTGTAGTGCATTTTTGTTTCAAATAAGACAGTTTAAGGTTTTGAAATCAGGACTCAACATTATTGAATTGACTTGAAACAAGTATTTTAGTTATAAAAAAAAAAATTTACTTTTGTACAATTACACTGGTTGACAAAATTATCCCACAAACCAAGATGAGAGGATCTTTTAGTATTTTTTATGCTGAATCTTTCTGTTTGGCAAGATTTCTAAGTGACAGAGCAATTAAATTTCACAACTAAAAGAGCTCATACATCTGCCAATGCCATGGAAAGTGTCTTCATTTAGATCACGAGAACTTTTGGAGATATTGTGTGAATAAGCATGAATTTCTGGCGATATTATAAGGTATAAACATAACGAGGGCATGGGGAAGTTGGCCAACCCTTACACAAAATTTAATTGAAAAATTATTGAGAACTTTTGGACAGTTATGAATATTAACAAATATATGTGTCACGTGAATAGGCAGCCAAGATTGACTTGAGGTGCTGGTTGAGGACAGCACACCCTCAGCCATTCAGTGTCGGTGGTTGACTGCCTCAAGCTCTGCTCATCTGTCATTTTATATACCAACACACACAATGGTTTTCATTGAAAAATAACTAGCTAGCTTTTTAATGTTTCTTTTTCAAAAAAGTTCTACTTCACATCTGGGCTAATTATAGAAGCTAGCAAGTTGCAATTTTGAGAGAACATGTCTCTATGTTTGACCTAAATAAAAAAAAAAAAACAAATTCCAGATTTCAAAACAATGGAATTTGCATAAAATCCCATTTTTGATACATACAAATGGGGTACATATACATTATATGTAATGATATGCAAGTATGCTGGAACAAAAAAACTATGGATGATTACCCAGTACATTAAAATGCACTATTTGCAACCAGTGCACAAAGGAAAGTCATGTGTGCACAAAAGGATAGTTACCTAAAATAATTTAGTAATTCACAAGTATTCTTGTACTTATTGAAAAAAATCCTCAAGTTAACTGTTGCTGTTAACTAGTCAGTTGATTTTCCAAATACCTTTTATTGATGTTCAATCTAATCAAACTCATAGTTCAGAGTAAAGAATAAAATTTCAACTCAAAAGTTCACTTCACAGAATGCAATCATACTGATACTATATCAAAATCTGCCAAGTCAGTTTTATTAACCATGAAATATAGGCTGTGCCAAAATCATCTTGAAACAATTTCTAGTTTACATTTGTACAAACATTTGGTGTGCACACATTTTTGTCAAAGGAAATCAATTTGCACAAGTTTTTTTCCACATACTGACAACTAAAACCAGAGAGAACATGGTCTCTGATCCTTGTAGAATTTGCTTTTCATTCATTCAACTTAAACTGAAAAGGAAAAAGAAAAAAAAGTCTGGTTAGTCACTCACCGAAGACTGTCTCATTACTAATGCTTTTCGGCAGTATGCCATTTCAGGGGTGATCAATGAATAAGTTACTTCTTTTGCCTTTTGACAGGCAGTGATCACTAAAGTCTGAATTTTCTAAAACCAAGCCTGAATGCTGCCAGACACAAAGAGACTACTATCACTGAACCTCCCCATTAAACAGTTTTTTTTTATAGACACAATATGCAAGTTCTTTTCATTCCACTAGCTCCATTGGAGCAGCATGTAAGTGCAATACATAGACAGCAAGCCACACCAACTTGAAAACTAGAAAAACCTTCACTGATGTTGACAGTTTCTAAAAGGTCAAAACTTAGAACTAAATCTTTGAACTGAACTGACATGTTTATGGCTGGATGCTTATTCTGGATACATTCCACTCAAGTATACAATTGAAGAAAGTTTGTTTTTTCCCACAAAAGCCAAGTTCTAGTTAACAAGTTCTATATGTTTGTCATACAAGATTAAATCACCAGCCCAACAAGTTGAAATGTCCTGATTTTTAAGTGAAAATGCTGCAAAAACTTTTTTTTTCAATTTAGCACATCTGGAATGTAGCCTAGACCTTTTGTTACATTCTGCCTTGAATCTCACACTTTCATTCATAAAAGACACACATGGCACCTGGATAAATAATACACGTTCAATAACCAATAGACATCAAAAAGAGTCTAGAATCAAATTAATGCCAAAGACTAGTAGAATCAGGACACACATTTGTTATTTAACAAAGGTCAATTTCCAGTGGAAACATTAATTTAAACTTTTGACATTACCAAGTGCCTAAAACAGTTCTGGTAAGCCCTTAATAGATTGTATACAAATGCAAAATTCATATACCTTTCACAAAAAAAAAAAAAAAAAATTGTTGGTCGATGTTCACTTCCACCCTAATAGTCATGACCCGATTTCTATAACACAAAAACTTTGATCCACCTAACTAAATTTGGCATGCATACTCAATGGAGCTAAGGAAATGTTTCAAAGTAAAATATATAAGACACTACACAAGGTCAGCATTAAATGGAAAGTTCTGAACAGCTGGCATTAAGAAAATAGGATCATCAACAATAAGTTAAGTCTAAAGAAAAAAATGAATTCAGCTACCAACAATATTTACAGGAAACAGCCTTCATTTAATAAATATTAAATGAGTCCATCATTCATGACTACAAATCAAATGGTATTACTATACAATGAGAATTATTCCAACTATTTAAAATCAAAGCATTCAACAACTGGAGAAAAAAAAAGTCAGAGTTAGACCATAGATGTCTTATTTAGACCTTCAGTGCCCTTAAAAGCCACCTTCATTCAACAATCCTCTACATTTTAGTTCTGTTTCAGTATATCAATGACTTATAGGAGCTAATTGTAAATGAGCTAAATCAGTGAAAGCAAACTGTATTAGAGACGCTTGGGTATCAAAAAATCAAGATGAAGGTAAATGAAAGTCAAAATTAATCCACACATAATCACAAACATGCTTATGTCTTCTATCACACTAATACTGTAGTAAAATAGGATTCCATGTTCTGATGATGCAATAATAATTTTCAAAAAACAAGCAGACAAAAACTAAGGGATCAATTCAGCATAAAACTACATAGTAAATTGATCCCCTCCACACACACATTTCTAACCCAGGGGTAAAAGAAAGTTGTTCTTTCTAAACATGAAGATTAAATGTTGAAATTTTCAGCTCTTTAACTCCATTAGTGTGGCCTGTACATGATATACATACATCGACAGCCAGACCAACTCAGAAACTGAAGAAACCCAGGTTTTAGTTGATAGTTCCTGATGCTTCATGGAGTAAATTTTCAATAACACTCCTGATGCCTAGCTGATGAAATAAGTTTCAAATTCAATCACTCATCTAACTCTTGGATTCACAGACCAATTGCGACCGTAGTGGAATCAACTCTACAGGAAAAAATTTTTTTTCTTTAAATCAAACTCCTCTGTAAATTGAATTAAAGAAAAATATTTTAAAATTACCTAAAAGTGCATTATAATCCGAAGTTACTCGCCTTGAATTGCTTATTTAATTCTCTTGAATGAATTTAAAATCTAACCACCTGAATGAATTGAATCAACAAGGAAAAACGGACTAATTTTTTTTATAATTGTAAAACTGATAATAGCCTTTGATTTGAATATAAAAAATATTTTAAAAGCAATACCAAAGTTAAATCAGCATTCGTAGCATATTTGTATTTTATACCAGACATTGACATCTTTTACGATAACATTCAAAGGAAATATAAATTGCAAACCAATCTGACCTCTAGAATGTCAGATCAGATAATGAGGATTCCAAAATTAAATTATCCTTTCAACAGATATGTATATATTCAAATTGCTGTGAAGTATGAATGATTGAAAATCGAGTAATGACAAAGTTAATCGAATATTAAAATTTCGACAAAAATCTTAATAGTGCTCAAGAGTTTTCGCAACATAAATTAATTTGTAAATAAAAACACTGTCAGTTTACGATTTCGTGAATGCCTGCAGAAGAATAACTTTTGGTATTTTTCAAGACTAAAATTTAATCTGGTACTGAACAAAAAGCAATTTAGTTGGGAAAATTAAGATTTCTCACCAAACACGAATGGACATAAATATACATGTACAAGAGATGAAATGCATCTTAATTCATTTTATCCAGCAGGCTTATTCTGGTGATGGAATTCAAATTATTTGACTATTTTTTTGTTCATGAAACTGCTTGATTTTTGTCCCAAGATCGGGTCTCGGGCGGCAAGAGACATCTAGCAACCCTGACCCACAGAATCCTACCCTCAGTAAACAAACACTTAACTGCTTAGGAAATCATGTTATTCCTGCTTCCATAAGATAGCAAATAACTACGAATAGAAAAATATGAAGTTTTCTACGCCTTCATTAGGTGAGAAAAAAGCTTTAGTCTGCGTTTAAATGTACAGACATGTTTATTTAAAATTAACATTTCTTTAGTGAAGAACCTGTAAAAAATGATGGGATTATTCGTGTTTGGTCGGCTCTTTCTGCCTATGATCAAAGTATAGTATCTGTGATCTCTAGCGGAAGTTACAGACAGAGAACTACAGAAAAAAGTCACTGTTCACTGTTATCCAGATAATCTTCATATTTCGTATTCTTTAAATTCAAAAAGTTCAATAATTTTTTCACCTTCAAAGCCAACTTTCCTCAACCTCAAGTTAATGTAGCAGTCTGGTCTTTTTTTAAGCAGGTTGGGAAAAACTTATTGAGACAAGCGAACTAGCTAAAGGAGGGGTAATCTATCAAAAAGCTACGTATGAAACAAAATAAGTAAGCAAGCAATAATAATTAGAAATAAGTTATTTCTATTTGCAGTTAAAAAAAAAAATATTCAAGCCGGCACTAAACCGATGGGGCTTATGACTGACTACTAATGATCGTAAACTACACGAAATGGTACTAAGTACTAATTCGCAATACCATTCATGATGACAATTAATTCAATACAAATTAATACAATTTAGGGGATCCATTCCACAGGAATAAAGCTATTTAAGGCAAACACAAATTTGGTAAATTAGCCATCAACTTTTTCCTAGAACAAATCTATCTCCCAACAGTGAATCCAATCTATATGGACTACAAGTAGACACCAATCTAATCTAACTTCCTTCATTTTAGTGTGCTTGTGGAAAAAAACTGAATGTGCTTTTTAAAACGATCATCTATTCAATTGCACCACGATGACAATGCCGGCACAAGGGTTTCAGGCGCCCTAGGCGAGACTTATTATTTGGGCGTCCGATTGCATTCTGACGACTATTTTTTTCAGTTTAGAGTGCATCCTTAGGATCTTGGCACCCTAGGCGACAGACTAATCTTATCCGATATACAGACCGATCCTACATTGAGGGAAAACAAAAATAAAAACCAAAGCAAAAAAGAGATATACGTAAAAAAAAAAAAAAACTTTAGGGAGTAACGAGCCATGTCTTTTTTTGTGGTTGTGTCATCATAGTTTTTTGGTTAATCACCTCGTGGTTGTAGTTTAGCCGAAAACTACATAATTTACCTTAAACTTCTATTTAGATGGCTTTCTTCTTCTAAATAATCCCCAAGAAGTTTTAAACAAAACAAAATGATCTAAGGATGGTGACCAATACCGTGATTTACTCGAGTACAATGCGATCTCGAATATAATGCGATCCCCTCCCTCACTTTTCGTAGCTAAAAATCAGTAATATATGTACATATATCTGTTAATATTTCTACATACGAGAATAAAACTACTCCCCATTTTGATCCTGGGTTTTTATAATAAATATTTTACATTACACACGATTGAATACGATAATCATAAACTCGGATGCAAAAAAAACGAAGAAAGAAACATGTGGACTTCCAGTCCACTCTATTTCAACGAATAGAAAAAATAGGAAAAATATAAGACATTTTTATTTTACCTAAAAATTCTACCCAAATAGATGTGTCCTATTTATTGAGTGAACTTTGGGTCAAACTTACATAGAAACATACTTTATTTTGTGGTGCATGGAAAATAAATGAAGAGAGAGAAAAAAAAAGAAAAAGACTAGAAGATACGATTTCTTAGTCAGTCAAAAATCAAACACCAGGGGGAAAAAATGAAACTTCGAGGTTAAATATCAATTCTTAAAATTTCTATTTACCCTCAACTTATCAAAACTTCGGGCGATTAAAAGAAAAACAGTTTTCATCTAATAACAAGATGATCCAATGAATGATGGTGACCAATAATAACTGAACTTAATACAAAAAAAAAAGCTAGGGAACATGTGGCTCTTTCTATTCAACCCAAGAAGAAAAAAAAAGTAATGATACATTATTCTAACCTGAATATTGTCTCCAATTGATTATCTAATATCCTATCTATTAAGTTGGCTCTGGATCAAACTTATAATGAAGACAGTACTTTTTTTCTAATCCATTGCAAAAAAAATGGAGAAAGAGAAAGAAAGCCTAGAAGATACGATTTCTAAATCACATTCAAACCAAACAGAATTATTTTTTAATTAAGATATTGCTTAGGAAAAAAGCTATTTTTTTATTATTAAACATGTAATTATCAGCAATTATAAATAGAGAAAACAAAGGAGCAACTGCCAATTTGGATTTGAAAATTAAAGTGTCAGTGGTTTTGGGACTTCGAGTTTTTCTTTGAAAAAAACTGTTTATTTATCATTTTTTTTTTCTTTTTTGCTTCTTCTCCAGTTGAAAAGGTGGCGGTCAAACCACAAATAAAGACTGAATACTGGAACAATGATAATAGACGTATACTCACCAAAAATCAAGAATAATAAAAGGCCTAAATAATAAGCAAAAAAATCGGAGAAAAGTTCAGAAATTTATCCTTTAGCATCAATTATATTATTGAATCCGTCTGGCTAAAAAGCGCACAGCGTACAACATGGCCGCCGCCAACGCTGTTCAACTCGTCAATGCTGAAAATGCCCGACCACAGCGCGGCCTAGCGGAAACCAACCAGAAACAACGGCACACAAAAGGGGGAGATAACTTGAATGGGGTAGGATCCTAGTTCACGTACGTAAAATGGAAATAACTCCTGTTATGCATTAAATGTACTAAGGCTTACAGGATTATCTCCCCAAAGTGATTTTATAATCCAGTGTATATGTGATGCCGAATCGGTGAAAATGCCTAATTGGCGAAATTTTAACTTTTATTACTAAAAATGAATAAATAAATACGTAATTTTGATTTGATCAAGAAATCATTAAATCAAAATAAGGATATAAAAAACAATTTTTTTACAATCAGAGGTTCGTGAAATCAAACTTTTTCTTAACAAAAAATGAGTAAATACCTATCATTTCTATTGATATTCGGACCATCCTCATCTTGGTTGTTTTTCATTCAACGTTTCAACTGTTGTACTCTACAGCCTTCATCAGGTATCATCTGGTAGGTGTGGGGAAGTAACGAACTGAACCCTTTATTTATCACTAGGATTGAACACATAGCATAGTGGTTACAGCATCAGACAAATTACTGCAAAGTAATCTGATGGTTCTAGGTTCAATCCTAGTGTGAGACAATATAACAATACTACTAATGCTAAGAGGGGAGTACGGTCAATATACCCCCGTTGGATAAATAAAGGGTTCGGTTCGTTACTTCCCCACACCTACCAGATGATACCTGATGAAGGCCGTAGAGTACAACGGCCGAAACGTTGTATGAAAAACAACCAAGATGAGGATGGTCCGAATATCAATAGAAATAATAATACCTCATCTCAAAAATTCAGAGATAGAGTAAATACGTGGTTTTTTTTCAATATATAAAGGATATAAAACAATAATTTTTCATGATCAAAAGTTTATGTAAACTTTGCCAATTTGGCAATTACATCGATTAGGCATAGCGTATACTTTTTCAACAAAAACAGACAAAAACATAATTTCCTCACAAACCCTTATCGTTTCACTCACTCGCCACTATATAAAATTAATAAAAACAACTCTATTTACATACAAACCTTTGTTGTTTCACACACTTACTCCATTGATGTTAAAAACGGTGTGCAAATGAAGACAATTTAATTTGATCAAAGCAATAACAATTTAATAATTGTATACACTTCTGTTTTTCTTCCATGGAGGTATGATACGTTTAGATAATTCCATAAGCTCAGCCAAAATCAGATATTTATATACACATTTAAATA
The DNA here is from genome assembly GCA_963457665.1 of Thysanoteuthis rhombus. Lineage (NCBI taxonomy): Eukaryota > Metazoa > Mollusca > Cephalopoda > Oegopsida > Thysanoteuthidae > Thysanoteuthis > Thysanoteuthis major. Next base: position 3,140,640 of record OY735217.1, read on the forward strand.
TATATACAAAGAAAGGAAAATTGTTTTTTAAAGGGTTCCCTAGAAAATTTCATAGTTGAAAAAGGTTCTCCGAGTTGTAAAAGTTTAAAAACCACTGATCTAGAATGTCCAAGACACCAAATTGTGAGACACCAAATTGTGAAGAAAATAAATAAGAAAAAAGCCATTCAAAAATCTCTATTTGAGAGGTTAACTATATTTTCTTTTTTCTTAAACTTCATGATTTACGGTTCAATTAAAATAATCATTAGTATCATTAGTACCGAGAAAAATCTTACAATATGTTTCACGCGGGTGCGCAGCAATTCCCCAGAAGTGGTCGAGTCACTCAAACAATCTATGATACCACACGGTAATTATTAAAGTCCACACAACCAATTAACAACTACTCACCCATCTGGTCAAGGAAGTACTACCTATACATTCTGAATTCCATATTGGATACCCACACTAATGGGCAAGATAGATTACTTTCAAAAAAAAAAATACATTGATAACAGATCTGGTTAGTCATTCAATAGAGACTGTAACATTTGCTGGGGGTGATCAATTGAAAACTGGAAAAAGGGGTAATCATAAAAATAAGTTGCTTCTCGCACCTTTTGGTGGGCAGTGATTACTGAAAACGTCTGAATTTTCAAAAAACAAGCTGCCAGACACAAACTAAGGGATCAATTTAGCATAAGCTTAGATGACAAATTGATTCTGACTCTAACCTATTTATGATAGAAGGAGGATGAAGAAGAAAAAACGTTTTTCTTTGACGCAATAAGGAGTGAATGTTCAAATTTTCATCCGTCTAGTCTGTATGCATGATACATACACAGCCAGCCACACTTAAAAACTGAAGAAACCTATGTTGACACTTTCAGCTCACAGTTTCTAATAGAGAAATAGAAATCAGATGGTTTTTGAAAATTCCAAAACTTTTTTCAAGTTTTTTTCTTCAAGGTCTTCAATTTACAATATAAGTATAATGCTAAAGTGGACCTTACTTAGATTAGATTCAGCTGTTGTCATGAAAGCAACGCATGTGTCATGTCTATCAGGTTGTTTGTTGATAATGGTTCTATTTACTACCACTCGTTTGTCTGGTTGGAGATTGCGATGGCCGATCAAACTGTTCACTGAAGGTCGGTTGTCAATTTGAAAGCAAGAGGAAATAATTTTATCGGGACTCATATTGCGATTAGATAAGGATAAATTTCATACAAACATCCAACTATATATTTAACCCACAAAATGGAATTTTATCTATAACTAGAAATCTAGATTTGATTTCAAAAAACATGGGTACTTGAAATCTTTTGTGAAATCCCTCCAGATATTTGAATTAAGTATGATCCAAGTTCATGATGATAGAGGTGGTGCTTTGGGCCTGCAGATCCCACAACTGAGGGGAGGATATCCGAGGAAACCTGGAAAATCTTTAAAAAATAATCTTTAAAAAATTTGTTGGAAGAGGTGCAGTCTGACCTAATGAAGCCACTGATGATGATGATGATTTTCAAATAAGAAATGATTCAGTAAATACATAATTCAAATGAACAAGCTCTTATAGAAGCCGAAGGCCCAACTGAAGCCTTTTGTAGGAACTTGCTGAAAATATTGCCTGTAGGGTAGGTTTTCAGTTAGTTATTTGTACCAGGTATGAAGTGACAATGAATCTCTAATCTGCGGACCACAAAATTTATGAAACATGAGGTAAGTACTCATAATCATTTGGTCACTGGGAATGGTCCTCAAGAGCTTTGAAGAGGGACTGGAAGATTTAGAGATGCTGAAGAAGAAATGAGATAATTTAGACTGTTGGACTCAGTACAAATACTTAAAAGAATGCTGGGATTTATGATTTGCTGTTACTCTATACTCAGTGATGGCCATCAGAAGCTTCTGGAATAAAAAATTACAAATCAGAAATATTTAAATTTGAACCATCAACAGTAATCTATAATTCACCAAACAGCTGTAAGCAAAATTCAAGAATGTCTGGAACTATGGCCACTACATTTTCTTTGGTTACAAATCAGTCCCCGGAACATGTTTTTCGCATATAAGCTTTTGAAAATTTTAGAAAAATGATAGCACTAGGTCAGTACTTGCACTCACCCCAATTATAATAGTCTGATATCTATCTATCTACCTGTCTATCTAAGACCAAAAGCTTAGTCACATTTATCTTTATGTGACCTCTGAGAAGTCAAAATAGTGCATTGTTGACAGAAAATTTTAATTAAGGCACACCTGAAAAAAACACCTTTGATCTTTTATAGAGGCTAAAGTACCCATTTAAGCCTTCCGTCCAATGGATAGATTCTCAGCTAGTAATAATAATTACTGATTAACAATTTTGTTAACAACTTTATACCCATGATATATTATTTGGGGTAGATAGTTTAACCTCACAAATATAAGCAATTAAGATTGGCTCATTTCATTAAATAAGAACACTTCTTAAAGCATCATTTAAATATGCTACTTCAGTTCATTGCAAAAGAATTCTAAAGATTAACTTAAAGCCACGCTCAATAAATGCTATAAGCAGAAAATCTATCTTCCATGTCTCCATCTCTCTCTTTCTATACTATTTACAGTGTGACCCATCAGCATGACATTGAAAATAGAGATGATAGCTGTTACACAGATTAGTAATGTAGATTATCATTTTTAGTTTGTTATGTATAGAAGATATTCAGATCTAAGATATGAAAATGAATATTAGTCACTCAATAAAAATCTTTACATGACCAACTTCTTTAGGTAGTATGCCGTGTTGGTGGCAATCAATTAAAAAACTGGAAAAAGGTATTACCAATGAATAGGTTATTTCTTGCTCCTTTTGATGGGCAGTGATCACTAAAAATGTCTGAATTTTCTAAAAGCAAGTTTGAATGCTACCAGACACAAACTAAGCGATCAGTTTAGCATAAACTCACATTTTAAAAAAGCATAAAAAAAACTCATTTAGGCAGAGGGAATTTTCAAAAAACAAACTAGACCTGTCAGAGAGTAAACGTTCAAATTTCCAGCTCTCTAGCGCTGTCGGTATGTCTTGTGTACGTTAAACATACATAACCAGCAAGTCAGACCAACTTAAAAACTGAAAAACAGGTGACAGTTTGGTTGACGGTTTCTAATAATAATAGAATAATAAAAATCATAATCTAATGGGAATTAGGGGAATGTTTCCATTTACCATTTATTTTGTACTTAATATTGATCATTGTTTTATATGAAAAAACTTTTAAATAACAGTTCTTTCAAGTTTAGGTACATTTCACTTATACCTATTAATTCTGACTTATCTTCCATTTTTATTATTCAAAATATTGGAGCGGAAATTAAGATAAAATATTTGTTAACTTTCATCCAGTACTGTATGGAATTTTATTTTGGAAAATTGAATCAAAAATCTTAAACGAGTGAAATTGAACCTAAATTACAGTTGTATGTATGTATTAAAGCAGTGCATCTTAAACTGATGAATGATTTGTCCATCAATGTGTGAAGTTTAGATGAGGGAATATCATCATGTAAAGTTTTTTGCAGACTTTTGTCTTCATCTTGGTTCATTTTCTGAGCACGTTTCAGCCGTTATTCCCTAAGACTATCTTCAGGTAATGAAAGGATGGAAAAACGCCCGTCTTGTTGGTCGCATGGTAGCATTCGTATTCCATTGTCTAATATTGGATGTGGTTATTTTTTATTTTATTTTATTTTTGCCGTAGGGTATAAAGACTGACACGTTGTGTTCAAAAAATAAACCAAGATGAGGACAAAAGTCCGCAAAAAATTTACATAATGATACTCTCTCATCTTGAAGATCCAGACATTAATATTTGATTAAATTATTTTGGGGGTGATGACTTAATTTACTCTGATATCTGTATTTTTTTTGTTCTTAAAAAAAAGTGTTGTTTTTTTTTGTAAACATGCACAACAGAATAAACGTTATTTCTATAAATCAAATTCTGAGACTATTTCGTTTGATTTTTGATAAGTGAGAAAAATTCTGATAATTGTGGGGGTTAATTCCTTATCACTTATAGTTTTCCTCGCATATTTTTGAGGTGATACTAAAAATATTAAGACAATAAACGCTCAAAGAATGAGTCAATTTTTGCTCTCTGCTCATGGTTCAAAATTATTTAGAATTACACATTACGGAGAATAAGATGAATATTATTAAAAACGTGAGGAAATTTAGTCATGTGTTCATGAGATTTATAATAAAGATTTGAGAATGATACTGAAATAGTTTCAAAAAATAAGTATTAGAGTTATTCCCCTTGGCAAGGTACTTACCAAAGTGGTGAACCTTTTCTCCGATCGTCCACTGCTGGTTCAACCAGCAACAATGTCTAATCATGATATCCAAGAAAAGGTTGTGGCTGCTAAAACGGATTTATTTAACTACGTTGACTCACATATACGTGAGATAAGGGTAAGAATATCTTCTTTGCTTTTAGACTGCTACTTTACATGACATAGACCTGAAGGTGTTATCATCGTTTTTTTTTTTTTCAAAGAAACCCACACTTCAGTCGGCGTACTCGCTTAGTTAATCCGTTGATAAATTCTTCTGGTGCATCAATGAGTTTATTGTTTATGATGTTCAACCCATTTAAATAACACTCAGATCTGATGGAGGAAAATGTGTGGGCTTTTTGGGGCTGAATTTTATGTGTTACGCGAATTCTAGTTTCTTGAAAGATAGATTTACGTCGATTGTTGCTGACCTTTTGACCCCTGAATTGCACCAAAATGGTATTGGCAGTATCTTAATTTAGGGGCCCCCATCGGAAAGCATCTCTGCGACCTTTAGTTCAAGATCAAAGTATAGCATCTGTTTATTACGATGTCAACGAAACATTGTGTTAACTTCCCGTTTTCTATTTTGAACGTTAATATGATTGTATTTCAATTGTTTTCTCCTTGAATTACTTTTGTTTTTCTTTACTCTTATCAAATAGACATTATTTACACGCTGCCTTCTCCACATTACGTTGTGACTTATTTCGTAATAAGATAATTGTTTTTTTACTTTCGTAATTAAATTATTGTGTTGTTTCGTAAGTTCCGATTGTGAATTGTTTGGATTCTCATCCTCGATGTTAAAACGACACACAAATAAGAAGAAATAAACGAATTGTTGAGAGAAAAGAAATTAAAAAATGATTTACGTTTAAAAGTGAAAAAAACGGCGATTATAATTCATAATTTTCGTCTTTGTCAATTGAAAAACATTTTCAAATTAAATCAAAATCTATTTTGAAAACAATTAAACCATAACATTTAAAATTGTAAAAGTGAAGTTAATGCTATGTTTTGTTGACGACTTGAGTAGAGCTGATACTGCACTTTGATCTTTAACTAAAGGCCACAAAAGATTATTCCAATCTGAACCGAAACATTAGGATAGTGCTAAGATGTTTATTTATGTATCAAAATTATCAACCATTTTATTTAATTTTCAATTAGCATAGGAAATAAATCAAAAACCATTTTCCGCTTCAGTAAATTTTTTCACATTCCAAAATTACCACCTCTCAAGCTGCAGGGTTCGTGTTTTTTAATTTTTAGGATTATTGTCGTCTGCTTCTTTAACTTGGAATTTGGCACCAGTGCCTGCCAGTCTACGGCTAGAGCGACGGCCATTTTGACACGGGAAAGGTCACTGCTCTACCTTCTTTTGGAAGTCATTGTCAAAATCTACACTAACTCTTCTAACCCTATCTTCGGCGTCCATAAAATAAACAAATTTAAAAAGTAAACGAAATTCCTTTGTTCAATATTTACAAAAATTTTTTTTTTGTTTGGCTTCTACAATCAATCAGCAAGAAGTTCTTATTTTATTGATCAGTAGGATTCGTTCTATGGACACAAATAAGTATATAACAATGTTCAGTTCTGAGGAATCCTCCCACCTCACTTTCACCAGGCAGCACCTCCCCATTGTACTATCAAGACCTGATTCAGGTGAGGGTCAGAAGTTATACATGAATAAAGCATGAGACTCTCAGTTTGAATAATGTCAAGTCTGAGACAAAAGACTGAATTTAATTACTACCAAAATAAAATTACTGTAAGATTTGTACTTGAATTGCTCAGTAAATAATGAGATTTCTTGACGTGATGACTTCTCTGAATATTTAGAAATGTGTGGAAAGTGGCGTCTTGGTAACTTTGGAATAATCTTTCTCATTCCACTAAGTTCAGTAAAATGGTTTCCTTTTTATTTATTAGTAATGGGTTCTGGGAACTAGGTATATAGTAAAGCTGTAACTAGGATTTATTTTTCAGGAATTAACAAAGTGAACCCATGCAGCTGGGGTTCTGGAAGTCCCTGTAGGTAATTTGACAAAGGATAGCAAATGATAAATGTATCCATTAGTATACATTGAACTAACAAAAAACCTGGAAATTGAGAAGTAGGTACATGCCACACCCCCTACATACCTTCAATTTCCATCACTGATATATATATGTGTATTTAGGAAATGGACATTTTGGTCCGACTGAATGAATTATGAATTAAATTGCGTTAGATTATGTATAAACTTATCTGAAATGATTTCCCATCGTTACACAGTTAATATATCATTCAAATAAGAAAATGGGGCTTCTGCAGGAATTGAACCTACCACCAATAGGGTAATCACTTCAACGTAGCAATGCTCTTACCATTATTCAACTTTTGCCTTATTGGCAGGCTGTTTAACTCAATGGTAAGTGCATTGCTACATTGAAGCTGCTACCTATCATTGATAGGTTCAATCTCTGTTGCAGCCAAATTTTCTTTAATTATTTATTCTATCTATGTTGTCCAAATTGAATGATATATTCACTGTGTAACAACTGAAATCATTCCAGGTAAGTTTTTATATAAAATAACGCAATTCATAATTCATATATACATATATATATATATATATATATATATATACTGTACTGCAAGGCTTTTTGGCACACGTTTTTTGTGTTTCTTACGATTACAATAATTTCAAAATAAGATAAATTAGCTGAGTGACGCTTGGGGTACGCAGTTGATAGTGAGGAACCATGTTGAATTCCATGCTTTGCCAGAAGAATTTGCCATTGCCACTCACAAAAATTAGTTCAATTGCACATCATCTCAATTTCAGCGGGTATATTAAACATAAAAAGAGTCTGTCAACAGAGTGAGTCAGTAAAATCAGGGTTCTGTTAATTGTGTGACTTTCATAGAGAGCAAATCAGAATAGGACCTGGAGACTTTCTGAGTGTCCCTCCTTCGGTAAATACATCAGTTAAACTGAGTGTCTAACTCTTCAAAGTGATATTGTTGCTAGAGAAATCAAGGGTTATAGTTGATAAATGGAAACATGGAGATATACAGCTGGTTGGAAAGCCCAAGCTGATCTGTCTGTCAAAATCAGAACATGCATTCTTTGAACTAAAAAGCACTCTAAGAGAGCACATACCTCTATCAACACCATTGACAGGGAGGGGCAATTGTATATAGATCCGCCCAGAAATGTAATCGGTTCTTTCATAGCCTTTTGTCTGCCATTCCACAAAATTTCATTGAAAATTTTTTGAGGTATTGTATGGACAGATATAAAATTTTGGCAATGTTTTGTGGTTTGGACATAGAACTACAATGTAGGGGGAAATATTGGGCATCGTTTGTCTCAAAATTGAATCACTTCTTCTGAAACTTATTGTCCAACTTTCTATGAAATTTCATAAAAATTCGTTGAGAATTTTGGGAGATATCAAGTGAATAGACATGAGTATGTAGATAAATCTATCCATAGAAGAATATTACTTGATCAAGGAAAAACAGAAAAAAGTGACTAAATACGTATACCTCTCCAACTTCGTTAACACAGGTAAACAGAAATTCTATTGTTTGGCCAACATCCACTGAACTGAGAATGTTTCAAGGAAAGTGAAATTTTTTTTTCAAAATTCTTGTGTTTTTTGCATAATTTCCCATTTGGTTCATATCCTTTTAACAATGTGTTTTTCTACTTTTTTACAAATCATTTTTTTCTAGTAATTTTTCTGTATTTTCCACTTTCATTGTTAAAAATATGTTGAATGGAAAATGAAAAAGCTCTCCAAGTTTGATAATTTTAGCATTGGTCATATTGAGCAGATGTTTTAATCAAAATGATTGGGACCATTCTATCTTTTTAAGAATGTTGTTATAAATATTAAAGGAACAAAAAAAAACAATGATAAAAATTTAAAAAATGTATAAAACCACCACCATTTTCCCGACTTTTTTTACAGGAAAGCTTTTAAACAACCAGGGTCATTTTTCTTCAGCTACTTTTTAGAAACCATCAACCAAAACTGTCATCCAAACAAAGGGTTCTTCAGTTTTTAAGCTGTTCTGGCTGGCTATATATGTATGTATCATATGTACAGGCTGTACCCATGGAGCTGGAGGGCTGAAAATTTAAACATTTACCCCTTATTATGTTTTTTTGTTGTTTTTTTTTGCAATGTAATATGCAGTTTATATATATATATATATATATATATATATATATATATATATATATATGATTTGTTCAACATTAATGAAGAAGGAATAAGTAGATACATTCTCAGGCACTTCCTCAAGGATATCCTAAGCACAATACTCGATTAACTCAAATGTGAATTTCACCTAGTCTAGCAAAACTTCTATGTCTTGCTGCCAATGAAAATTGGGCCATCATCTTCACCGTAACCCCGATGCTGGTGGCTGATGGGTACTATGCCAGGCTAAAGGGCAACCCGTTATTTTTGGTCTACGGATCCGGTGAGACCAATGCTATTTTACCCATACCTGAGGGGAGAATTCATGCCTTTCCCAATGGCATTAGTTATAAAGAAACACAAACAGGGTTCGAACTCTAAACATCCAATTATTGCTAGAGCCACCATACTCTAGGTCACTACGCTTCCTGCAATGTAAATTTACGCTAAATTGATCCCTTAGTTTGCATCCAGCATCATTCAGGCATGTTCCTTTTTTTATTTTTTTTTTGATTCAGACTTTCTTTGTGATCACTGCCCAACAAAAAGTGAGAGAATTAACTTTTTCATAGATCACCATTCTTTTGATTGATCACCCCCAACATGACATGCTGCCAAAAACTTGTGACAGTTTCTGTTGAGTGACTAACCAGACCTGTTTTATGTAATATTTGATATAAATGTCATTTTTGCTATTATGGAAATTCAACAGGGTTTCAAATGATTTCTCTCTGTACTACAGTATTATTAATGGTCTCAAAAGTTTTTAATTCTTATAATGTCTTATACCACTGGAAGCCCTCCTAGTCATGTCCTGAGTTCTTCTGTAGTGGAAACCATGTTTGCTATGCTTATTTTGTCCAAAAAAAAGCCCCCCCCCCCAGTTTGAATTTTAATCTGTAGTTATTCCCCTTGTTATTAACACCCAAATCTTCTTGTATGAATCTAAGAGTTAAATCAGAACTGTTTGTCCTGTGTCTCTTGGCAAAAAAAGTCATTGTTCTTTCTCTTTCAGTATGGTGTGTATTGTCTGGGGACAGTTGGTGCCTTACTTTGTATGCGCAGTTTACGGCCTGTAAGTATCTGTTGCTTTAAATAGTACATTTTTTTGGTACATTATTAGGAAGGTGGTATGGGTTGTGAAGTTTCACACTCTTGCATAATCAATGTTAACGATGGTGCACGAATAAAAACAATCTAATTCAAATCAGTAACAATAATTTATTAACTTTTGCCTTTTTTCATGAATTCACTTATTTCTGTTGATTTGAGTACCATTTTGAACTTTGAGTGAGTGAGGGTGTGGAACTTTATGATCGGGATCACTTTCCTTACATTGTGAATTTTTTAGATGTATGAATTCTTTAGAGGAAGATATTTAATAGGCTAATTCCTAAAAAGTGAATCCTTGACCCTTCGAGAGCCACCATCTCTGAATTGCAACCCCCTGCCTCCTTAGTCAGTAGATGATAAATATATGAAAATATGGCCAGAAATCTGCCGTGCATTATGACCAATAGGTGACACACGTATATTAACATATAAAGTGAAATACTGCATTTGGTCTATTCTGATTTTTCCTGTGTTTTCAAAGATAGATAAATAATAGTGTGGATCAAAATAAAGAATAGGTTCCTGATGAGAATCTCATAACCCTCTCTGCCAAAGTGTGACTTGCTTTAAATATGATCTCTCTTACCACTGATCTACAGAAATCCAGTGGCAAACAGAAGTCCTAATCAAACATTTAAACACATTCCCTATCCTGATCTTGCACGTGTCATGTTTGTTATTAACTGATTATTCAGTATGCATTAAGTCATGCATTAAGTGAGCCACTCTCCAGCACAGAGCTCATGATTTAGTATGTGTCCAGTTGTTCTATAATGGTAGGCACGTAGTCAGAAATCACTTTTGATCATTGATCTGGGTGAAGTATTCATCTCTCTTGCCATGATTTTCTACTTTCTCAAAGGATTTTTCTTGATTCTGTTTGCAACATCTTTGATGACACCCAAGGTCCTTACTTCCAAGGATGGCCTGGTCATTGTATGTCTGTGGCAGTCTGATGTTCAGGGAATTTCTTCATAGTGCAATACTAATCCCAAGTGGTTTGAGCAGTTTGAAAGTAGCAGAAGATTCATGATCAGGCTTCTGAAGACTAACCACTGTGGTTCTGTTTTTTTATCACCCCATTCCATTGTTGAACATTTCATTTACTGAATCATACAACTGAAAATAAGAAGAACGGAGAGTTATCAACTCTTCTAATAACAGAATACCATCGATTAAGTGAAAAATTTTGAAAACAAAATATACAAACTTGTAATAATATTTATGACAGTACTATATATACATGTAATTACATGCCTGCAAAACAATAAGTAGATTTTTTGGAAAGACATTAATTTTCGTAAACCATACTCCAATTGCTGTACAGTCGGATAAGAAGCCATAATTTTATTAATTTATTCAAAACAATTGAAGGCATCATAATGAAATGAATTCAAAAATACATTCCGAACAGTAATTATTGATTAATTTTTTATCAAATAATTAATTTTCTGATTAATATATTTTCGTATCGAGGGGGCTCAAGGTATTTTGTCCCTTTTGCCCCCTTTATTAATCAGGCATTGGGTTGGATACCTGAGTACTCTTTTCAAACTCATGTCTAAGTTGAAGGCTTGAATTGATTTTGTTTTTCCAACATAATAACAAGAAGTAGAAGAAAAACAACAACAACAATCCTCAATTAACTCAGGAGAGTAAATTCTTCATTGTTTGTGTGCCCCATCACATTGAACTGAACCTATGTATAAAATCAAAATTTCCCTACTGCGAAATAGTGAGCATCTTCAGTCAGAATAGAAGTTGGAGTGGGGTTTAAACCTGCAACTTCCATCCGACCTCCACCTAATTTTACAAAACATTCATCCAACCTCCTCCCAATTTTCTGAATATTATCCAATGTTTTTTTTGCAGTTCAAGAAATTTACCAAAATAGAAGAATTGCCTCACAATTTTGTGAAAAATAATGTAGCACTGCAAGGCACCGTAAGAAAGGTTGAGAAGAAAGGAATGCTTTGTGTGGAGCATCACCCAATTTTCCGAATACCATTTACCAGAAGTAAGTATTTTCCAATAACTATTATGATGAAGACAGATTTTTGACCTTCTATTTTAAACGGGGTTGAAGTCTGCTGTGCACAGACTTGAAATAATAACAACTATTGCAAAGTATTGGTACATGTACCTCATAAGATACAATACACTTATTGCTCCATAATGATTTGAAAATAACATTAAATCCAAAACTGATTGTTGTTTTTATTCACAAGGTTTATCTCTTTCAAGAAAACTACTTACAATTGTAGTTCTTCAAATTCTATTGCTGTTGAGGGGTGGGTCTTTCTACCTTTAACCCCCATGCGGAAAGGTTTGACACAAGGACATTTTTAATGTGGGATGGAATGATGATTTTTGGTGGACAATAACAACACAATTTTTTGCATAATACAAAATTTGTGAACATGGATTTAAGTTCACAAATTTACTATTTTGTTAGAGGGAAATATCTCATCCTTGCTGCTCCAAACAGAAAATCTACACAGAACCCAATAATTCATAATAATTTAATAATAAACAGGAACGAAAGAAGTGTTATCTCAGTAACTTTTAAAGTATGCAGAAAACTTGAAGATTATATATTGTGGTGCAGTGAATTTAAAGCTTCAACATAAGTTTGCATTTTATTTGATGTTAGAGAGAGAATTTAGTGCAATGAAAAGCAAAAAAGATTAGGGCTCTTATGGGAGTTTAGAATAACCAATAACTTAGTCTTCTACGATCTCTTAAAACTGTACCATAGCAATATATATCCCAAGAATTAACTTGTTCTTTTTAAAGCAAAAAATACACCTCAGTTTTCCTGAAATAAAATAACAAGGGAAAAGTTATTGCCCTTACACCAATTACAAAAGTAAATATAATTCGAAGGAATTGGTTGGAAAGAAAATAATATCAAGTCAGGATTTGATAAAATAAAAAAGTAACTTTTATAGTAAAAGAACGAAATAAGAACACACCATGAAGAAAATGCAGGTTAACTCTCTCAACTATTAGAACTGAAACCAAAGTTTCAGCTCTAATAGTTGAGAGTTCTTGGATGGATCTAGTAAATGAAGGAACGAAATTTGAAGATGCTGACAGTGAAAGTTATCTTTATCCCAGCATTTCAATGAATATCTTCCTTGATCTTTCTGTTGTATCTAGGCATCCTCAGATGTTACTGTATACGTTTAAGATTTTATCTCCTCTTTGAAGAACTCCACAAAAAGATTACAAAAATACGTATCAAATTCTCTTGTTTCTGGGAGAATTTTCAGGCGAGACCGGATAACTCATTTATTTTCATCTGAGAATCAGCTCTCCATTGACCTCTGATATTCTGGATCTGATCCATCCTTCAGCTTGTGCATTGATCACCTTTAACAAGTGGGTTTTTGCAGGCTGGGATTGCAAGTCCCTCCCATACACTTTTCTACTTTCTTTTACTTATAGCTGGAGGGGGGAGTAGATTCTACTCCTGGTTTGGGATTCAGAGTTTTCCATCTCCTAGTCTGGTTACCAACAAAGGCTAAAGAGCCCAGTCTGCCTTGTTATTTCATCCATAGCTGGAGATAGAAGAGATGGATCTATGCTTTTCCCAAAAGTATTAGTGCTGGAATTTGAACTCAGCGTGCTGATTCCATTTCCCATTCTGATAACTGTTATACCGCTCTTATCTCCACTGATTGACAACAGAAAACACCCTGGAATCGTTTGCATGATTTTGATTATTCAGGAAAAACAGTTATGAAAACCCACAATTCAAGTGTATCTGGCACTTCCCTACTCCAGGTGACCCCTGATATGGGAGACATAAATCACCAAAACTAGTTTATCCTGAATACTATATTGAGGGCTGACAACCAGAAGTGGTTATGTCCAAAACTGTTCAAGAACTATGAATGAACCAAGGAATCAGATCAGATGATATTTTCAATGGGGTTTCGACTATATATATTCTATTAGTCATGTTGGTCTCTTGAGAAGTTTTGAAATGATGTGATTTTGTTTTGAGCAAACATTATTTTGAAATGATTGCATTAATTCCCACAATGAAGATTGTCAAGGGAAATAATTTACAAGATCTGGACACATTTGTCAATTGGATGTTGATAATGGCCTGACAAGCCGAAATATACTAAGGAGAAAACAAGTTGGATGTTACAAAGTTTTTTTTAGCTTTTGGTCAAAAGAAATGATCTTTTTTTTAAAGAAGAAACAGTGTTATTGTGGATTGAAGTCCTTTTTGCTCTGAATTGAATGCTTGGATCCATTTTGATTCTTTGGCAAGTCTTATGTAAGAACTGTTTGAATGGGACATAGTTGTTTGGAAATAGTCATTTGGGGTAATGGACACACACGTTATATAATGATCTTAAATGGCTCCTCCCAATTAGATATAAACATAAATACTCTGGGCAAATATAGCTCCTGGGATAACAAAATGGTTGGTAGGCTTGATCCATTTCCAACTGAGACAGACGTATCTACTTTTGATTTTGATATGGAGTTAGAATTTAACTTCTGGTTAAGTGTAGAATCCAGCCCCCAAATTGATACAACTGAAAGTTGCAAATTTGTCATGTTTGACATCAAGGTGTTAATATTATTGTCTCTCCACAGAGTTTGTTCACTTATTTTTTCAGGTTACTCTGACTTTCAGTATTTTTACCAAAATCTCCATTAGAAATACTTTTTTTTTCACAAATTCTCCTACCTTTTTTTAATTATGCACCATTTATAACACTGAGTGTGCTTGAGTGTGAAAAAGTTTGAAAATTGTTTGCCTTATTTTGTTGACAGATAGGAATACTGAAGTCAATAGAAATTGAAAGCTATTAGAATTGTCAAAAAAGTTTTATTAAACCAATGTTCAGATGTTGAAAATCCTTGTTTGAATTGAATTGAATTTTGATTAAATTGAAATGAAATAATTATTTATTTTGTGAACAAAAGAACAAACAAAACTCTGTAAAGGGACTAAAATATTAACACCTTCACATAACACATGATGACATTTACGACGTCTTCTAAAAACTTACACCTTTCAATTGTGTCAATTTCGAGATCTGGATTCGACATTTGATCTTAATTTTTGAATGAATAACTTGAGTTTCTCAATTGTTTTCTTTGCTCTGTTTGCCTTTAGATTCCGATTGTCTTCCTATTCATTTGGCTTTCTTATCAATTGGACCCCAAGGGCGACTGTGGCTATTGAAGAATATCAAAAACAAATTTGTGTGGTTTGAACCTTTGCGGATATCAGATGAGGGGGCTCTGGAATGTGTGGTTTACTCAAAGGTCGGTCACAATACACTTTTCTCAACTATTTGATTGATACGAAAATAATTGCTGGTTTTATTATTTCAATCTTTTGAAGCTTGTTTTTGGAATAAATTATTATCCAAATATGTTCATGGAATATACCATTTTAGATTTTATTTTAAAATTATTCAAGCTCAATGTTTTCTTTTCATTATTTATTCTGACTTATTTGAGGCTGTCAAATCAAAGATAGAAAAAAGCAAATTCAAGAAATTGTATAATTTCAAAATGGGATGTTAAGCAATGGAAACTGCTCGCAATATCAAGCAAGTTTTTGGCCAGGGAACCCTCAACAAACATACAGCGCAACATTGGTTCAAAAGATTTTGAAATGGAGACAACAGCCTTTGAGACGTGGACATCTTTTTGTGACTGATGACATCCAATTGAGGGCCATCATAACATTTGTTTGACATTTCGACTAAATTAGGAAAGCCAAAAAGCTTGACATCATGTGAATGATCCTGAATGAAAAGCAAAAAAACTTTCATGTCAAGTGAAATCCTGCAGAAATTAAACATACTATGCTATGAAACTATCTCACCCAGCTTACTCACCAGACCTCTCTACCATAAACTATCACTTTTTCAAGTATTTCGACCACTTCCTGCTAGGGGAGGTCTTCAACAACCAAGTGGCAGCTCTGAACCCCTTCAAAAAATTGATTATTTCCACAACCCCAGAATTCTATGCTTCTGGACTTTTTTCTAGTTGACAGATATGTGTAGATTCAGAAAGTTCTTATTTCGATTAATAACTTTTATTCCAAAATGAGATGTACTGCATGTTGATAATGAAAAACTGCAATTATTTTTGCACCAACCTATTCTTTCTTTCGATTTAATCTATTGAATATTTATTAAAATCTCTTCAAAATGATCTCTCTTTGTATCTCTTCTGATAAAGTTCTGCCATTTTGTTTCAGGGACTTTTCTGGAGGAAGAAAAATTTAAATGAACAAATGATCAAACAAGGCATCTGCAAAATTAAGGAAGAGCAAGAGATTGAAATGACTGATTACCAATCAAAGATTTTGAACAATTTAATCAAACACGAGACGATTGCTGATAAAAAGGGAATTGGCATTTGGGCCTCTCATCCCGAACGGACACTTGCTTCACGAATATTTTTCAAGGTTTTCCACTCCATAGGAAACGTCTTCAAGGCAGCCGGCAGCAGACTTTTTAAACGAACAAATGATTGAACAATTTTTTTTCAAAAATAGGCTCTATTCAAATTTTTCACAAAAAAGCAAAAAGAAAAATGATCTCAATATTTATTTGACATGGCCCAGCCATTTTGTTATCTTCATATTCATTCTGAGGCTAATATTAGAGATTTGATGTTGTAGTTTAGAGCTGCTATTGCCATGATATCTTTTTAAAATTTCATCTTCTATACATCTTTTTATCTTTAAACTAATTTACCCTAGTCATAAAAAAAATGATGGCAGTTATTTTGCAATTATGTAAAAGCTCAGATTATACAGAAAGTGTTGAACATTTTTAATGGAGAAATCACAGAACTCAAATGTTATCTACAATCACCTTCCACTTACAAATAATACAAGTTTCCTAAGGGAAGTAACTCTTGCACAAAAAAAAAGTTATTACCTTCGTGTGACTGTTGGACAAATCAACCAACTTATAAGAAAATGGAAGATTGATTATTTTATGAATAATTATCTTATATTTAGGAAAATAAGTTTTTTGTTATATAGTTCCCATATTTATTGTACTCATACATATAATAATAGCCACCTTTTGTCATAATACTTGCATTGATTCCTGACCAGAGAAAAATTATATATATATATATATATATATATATATATATATATATATATACTCACAAAACAGAGTTATGGTAAAACAGCTGATGAACTCTATGATAAAGAATAAAATTACAAATACAACTGAAACTAAATTACTTGCAACAAGAATCTAAAAAGATATAATAAAGTTTTAAGACAACACTTTGAAATAACACAGATCCAATTAAAAGTTGCTTGCATGAAACTCGGTTGTGGATACTTTGGGACTGTATATAAAAATTGACTAAAAAAACTTGTTCTTTTTCAGTATTACAGTATGAAGAGTTTACACACACACACACACACACACACACACACACACACACACACATATATATATATATATATATATATATATATATATATATATATATATATATATATATATACTGTAAACCCTTGCTATAATGAATTGGGGGCGGAGGTGTTAGTTGAAGCTGAAAGTTTGATGTACCCGATGACTGGCCCTCATTCAGTATATAAGAAGTAAGTTTGGTTCTTTGCCCACATTAAATGAACATCTTATGATAAATCCAAAGGCTGTCGGTTGCCCCATATCCTATTTTCAGACTAAGGAGACATTTCGGTGCAAAATTTTCGGGGATCCAAATTTGATTCATCTAAAATATTTTCTTTTTGGTCTTGACCACTTGTGAGCATAAAGTGTCACGTACCATACTGTTTATCTCTTCAGAGTTTCAAAATGTTTCACTTGCTTAGAATGAAAAAAACCCTAAGATTAGCCTCAGAATAAATTAGGAGGACATCCTAAACATATAATATCTGTGCCAAATTGATCTCTGTGACTATCATTAAAGATTAAAAAAAAAAAACCAACCTTCCTGACATTGGAAACTAACGTGAAAACTTTATTCATTCCATGCTGACTTTGGCTCCGAAATGGAGAGAACTTTTGGATGGTTGCACTATGTTAGAGAAATCTTAAAAGTGTCTTTTAACCTGTTCACCGCCAAGCATATTTTTTAATGTTATTATTCCTATGCTGGGTAGGTAAGAGAGAAAAAAATGACACGCACTCTCAAGACAAGTTATCTTGCCCGTATCAGTGGACTGACAATTTGCTAAGAGGATAATTTCAGTCTGAATTTTTTTTAGATGGGGGATCATCAATATGTATAGATTTTTCTCGGACTGTACTTCACATCTTGGTTCATCTTTTAAACATGTTTCAGCTGTCGTGTTCAAAAGATGAACCGAGATGAGGACATCAGTCCAAGAAAATCAATACGTGTTGCACTGGACTGATCACTTGCTGAGACCAGTTATTTAGGCAATGAACAACAGGTTAAAGTTTAATCAGCTCTTTATTGTTTGTGCATGCTTACCCTTTCAGAATTGTTGGTAGGAAAATGATGATTTCACTGAAAAATCATGATTGGATATGAAATGCACCGATCACTCTGTGTTCAATTTGATGAAAGTGCAGCAGAAGCCGTGGCAATGGATCACTTAAACTTATGGTAATGATTCAGTAGGTGCAAGCATGTATCAGGAATGCTGGCATGAAATCCTTGAAAGCCAGTTAAAATATTCTGATGACTGAATAATAAAGCAATCAATTTATGTGAATAAAAGATTTTGGCAAAAGAAAAAAAAAACTATGCTGCTGAAGACTTTTACATCAACCTAATGACTTCATGTTTTTGTTTGTTTTGTTTTTTTGGCTGCTGTTGGGGGTGGGGCTGATAAAATACAAGAAGCAAAACAGATATCATTTATGACAGGTTCAATTTCCAAGACTCAGCAAGGTCAGGGCCAGCGCCAAGCTAACTTTAGGAATTTGCTGACTTTTGGAAAGTATTAGCATTTATTTACTAAAAAATGACGCGATTTTTTGTTATATATAAATAGATTAATATTTTCAAATATTTCTATTTAATTACAAGAAAAGAAATTGTTTTTTTCTGATTCTGCCCATGGATTTTCAGCTGCATCACTTACACACAAAGATAGGGGTCAGTAGTCGGTCAAATAAGTTTCACTCTCTTCCACACTGATTGAAGAGAATAAAACTCATGTTCCCACTGTGACTGAGCTGATCAGACAAACAAACCAACAGATATGATTTAGGCTTTTATATAATGAGATTCTTTACCATATTTTGGATGTGTACAAAGCATAGCATACAAAGCACAGGTGATTTCAAGTATTAAAAAATCACTCGATACCTGTTGGGTTTTGGAAGTTACCAAGTTATGGATTGCTGAGTTTGGGAAATTCAACCTTTACCAGTAAAATTTACTCCAGAGAATCTAGGGTTAAAGTTATTCATTGATTGATCATCATGAACTTTTGTATATAAGCTTAGTCACTCAGTAGAAACCATTATGTGACCAATGTGGGTGTTCGCTGTGGGTGATGTCCCCACAAACTATACTAAACCAGCCATGGTTCTGGGTTAGTAAAAGAAGGCAACAAGACGGAATTTCGTTTATATGTTTTATATAGAATATTGATTATCATTATCTCTGGAGACGGGAAATGCCTATTTGCAGTTGAAAAGAGAGGAGGCTGATTATCATCTAAGTCAAAATGACGACTGGTCTCTCATGTCACGAACGGTAGTCTACTGAATGGTAGCAGCGGTTGACGGTTACTAAGGGCGGCGTCTAATACGAGAGAGCCGGCAACGATTCTCTTCTCCAAAACCAAATTCTACTCTGACTACTTGTTACGAAGATCCCTCTTATTTAAGCCCTTGGTATCAACACTGTATCTCTTGTAATTGACTTCCCTTCTCTCCCTCTCCTGTTATCTCGGTCTCTCCGGAAAACCCTAAACATTGACCTTCATTCATCTCGCGACGCAGGTCTGTCCAAGATCATAAATTAGTCTCCCCCCTCTCTCAAGGGCTCCGCAAACAACCTTTCTTTCATAAGCTTTACTCTCTCTCTCTAGACCCCAGACACTGGCCCTTATATCTGGCTTTGTTTTTGAAACCCAGGATTTGACAGATGACACTAGATTGAAAAAGTACAGGTAACTCAACTTCCCATGACATCTCGAAAAACACATTAGGCCCTTATCTGGTCATCGAATTGGAAACAAAACCTTTTCCAAAAGCATTTGTTTTTGCAACCCAGGATTTGACAGATGACACTAGATTGAGAAATTGCAGGTGCCCGCACTTGGAAGCACACAATTCTCATATTATCTCGAAAAACACATTATCCCTTTTAACACATAACTCCTTTTGTAATAACAATAGTAATTACTGGTAATAACCATAGTAATTTTTGATAACAGCCATAGTAATTTTCAGGACACGGGGGACTCCTGGCCCCCTAGTATCACAACCAACATCTTCTGGCATCGTGCTGTATTGGGGGTGATCAATTAATAAGTAAATTCTCTCACCTTTGGTTGGGCTGTATGAATTTTAAAAAACAAGGGTGAATGCTGCTACACACAAACTAAAGGATCGATTTAGCATAAACTTACATTGCAAATTGAACCTCTGATTTAAGACCTCTTTTTGGTGGGGGGATGTTAAAGAACAAAAAGCAAAAGGTTTTTCAACACAAAATAATGAGTAAATGTTTAAATTTCCAGCCCTTTAGCTCCATCAGCGCAACCTGTTCATGTGATACATACATAGCCAGCCAGACCAACTTGAAAACCAAAGAAACCAATTTTAACAGTTTTGGATGATGGTTTCTAGTTGAATTTCTTTGCTTCTTGTCAAGAGATGCAAAGGAGAGCAACAAGCAGCAAAACAAAGATATCATTAATTATGAGAAAAATTGCTCTGATCAATGAATAACCCTACTCCTACCCCTCTCCCTGATCCTTAATTAAGATATTAAATTAATCACTTGAAACCTCTGCATAAAATCAGTTTAAAATTACATTCCCTTTGCTTCTTGTATTTCATAGGGACCAACAATTGAGTGATATTCCTGATTCCAATAAATACACTGATCAAAACCTTGTAAGAAAGGATTGGAATTTTCTTTTCTCCCAGGTTTTATAAACCACATTTCCCAACTGATAAGCCACTACAAGTAGTAACGCTCACTCTGTAATAATTAAATCTTTCAAGAAAAAAGTGCGTCTTACCAGCCAGGAAATATGGTGTTCCTGATACAATGTGGTTTGAGCCTGAACCCCAATTTTCAAAACATTAAATTTACCTTTCAAAATAATAGCTTAATACAAAAATGGAAAGACCCCCTACTGAATCGGGTTACACTGACCGTAAAAAGGAAATTAATCATTTCAGTAGTCAATAAACAAAACTCATTGTTCCTATCCCTTCCATCTGTCGCTAAAACGATTACTGAAGCTACATATGTGTCTGTACTGTCACAAATGTCACCTTCTTGTACTATCCCCACAGTTTTCTTCTCATTCCTGCATAAATAAAAAGGGTCAATCTTGAAGAAAGTGGAAGGGTATGGAACTTGGACCAAGGTTTGTCAAAATGGAAAATTGTTTCAACACTGACTTTCTTATAATGTGGAGGAAAATTATGGACCCCAACTTCCGCATTATAACAGATCTGGAGTGTATTTTCTTTATAAATTGAACTGGGGGGGGATTTTTATTCTCTTTTGTGAATTTCAATAGTTTTTCTGTACTTATGTGTTTTCATATTAGTATTCTAAGGCCCTGAAATCACTACATTTGCCAGCCTATAAGATATATGGAGTAGCGTACTGAATGTTGGTAAGGTTTGTTGTCTTTCCCATCCTTGTTGCTATTTGCAATGTGCATCAGATCTGATGTTGGTTATTTTCTCCATTATTAAGTCTGGTTTGGTTCCTTCATATCGGCTCATTAGCTTCCTGGGAAATGCTGAAAGGAACTCATGTGAAAGAGAGCTGGTTCATTGAGGGAAATTGAAGTTATATATTATGATTGTTTCTATTCGACTTCCTCAGTAGCAGTTATCTTTTGGAAAACTGCTCTTTTCTTTAAAGATATAAGTAGTTGCTGCTATTGTTTATATCTGTCAAACAAATTTCTCTCTGCAGTCATAATCTGTCAAACAAACAAACTGATCTATGATTGCTTCTCATGTTTCTACACCATGTTGTCAAAAGGCCGTGCCTAGCAAGGTCATCTATTTGGCGTCCCTTTGTCATCTCCTCAGCCTTCAAACCTTTCTCATATTCATAGACCATCATCCCTCTTTGCAATGTGGTCAAAATATTGCATCATTCTGCTGGCTTGGGCAATTATTTAGCAGATCAGCTAATTTCTATGTTATTGAATTTTCGTGTCAACAATTTAGCTTTTATTACTAGAATTATATGATGCAATTCAGTGTAGGAATTACATCTTTGCTTGGCATCTGACAAAATCAAATTCCTCATCAAATCATCCGGTCTTGTTATTTATTATTTCAATTCGTTCTTCAGTGACCCTGGCCTCAAAACACACGTAGAACCCGACTCCTAACACTTTAAAATCATTCATTTGATCCGCTGATTTGTACACTTGATATTTCAGTTCAGCCAAGTTTATGTACTCATCAAGGAAATACTTCTAAAATATTCCATACCCACACACTACCCAATATATACCAATGAAACTCATTCAAGCACCATAGCCATCCATATTGAGATTCTTTCGATGGACCCCTCGTCATAAAACGAGTGCACCGGATGCAGCATAACATTTGCAATGTTTTCCTTTTGAAAATAATAAAATGTGCAACTTATACATCAACAAATATAGTATTTATGCTGTTAGTAGTCTTTAAAAAGAAATCCAAAATATGGAATTAAGAGGTTTGGGGAAAAAAGTAAGATTAACTTTTATCTACGACTTTGAGAAGAGTCGTTAATATACCAACTTTTTTTCAATTCGATTTCTTCTTCTCATCTTCAAGATAGTCACAGTGTTTTGGCTGATTCATTTCTACAGCTCTGTTTATAGATATTACATTTTACACCTGTAGAGTACTGTAGAAATGAATCCACCAATATGTTGTGACTAATATTGAAGATGAAAAGATCAAATTGTTTAAAATTAAGTTGGTATATATAGCGTCATTTTTTTAAAACTCTCAATATAATGAACTGTTTGTTACCACTCCTGATTGACAGCGGAACTTTTCCTTTGTGGAAACAAAATTTATAAAAATTATTATGACTGAATGAACATAAGTAGATATAAAAAATTTACCTAAATTTATCTTTGTAAGGGAGGTAACTTTGATCAGTACATTTGAATTTTCTTATAAGAGTTTGAGAGTTAATAAATTAAATAAAAAAATCTCTTCTGCCAAAAATTACATGACAATATAATTTGACGAGTGGTTTCAGCTCTGAAATTTGCCCCAAAATAGAAAGCTTGAAGAAAATATATTTTGACAAATTAGTCTAAACCTGGGGTTGACTTGGCTTGACAAACACAACAGGGACAATCTTCATCAAATTTAGGGGAGTAAAAATCAACATTCCCCTATCATGTTTTGAAATCATTACCAACTGATCAGTTGGATGGTATCTTATCAACTGAGCTAAACTGACGAGTCTTACATATCTACAAAAGTTATCTTACAGATATGTAAGGGCTTATTTCATTCTAATGACAATACATTTGTACTAAACAAAATACTTTTATGATTTTATTTATTCATTAGATAAACAATTCAAAAGTTGCAAAAATCATCTTCAGTTGGAATAGAAGTTGGAGTGGAGTTTGACCCTGCAGCAGCCAGGCATATATTCATCAATTTTCTTCTCTATATATGAGAAGCTGGCTTATCTTTACCAGAATGCTAGAAACTATCTACCAAAATAGGTTTCTTCAGTTTTTAAGTGGGTCTGGCAGGCTATGGGTGTATCATGCATACAAACCATACCAATAAAGTTAGAGGGGAAAAAATTTAAACATTTTCTCGTTATCATGTCTGCAAAAAAGTTCATTTTTTGTGGTGAGGAGTTCAATTTGCAATGTAAGTTTATACTGAATTGATATTCCAGTTTGTGTCCACTTGTTTTGAATTTAGATGTTTTAGTGATCACTGCCCAGCAAAAGGCAAGAGAAGACATTCATTCATTGATCATCCCAAACAGGGCATGCTGCCTAAAGACATTGGTCACATAAATGGTAACTACTGAGTGACTAACTAGACCTTTCTCTACTAGAATGACTTGTTCTCTCACTTAAGTGTGTGTGAAATTTGTTGACTTGAAGTGAAAAAGTACAAAAAGCATGGATTCAATTTTTGTCTAGTTTAGTTCTTTGATGAAATGAAACAAGTAAATAAAATTCAGAAGAAAAATTTACTTACCTCTGCCGATTCAGTTAACAAGAGAGATGCCTAAAAAAAGAAGAATATACCAATATTTGTGGCTTACTCATAATCCCTTCACAGGCTGTAGGTTGTCCACCCTTGGTTTAAAAGAACATCAAAATTAAGATGTGGAGTTAGTGATAGTTTCAAAGTCAATAATTGGCACTTAGTGTGTGTGTGTTTTTTTTCTTTTTTTTCCCTTTTGACTTATTCGGTGTAAATCTGTCGTTGCTTAAATCACAAAATCCTGACCGATCATAAAATTGGGAATTACCTAACCAACATGCCCTCAGAAGGGATTTCAAGTGGGCCACAAATATTGGTATATGTTTACGTCTTCTCAATAGATCAAGATGAATTGAGATTAAATCAAGTTCTTTGATTACCCATGAGTATCTTAGATCAAGCAGAAACTATTTTAATGCATGCATTATTCATCAATTTGTGATGAACTAACAGTGAAACAATATTTTTCAGGTACCCAAAATTTTATTGTTGAGAGGGTCACATTTCAAGCAATACTGACTTAGACTAAGTGTTATTGTTATACTGAGGGTATAATTTAATTGAAACAACAAAAACAAGTCTTTATCACTTCTTTGTAGATGTGAAGATTTTTTTTTTTTTTAAATAAAAATAGAAAATAAATTTATGTATGTATCGCTGTGAAAATATACGCCTTTAAATAAGTAGAAGTTAAAACACTAACAAAGATTTAATTTTCTATTGTTCAAAAAGGAAAAAAGATTCTTTGTGAGGATTTTTTAAGACCATTTTTATTATACCATTTCGATAATATTTAAATCTATAACCGTGTTACAACCAGTCTATTGCAAAGTAAACGTGGGAAATTCTTTCATATCGATTCCAAGTATTCTAGTTATCGCATTTCAATTAAAAGCAGTAATTCTTAAACATTTTGAGCTTGACATTTATTGGAACTCATGAAAAATGGATAAAATTCTTACTGTATTATGGTAACAAACCAACAAATATAGAGAATTTTGATCTTTAGGTAAACTCAAACTAAAAGTTAGTGAGAAAAAATAGGAACCAAGTCAGTTTTAGTTGGCGTTTTTAAATTTGCAACAATAAGAGAATAAAATATATTTGGGATTTTTAGCTACAAAAAGTGGGGGTCACATTATACTCAAGTGAATACGGTGATAAATATTAATTCACTTTGACTATTTTCATATTCTGTGAGTATGATTTTAATTCATTTTGTATCATGAGTAAAAAGCATAAATTGACCCATTTCTTAAAAAATGTGAATAAAATAAACACTTGAAATATGTAAAGAAAACTGGGTAAGACAAAATCAATTGACAAAAACTTGGAATTTTTCTAGTTAATATAAATTCAAGTCTTGAAACTAAGATTTCTAAGTAAATTATCTTGGATTTATATTTTTTTCTATAATAATAATAATTCAAAGTTTTAAGTCATTCACCCCATCCGCCCCCATTTTGAGTAAATCATTCATCAGTTCAAGAAACACCTATCGTGATATTTGAGAGAGAAGTTAAAGGGGTTCAAATTCTATACATTTCATCTTGGTTTTGATTAAATTACATTAATTTGAATTGTGGCAGCCATGTTTTGCTTTAATTGAATTTTCAGTGTTGGAACTAGCAAATTTTACACTGCCCTATGTTGAATTTACAAACATTTTGTGATTGGAGATTAAACTGGGCTTAAATTTCCCCACAAGAATTTTGATTCAGTATTTTATAAGTTACATACTGAAAAATGTTTGGCAAGGGACCATTACCTACTTTTAGAATCAAAGTTCTTATTTAGAGTTTTTTTTTATATATAAACCAACAACATTTGTATAGTTTCGAAAAGTGACCAAATTTATGGAAGAATGAAAGTTTATGATTGAAGTTGTAATGAACTTATTTTGAAATATCCGTACATAAGTTAATTACAACTTCAACCGTAAACTTTCTTCCAGAAGTTTGGGAGGGGGGGAAAAAAAAAAAGAAAAAAAAGAAAAAAAAAAGAAAGGAGACTAAGAGTATACTCCTTGAAATTGTTATTGAGTGAAAACAATTTGATGAAATATTTAAACATTTTCCTTGTTCAAGTATTTTGTTTATTTCTAATATAGAAAGGTAAGTGGTAGATGGAAAAAAAATATATATGAATATAAAATAAATATGATGAAAAAAAAAATTACTATTTTGTGCGCATGACAAAGATACTTATCAGGTTGTCCAGAAAATAATGGCCTTTTCTTTGACATTTATTCACCATTTACTACAAGTTGGTTGTTATATAACATTTTATGGAGAAATTATTTGACAAGTCAGAGTTATCAATCCATAAACAAAAACTGGTCTTGTCACTGAAACACTGTCATGTGACCAACATCTTTTGGTAGCATGCCATGTTGGAGGTGATCAATGGATAAGTTTCTAGATCTTTTGGTGTGTGTATATATGTGGGGGTTCGCTGATGGTGATGGCCTCACAAACTATACTAAACCAGCCGTGGTTCTGGGTTAGTAAAAGAAGGCAACAAGTTGGAATTTCGTTTATATGTTTTATATAGAATATTGATTATCAATATCTCTGGAGACGGGAAATGCCTTTTCGCAGTTGAAAAGAGAGGAGGCAGATTTTCATCTAAGTCAAACTGACGACTGGTCTCTCATGTCACAAACGGTAATCTACTGAATGGTAGCAGCGGTTGACAGTTACCAAGGGCGGCGTCTAACACGAGAGAAACTGGCAGCGATTCTCTTCTCCAAACCCAATTTTACTCTGATGCTCTGTTACGAAAATCCCTCCTATTTAAGCCCTTGGTATCAACACTGTATTTCTTTGTAATTGACTCCCTTTCTTTCCTTTTATCTCGATCTCTCCGGAAAACCCCAAACATTGACCCTCATTCATCTCGCGACGCAGGTCTGTCCAAGATCATAAATTAGTCCCCCCTCTCTCAAGGGCTCTGCAAATAACTTTTCTTTCATAAGCTTTACTCTTTCTCTCTAGACCCCAGACACTGGCCTTTACCTGGCCTTGTTTTTAAAACCCAGGATTTGACTGATGACACTAGATTGAGAAAGTACAGGTGACTCAACTTCCCATAATATTTCGAAAAACACATAAGGCCCTTATCTGGTCATCGAATCGGGAACAAAACCTTTTCCAAAAGCATCTGTCTTTTGCAACCCAGGATTTGACAGATGACACTAGATTGAGAAAGTACAGGTGACTCCCACTTGGAAGCACATAATTCTCACTTTCCACAGTACCCTCAAAAAACACATTATCCCTTTTAACACAGATAACTCCTTTTGTAATAACCATAGTAATTACTGGTAATAACCATAGTAATTTTTGGTAACAGCCATAGTAATTTTCAGGACACGGGGGACTCCTGGCCCCCTAGTGTCACATTATATATATATATATATATATATATATATATATATATATATCACAACCTATTTTAAAGGATTAAAAAAAACTAAAAATGCCGGACATGAAGGGATCAATTCTGCAAAAACATTGCAAATTGAACCCCCACACACTAAAATATTTAGAGGGGAGATTAATGGGGGGGGGGGGGAATCTCCCTTTTTTTAGACATGAAATAAATGTCAAAACCTTTAGCTCTCTAGCCCCAGTGAAGACTGCAAATGCGAGATATACCTAGCCAGCCAAACTAACTTAAAAACCAAAGAAATCTATTTTGACAGTTTGGGTTGACAGTTTCTCATAGTCAAAAATGTTCTTTCTTTTCAAAGACTGATGAAAAGCTAGTGAAACTGCCTGAAGTGTCAACCAAACGAGATCGGTCAAGGATTGGTTCCTGTTTGTATGGTTCATATTTGGTTCCAGAGGAACTGTCAGGGAGTTTCTCAACAATAATGGACATCCAGGAAAGAAGCGATTCTCTTATGATGACAAAAAGCATTTCAAGAATGCACTGATTCCAAAAACAAAGATATTTACAACTCAGGCATAAATAACAATGTGTCACTTTGACAGAAGTACATTCAATTGACTTGCTTCAGAGAAATTGTCAACCAAAACTCTTCATAAGTTTCTTTAGTTTTCAAGTAAATCTTGCTGACTATGTAGGAATTATGCATAAAGGCTGTACCAAAGGAGCTAGAATGCTGAAAATTTACTCATTTCCAAAATAAGATTTAAAAAAAAAAAAATAGATGAGATAAGTGACTTTAAATTAATCACCCCCCCTTTTTCCAATTGATCATCCCAACACACCATTCGGCCAAAAGATGGTTTCCTTTGAGAAGCCACCCAGACTCGTTTGATTTTTTAAAGATTTCTATTCATATAAGAACAGCATTGCTTTCTGGACAACATAGATTACGAGGCTGATTAAAATAAAGGAAAGAAGACGAAGACAAAACTTCAAATATACAAATTTTTTATTAAAAATGTTTGATAAATATTGGCAGTTTATTTCCATCAATTGAAACTGTACACATTCATAATTTTTTGTTTTTTTTAATACAATTTTTTTTATAAATACATTGGAATGTAAATGAAAATAAACTCAACATTCAAATTTGAAAGACAATGTAGAAATCATTTTCTTAGTTAAAAAAGAAAACAAGAAACCCAATTTGAAATATTGAATTTCCCGGCTGATAAGATGCCTCTCACCCCACCTAAAGGGAAAAAAAAAAAAAAAAAAAAAAAAAAAAAAAAACCACACACACGAACACCCTGATTCTTAACCAAGTCTGGTAAACTAATTCTAGGAAAAAAAAAAAAAAAAAAAAAAAAAAACATTATATATATATATATATATAAAAAGAAAATAAATGATGCATCCTACCACTTTCGGCATCTTAACCAGGAAAACCAAGTACTTGATGATATAATCAGGGTATCTACTTGAAACTAGAAGTTTAAATGGTTCAATCCCAGACAAGTATAGATTAGCTGCAGCTGATGCAGATCTAATTGTCAAAACAGGCTCTACACAATGATGTATCAATACTGTTATACAGAGCCAGATTAAGGCATGGACCTTAGGGACTGCAGCCAGGGGGGAGGGCTCTAAAGATTGTGAAATGTTATTGCATTTGTAAATGCTGAATCAAAGTATAAGTAAAAATTTCTCTATTTGAAAAGAGGGTCCAATTAATGTACTGTGTGTATATATATATAATTTATATATATATATACACACACACACATATATATATATGTGCGTACTGTGTGTCTATATATGTTAACACACTTTTATAAAACCCTGATGTCCGAGAAATTTTTCTTCATTAATAATATTACATGAAAAAAGAAAAAAAAAAAAAAAAAATGTAGCCTAGCAGTCCACAAAATCTTAATCTGGCACTGATTAAATTAATCTATCATCTTCTATTTTAGGACATTTTGAAGGAAAAAAAATTTAGAAAAAAAAAAAAAAAAAAAAAAAAGATTTTTATGACATTTCAGAATGCAGAAAACAGCATAAAAACCACACGTTTTGTTGCTAATTGCTACCAGAGATCTGATCTTGACAATTGTAATTATTACAGATTTGTTAATGACAAGAGATGTTCTTTGCATTGGAATGCACTAATTGTACATTCCTATAAATTTGAAGGAAAATTTTTAGGCTAAAATAGGAACTTTTCTCGGTCATAACACAAAAAAACCCCTGACCAAGTGGGTTGTATAAGCTAATAAGAGCCCTGGTTTAGCAAAAAAAAAAAAAAAATACAAACTTGAATTCATGGTGAATATTCAAAAATCACTTTCTGTTCTGAACACAAACTCATACAACATTTCCTTTTATCCAGTATAAACTAAACGTCACATACTGACAAACGGCAAAATTGATGTCGAAATAACGTAAATGAAAGAACGAGCAAGATTCTATTATGAATTCTGTATGAACCAAGTCAGAGTTGGATCCAGAAGTTTGTCATGTCAGACTTCATCACTTTTGTGAAACGTTACTTAATAATCTAGAAAAACAAACAAAAAATTTAAGAAATAAATAAAGTTACATCTTAGCAATTCATTTAGCAAAGAAAAAAAAAAATTATTCATAAACACTAAAACTTCAAGATTAAAATTACAATTCAATATTTGATAATTAGTGTTTCTACATTCAGTTATTATTAGATAACTATAACAGAAAAAAAAAAAAAAAAAAAAAAAATAGGGGATCCTCTGATAAATAAGTCTGCAATAATCTGTGGACCCAGTCATTTGTAGGTATGTTCTGAAGGAAGAAGTTGGGTGCGAAAACGAGTCAAACCAAATAAACTTGTCAATGATTAACTTTTCAAGTCATAATAAAACTATTGTTAAATTAGGGAGAATAACTTCTGACCAAAATTTCTTCCACGCACTTCCTTTTTTAAGAGTTCCATCTTTTTACTATTCTTTGAAAAGTTCTGTATTTAAGAGTTATTTCAAGCAGTTTATAAATCTGAGAGTTAACTCTTGCTCTCTTTCCAAGAACAAAGATTAAAAGGTAATGTTTAGTATGATAAAGAAATTAGTGACAACTATTTATACAACATCACATGATTGTCTTTTTGTCCATAACATGTAAGGAAGATTAATTAGCATCTATTAGTTCTCTTTCTGAAAATGCATAAGATCCAGATTCATTCTGGTTGAACAAAGAAAAAAAGCAGACCAACAATGCTTTTGATCCTCTCTCAAGTAGTGCAATTGAGAAAAAAAAAAAAAAAGAGGGCCAACACAGGAAATGCTTTGTCACAGGAAAATGAATACGAACGAAAGACCAGGAGGGGGGGGGATAATTGTGGGGGTGGAAAAAAAAGAGGAAAGAAATGAAAACAAAAGTTCTTTATTGTACAATGCAATACAGACCTTGATAAGACTCAACGAAGTCCTCAATCTGGCCAAGCTAGAGATTGCATTAGGAAAGCTAAAACCAGCAGAGATCGTCAAAAATAGTGTTCAGGAAATTGCACATAAGCTTGAGAGGCGGTTTTTTCAAGAGGAAAATATACATTCTGACCAACAAGGATCAACATCAGAACCAATGGTCAGCGAGAGAAATAATGCTAATTTAGATTTGATGATGCATGAAATCTGTACTATTGTTTTTGTAAGGTACTCCTTACTTCTGATCAATAAAACTATTGAAAACACAGTCTTCCAACAAGTTTTATCTGGCAACGAGATTCACATTCAAGTCACCACAATCTAGTGTCTTTGATCCCACTGTCAGTCTGCAAAGCATTCTCGGATCGAGACCTAGGAGACGAAGTACATGGTAGCAAAGGGGGGGGGGTAAAGGAGGTGCTTCTGAAGTTGAACAAAAACAGCACAAGGCAAAAGTTTTCAGAATATATGCATTCCAAGGCGGACAACTCAAAAAGGACAAAAGCAGAAATAACCAAGATTTAGCTGAACTAAAAAGGACAGACCGATTCCATTGTACAAAAACTCAGATACAGACCTACACAGAATCAGGTCTAACGTCACTCAATTTCACAGCTTTTATCAAGAACTTAGAGAGAAAATAGATTCCTTCTTAAACAGAATGCAACATGCGTATAGACATGCCTTCAAATGTGGCGATTGAAGACAAAAATCGACAAAAAAAAAAAAAAAAAAAAAAAAAATCAATCATTTGTGGAGCAGAGACATTCTCACTATTAAATGACCAAGTCAAAAATGGAACTTCTGATGAACAATACAAGCATTCTAGTACATCATGACCGTGAAAAAAAAAAGAACCTGTTTCAACACGTGATACCAGTCAGTACGGTGTTGGTACCATTTGCAAACACAAGACTGATTTCTCTGAACCAGTCACCTTTACTTCCAAAACACTATCAACAGCCAAGACGAATTATAGTCAACAAGAGAAGGAGAGCCCCTGGATCATCTTTGAGGTAAAAATGTTCTATCAGTGTCTCCTTGGGCACCCATTCAACATTGTTATAGACCATAAAATGCTTATCAGTCTTTATGGTCCAATGAGGGCAACTATGGACACACTACCACCTAAAAGGCATAGAAGTTCCTGGGGAATATGGCATTCTAAACAGACAAATGATAAGTTATAACATTCCAACTGCTGAGGTTGGGGAAAGAACGAGAGGAAATATATAGAGAAGTCAGTATCCAACAGATTTAAATACTTAGTAAAGGAGAAGAAGAAAAAAAAAAATTTGTTTGCCATTTTATTTTTACCATCTTCATTTTTCGGAGGCTGTTCTTGTGACTTCAACGTGATGTGTAATTCACAATAGCCTTTCTTTGAATTTGTGTTGTGTATAAATGCATTTCCCTCACACAGTTATAGGACACAATGTTTCTGTGATGACTCACTAACAAGGAGAGTAAAACTTATCTCAGCACGTTTTCTCCCTTGAGAGTGTTGAATGATAGTAACTTATCTCCCCCTTGTCTGTAATGACCATACCAAGGATAGTTTAAGTATATTGGCTGTTCTTTTGACCATTAAGTACGCAAAGTAAAGGGACACCTAGGATGGGTGTAGATGAGCTGGCTTGTCATAGCTGTTAATAATAAATGAACTCCTCTCATTCAACTAAACACCTTGTTCACTAAGTAAAATTACCACAGCATTGATTTCATATTCTTGTCTGCCAAGAGTTTTTTCAACAGACAATTGAAGAGAATTTGACGACCAAGACTTGAAAAACATGTCAGAATCAAAATGTGATGACTACAGAAGCTCAAAGTCCCTGGAATAATTGTGTGATTGAATATGACTTAACATGCAAGAACTATGTTTGTGTGAGCCAATCATAGGCAAATACATTTGTGACATCACAGACCCTGCAGTGTTCCTACATAACTGGTTAGCTGAGCTGGAGTAATAGAACTCTCCAGCAAGTGGGTCTATAACTCACAATACAATAAGTATCATTATAAAAATTCTTTTTTAAAAACTTCCGAAAGGAGAGCGCTAGATTCAATGTAAAACAACATTACTAGAATATGACGTTAGGAGAGGAAAGAAAGAAAGAAACTTCTCTAAAAAGTATTATCAGAATATGAGCTTTAGTAAAAAATGTAAAGACATCTAAAAGAAACGGATTAGTCTATAGAATGTATGACTGGCAACATTACACACCTTACAACTTCTGCACTGAGAGAGGATTCTACTGACTATCATAGACTTTATAAAAAGTCAACAGGTGTTTGCTACTTGCCGTAAAATTGTTAATAAAATTTCAAAACAGTACTAAGATGTTATTTATGAACTGAAAGATGAAAATCACGATACATCAGTGAATTACTACAGTGGTAGTTGTACCAGTAATAATGGACAATAACTTGATGCCTCCAGCCAGATTTTTTTTTCTGAAGCGGAATGATAAGACCAACTTGTAGTTAGACAACACAAGAGACTAAATGGATTGACATCTTGTAAAAGAGTGAAAGGAAACACTTCTGATACTACAAATTGTATGTGATTTTCAACTTTTCAAATTATAAACGTTATCAGCCATATTTTTGAGTGTGATAGAAGCACATGGATGAAAAAAAAAAAAAAAGTCTTTGAAATACTTGGGCCCCATCTCTGCTGAACACACAAATACAAGAGATGGAGATGAGAAATGGAAGTCAGGGAAATATTGAATAAAAAGCAGAGGGTTTGGTTATCAGCAATAGCATTGATGATAAAATCCCTTCCAATTGGGAAGAGTTACTTGCCTTTGTTTATACATAATACACCACCTCATCAGTTGCCAGATGACCCTATGGAAATGTGCGCACCCAAGTTTTGCTGGAGCCAGTTACACATAATGTAGAGTTTACCATTCAATGAATGTGGCATTTCTGCAGTAGGAAACAGCTACCTCCTTGTGTGCGTATGGTAATCGATACTAATCTAACACTTGTTCTTACATTATAGGCTGTAAAAGCATTTATGAAAATTCTTTTCAATTGAAAGAAATGCTCAAAATATTCCAATATGACAGCTTTCAAGAAGAAAAAGAAATTATAAACGGAAAAATTTTCGTTGTATAAAGAGGAAGACGGAATAATAATGAACCAAAACCACGATTAGTTGGAGTGGGGATGGGGGTACCCTGGGTTTTGTGACAGTACATTCGACTGCTCTAGTGGGCTATCAACTACCCACTATTCATGAAGAAAACCACATGTACTGCATCACAAAAATGCACAGAAACAAACCACCTTTAACTTTGAAAAAATTATCCACACATTGCAGGTTACCAACTGTTTTTAAGACCATTGATTTTGATATCTACAACACAAATTTTTTGTTCTTTTTCATATTCTTGGATACCTTTTGACTTTGAACAAAGTTTGGAGAAAAATCCAAATCTGTCCTTTTGGTATAAAGATAGAAAATGCCCTCATCATAAAATCCATAAAGGCATTTGCTTTTGTTTTTACCCATGATGTTATGGACAAGATCAACAAATTTCATTTGACCCACCCCCACCCCTCTCCATCAGTTACAATTTCAAGAAACCATTTTTGATGTAGGTTTCCTCATAATTTTGCTCTATAAATATAGGAACATTGAGATGTTTTTGATTATTCTTGAGGATTTTAATTTTGGGGGTGTTGAATTTAACCACTTTCTCCATGTAATTTTCCTCTCTTCACTAGATATGTTTTCTACTTTTAAATTATAGTATTTCGTATATTGCTGCACCATACATATGGATAACTTATTCCGATGATGTAAATAAATAAATTTGCTCAGTCGTACCTGATAAAGTGCAAGAGAGTATATAAATTATATTTGAACATTGAGAAAGCATACGTATTATGTAAAATATTTCTTTTTGATTTTTATAAAACCAATATTACTTGATAAACTACAATGACAAAATAAGCTAAATATTTAACGATCAAAATTAATTGCAGAAATTAAGCAATGTCAAACAGCACGATGGAACTGCTAAAATAGAACGGAAAATTTTTCAAAAAAGATTCCTTGAATTTGTAAAAAAAAAAAAAAAAAAAAAAAAAAAAAAAATGGCTTGTTGACTGAAGACAGAATTAAGCCCACTGGTTCACGATGTCCACAACATATAAACCTAATGTTCCACTTAGAGACATCTTATTTATGATTGGGGCAGTACAACATGAACTTGCCTAATGTATTTCTTTTTTAGAGATTCTCGAACCTGTTCTAAGAGTACATCCAGAATTCTGACATCTCTACGACACAAAGTTTAGTGGTACATGAATTTGAATGCCACTAAGATGCTTGGTATGTAGGTTGGAAAAGAGAATCAAACAATACATTCCTTCCACCATTTACCAGGGCTTGACAAAGAAAACAACCATCTTCCATGGATCAACTAAAATATGGATTCAGTCATCGGTCAACATCTTTTGGAAAATCCCAGTTGTGCAAAGGTATACAAGGATGAATATTTAAAGAAGTAAATTTTGCCAGATCTTCTTTTCACCTTGGCCTTTAGAATTTCTGTACGTACATAAAAAAAAAAAAGAGAAAAGCTGATGTAAGCAAACAAAGATCGTGTTTGCATTTGAATGACCCATTTTCAAGCATAGTTGATGTCTGATCACACAATTTACAGCACACAGCCTTTCATGTTTTATTTTACTTTGTCCAACATTTTAAATTTATTCCGACCATTCACCAACAACACATTTAAACAATTTCAGACTAATTTCCTTAAGATTAAAAACTTGATTGACTTTTTCATCATCTTACTATGCATCCACTAATTACGGCAGTGTTAAAGTTTTGTACAAGTAACAGACACGATTAAAGAAAAATGAATTAAAATTGAAAACAAAGACGATTTGCCGGACACATATCTAAATTTCATTTCCCTATTAAAACCCAAAAATGAACAAAAGGAAAAATACATCTAATACATCTGGCAAAAGAAATCAAGGACGGCACTCAATTTGGAAATTTTAAAAAGTGGAAATCTACAATAGAGAAACAAAAAGGGCCTATTCATGAAATGGAAAAAATATTATTGCAGTGGATTGAAAAGGAGATTCAAAAACGTGTACCACTAAATCTTTTTGCAACTTTAAGGGAGTGAGGAAGGTGATTACAGAAAGAAAATCACAGCAAGTCAAGCTTGATTCAATTGACTTGAGAGGAAAAAATGGAGAAGCTAAGTTTTGAAAACTATTGTATCTTTTTTTTTTTTTTGTTAAAACCTTTTTTCTCAAAACCAATATCAACTTCCAGAATCGAAAAATTGAAAAATCCCATCTAGATTGACAACAATGAAACAAAGAGTAAAAGGGTGACAATGCTGGAGGTTTTGAACGGCAAAACATACAAACAAAACAGAAAAAAAAATCTTCGACCCTTTCAAGATACAATCTGCAAATCAGAACAGAACCCAGGCGCAAGTCATGGAGTATCTATAATCTGAACATGGAGTGATTTTGATACAAAAAGTTACCAGAACCTTAAAGATCAAATTGAAAAGCAACAATGAATTTCACCAAACCAAGAGAAGGCTACGATGACATCATCAACAAGCTCACCAACTTGTGTAGAAAAAAAGCAGATACATTATGGCAATTAAAAAATTATCAAAATGGTAGAAATTTCAAAACTATCCCTAAAACTATCAAAAGAAAGCAAATTACTAACATACTTATAGAAAATGGAAACACGACCAAATTGTTGAAAGCATCCAAGAATCTACAAGAATTTCTATCTGGGGAATATCTAATTAGGACTTGAGAATTAACATCAAATATTGAACCTGATAATCACGACAGAAACAACATTGATTTAGCAGCTATCAAAAAAAAACACTTCCCAACCTTTATCAAACCGCAGATTACATGGATCTACTAAGCCTAACAGACAACTATAACAAACAAACAAACATCACTTCTACCAAATTACATTGAAATCAGTGAATGGTGACTAAACTACCAGGTTGATTGTCTTAAAACTGACCGATCACAATTCCAAACTACAGTCCGTGTGTTGATCGAGAAAAACACTGCTGACCTCTCCAAGAAACAATAAGCAGATCACAGCTAACAAAGCAGAAATAAGAGGTACTAATCATCATAAAATTGTGGAGGTTACTATCCCAGCCCAGCTACCTACAAGGGAACAAAGTCTTGTAAAGCCAAAAGAATTACATTACCAAAAATTTTGGTGCTCTTAAAATTCTTGCAAAAGCACTTGTAACCATTTTCTCAAGTGGATGAAGTAGTACAGTCCCAGAATACATGCTATATCATCAGCAGCAGCAGTAAGGCAGTCTGGAGGTTCCTGGAGCACTGAGGATTTCTCTCCAGTCATTGGCCTAGCCATTGATCTTGAGAATGGCTAGCTAGTAGACTTCAATGCAGTCATGAGGGTACAGTAACCATTGCCAGCAAGGGGATGTGGTCAATGGTTCACATGCAGCCTGATATGCTCTGGTGATTGGCCAATCTACAGGATCAGTCAGAGACAGGGTGACTGTAACTATGTTCAACTCTTCCCGACAGTAGTCCTTCTTTCACTGCTCTGAAAACAATGGATAGCCAGAAATTGTCCTTTCATGAAGCCGGTCTCACAAGAGGATTCCTGGAAAATGAACAGTATCTCCTCTTTGCTATGGAAGAGGCGGACATCAACCAGTCAGTTACAAACCTCAAGAGCCTCATGGCAGTCATCATCACCATCTGTTTCTCGAGCAATCAATGCACTTTAGGGGGAATCTGTAACCTCTCTGAAGTCTACCTGTTCCAGCACAATTGCATTATTGATTACATTAACCACAGAACAAGTGAAACTGGGAGATATCAAAACAGTCAAGAATCATTGTAACCACAACAAAATGCGGAATACCAAATATTTGTTTTCCAGCAACAGAGACAAGTTACCCATTAGATAGTGCAGCAGTCCATGGCCTCATCCTTACAGTCAACTGAACTGTTCTGCATAGAACCATCAATCACTTTAAGCCCCCAGAAAGCAGTCATCACACGGTATCAAGTGCATAGGCCAAGGAAATCAAGGATGCTGCTACCCCCGTTGTGGATGAGCTTATGAAACCGTAGATCACACATTGTACAACATCATGAGTCCAGCAACCCAAGATTGTCAGCCTCATCCTCTGGAAATTTCTATTTCTCAAGAGAGGCACCAGATCCAAGATTATCAGCCTCAGTCTGAAGACGTCCTAGCTGTGGTACCATGCAACTGACTACCAACACCTGAGCCCACCTGTCTGACGATGAAGGTGCCACTAACTGCTCCGCGAAGTTGGCAATGAACAGATTATATTACAGACTGAACCAGAAACAATTGCAATTCCCACAAGGCTGGGCAAGTTTGTCTCTACATTGGAGACTCAAAGGCTGAAGTCTAGAAACAATAGCAGCATTGTTGATCACATCTCTATTTTCATGGCGAGCAAAATTCAATTAATAAAAGAAAACCCATTATAAATCAAATCATCTAAACTTATTTCCATACTATTAAAGTTACAGTTAAAAGATGTCCAAGCTACCAAGTTTTAGGCTTACGTAGACTATGGTTGAGAAAAAAAAAAAAAAAAAAATTGAGTGGTGAACCAATTTATTCAAAGGTTATAAAGAAAATTGAATAGATTTAATGAATAAGGTAGCAGCTCGCTCCCATTGAGAGAATTTTCCCCCAACAACAGATGTCCAGGCATTGTCACGTGGCTTGATCAACTGATGATAAATCAAGGAGTGAACTTTGAATTAACTCTTTGTTCACAGCTAACAGAGAAGACATTGTAGGGAATCAGTAAAACATGGAATAAAAACAAAACATCCATTAGAGGAGGGACCAGACTCAAATAGAGTTCAGACAGAAATTGTCCCATCAACTTTAGAGTGATTTCCAAGGGAATGGTAAAAAAAAAAAAAGGGGGGGGGGTAAAATCATACAAATTTAAATTATAATGCCAATCAATTGATAATAAAACCTTTTTCAATAAAGTTTGTTCAGTGTACACTTATAAAAGATACAGCAATTTATTGGCTGGTCATCGTTATTTTTTGTTCAACAAGTGAAGCTGAAATTAGCTTAGGGCACACGGGCACGTTGTGAAGTTAGTTGGAGGGGGGGGGGTAGTAAACAAACATGGCCACCAAGGAGTTAAGACATACAGATGGCCAACTATGATAAATCATGTAAATTTTTAAGAGACAGAGACTGATCCCTGGTGGTGAATATTACCATTGTGAATGTGTGGGAGTTTCTTCATAAGTCCTTAAATGAAGTTATAACCAACCCTGCTTTAGATGAAACAGTGATACACTATGTTGCTGAGGAAAGTTGTAAACAACAAACAAAGGATTCATGTCACATTAGGCAAGGCAGAAATTTGCAAAGAGATTAACCCTTCAAACATAAAATGCTCACGAGATGAATATGACGAGGAGGGTAAAGGCATTGTGGAGGAGTGACAATGAGGCTGAAGTGATAACCAAACTTCCTACTTTTTCTGGATCAAAGATCTGTCTTGACTAATCTAGAATCTTTGGGGATTTAGCAGATGGGTTGGTTGAGCAGGATGCAGTTGTTGAGAATGGGAGACCCCCCACCACTTGAAGTTTTGAACCTGTCATAAGTTCTGTATCTAAATGAAGTCAAATTCTGTGCAAAAACAGGTTCCTAGAGCAGTAAGAATAATTCATCCAAAAACAAAAAACAGCAACACAACACTTCAGCCTAAGGGGGGTAACTCAACCACCAGGGGGGAATCTAGTCTAAAAAGTGGACAGAATGTCAGAATTCCCTAAAAATAAGCAGGGACACGGGAGGAGCATGGATTTTTCAAAATACACAGGATCTGATGATCATAAATGTCATAGGTGTCGATATGTCAACTTGGATCATGATCCAAATGTGGATCCAAGGTTATAAAAGAAGAGCAATCCATAAACTCTTGTCTTGCTATCAGTTGTCAGTATCTATTTTAACAGGTGGCAGATCCGTAGTTTGGAAGAAAAAAAAAAAAGAAAATTGACACCAATTTCATAAACAATTTTGTTTATTTGGATCCGATTAGAATTATTTCCATTGTTCTGAGTCTTTATATTGTGAGCACTTTTGAGGATTGCCGTATTTTCCATTAATATCAATTATAACTCAAAAAAGATGGATTAATAAATTGAATACAACCACATTTTACTATAAATGGAAGTGAGGTAGGTAACACTAGAAGATGATCAAAATTTGAAACTGGGACCAACAACGAACCTTAAGAAAGTCCAGCAATGATCGAAAGTACTAGGATTACTTCAAATATACATGAATTTCGGAAAATTCATCCACTCCTTCTAACCAGATATTAAGGACAACATCTAGAGAAACTCACAAGAGGGTTGAATCGACAAGAAATATCAATACAGTTTAATGAGACATGTATAAAAGAAGTGCAAAAATACAACTGCTAAATACAAAATATTTGCACATACAAACTTCTAAAACTATAGTGACTTCCCTGATAGTTTACTGATTATTTCCCATCTAAATACCATTTCTCAGGTTATCATTGCCGGGATGGCTGTTTGAGGATGAGCTGTTTGAATATCTCGAACAACAGGCATATCAAAAAGCCTGACAACTAAGTCCAGCCTTTTTGTGGCAGAAATGTTTAGAACTAACAAGAGAAAGGGTTGAAGGTGGGTTACTGGCACATTAAAACCAGTTCACACCAGGTTGACAGAGTTTGCTGATCTTGATTGACTGTCTTGGAGAAGGATCTCTTTGATTTCAAAACAGGGGGGGGGGTGTAGATGGGGCCTCTTAGTCAGGTCTATTGCAACCCATCTAAGAGAAGGAATCCCTGATGTAAAGTGATAAGTGGTCATCTTGCCTTGGCATGGCACTGGGTTATAAGCATGGAGGCCCAAAGAGAGGCACTCATGTTGTACAAGCATTTATCACTATAATCCAATAATGTACAGACGTCTATTTGCAATCTATCATCTGTCTATGGCAATGGAGGAGTGGCAGCATGCACAGACACAACTAGTTGGAAACACAGTCACAAATCTGCACATAGGTGGCTGGAGCCCTATTGTAATGTCATTGTGTCTTCATTTTGACAGAAACCACCTTTGATGGAGATTCTTGTGACTGAGCAACCCTGTTTAGGGAGAGTACCACGAATTGTCCATCATATTGACAGGTTAGTCCATAGAAGCTTGGAAGAAAAATAAAATAAGCTGTAAAACATATGCATAAGATAGTCAAACTCAACATGTTGTTGAAATGTCAGAACCTTCTTGGACTGAAACTTGTTTAGACATCCAGAACATAGAACTGCACTTGTGACAAAAGAACTTCAAAGATTGAAAATAGACATAACAGCTCTGTCAAAAATATCTGGCAGGAGAGGATCAGCTAACCCAATTATAGTCAGGTTTCACCTCTTTTTGGGGTAAGTAAACCCAAGGCTGAACAGAGAGAAGGCAGTGTTGGTTTTGCCATTAGAACATTTCTTGACTGCATGGAATATCTGTCTAGCATAACTGATTGCATTATGATGTCACATACCTTTCTGACACTTGGTCAACATGCCACACTTATCTAAATACCAAAAGCCTGAAGTTTGTTAAACTTTGCTCAGGGCTTAACTTAATCATCTGCAACACATTTTTCCATCAAAAGCTCAAACACGTAGCTACTTGGTTACATCAGAGATCCAAGTCTGGTCAGATGATTAAGTTTTTCACTTGTAAACAAGATCTAAGTGGCATGTGCACAGAGCAAGCGTTGCCTAGTACAAAATGTGGCACTGATCACAGATTAGTGCAAGGAATATTCAAGATACATATCCGTAAAAAGATTTGTTTGGGTGGAGTGAAAGTATCAAAATGAATTGACGTCATTAAACTGAAATATGCAGATATATGTGCAACCTTAACTGAAAGACTAGATTCTGAAGCCACCAGGGAGGACTTTAGAGATCAAATTTACTCAGCGATCAACCTCCTTGATTGAAAGCTGAAGATATCACAGTCCAAGAATTTGGATCCAGCATGCCAGTTAGCTCAAGAATCGGTTCTTTAATGAACAGTTTAGGACTGCACAAACTAATAGAAACATGGTGAGGACCCTATTCGGTCAATCATATGATGATATGAAAGTTAGTTTCATGAACTTTGTGTGATCACTTTTTGGTTGAAGCATGAATTGCAACCCTTCCCTCAGTAAATGAAAATACAGCTAGAAATTTGCTGTGCATATGACCAACAGAGTGACATTGTAACTCAAGCCAGTCAATGGTCAACAGTTCATTTTTTAAAAATTGAAATGGTATCAAATACATTCCACACATTCACAAAATGGATTAGTAGGATATACAAATATTCGAATAGCTTCAAATCAATGGGGAGAGTCAACAGAATGTCCTGTCAATGTACAGAAACATACCCCATGAGTAGAAAGATGAAAGCCAAGTGATGTTTTTGAAGTGACCCTTTATTGCTGAAAAGCAAGCGAGTTCTGACTTGACCCAAATCAACAAAAATGGAGATGAGAAAAACAGCTCCAATAGAGTCACATTTTCCTGAAAATATGCAGGGATTAAGGAAAAAGTAAGAAGTTCTCAAAATCCCAGAGTTAATTGCTTACACACAGAATTACCTCATACATAAAGGTCCTGTTTTTATTTCATGGCTTATATATATATATATATATATATATATACCATCACTAGTAGGAATTTTAGAAAACTAATTAAAAAATTACCACACATTGTCAGAATTAAGGAAGATCCAGAAGGCAAAGTAAGTAACCTGAGTAAATTTCGATTTACTAGGGACACATTCAAACTCCTTAACAAGGGCCTTAATTTCTGTCCCCGACCCCCACACTTCAACAATTACATCCTTAACAAAGATCTATACGACTTCTTCAGAAGAATCAAACTTAGAGCCCACTTTGGAAAAATAAGCCATGATAGCGACATCCTAGATAGACTTGGAGACCCCAACAATTCCTTCATCCCGAAAAACAGACACTACCATTCAAACTTTTGAACTAGCAGTTAGAGAAGACATAAAAGCCTACCTCAGCAATAACATTCAATAATCCCTACCACATGATAACCTCACCATTAAAGAGTGATAGGCCCTTAATAAACTCAAAAACAATACTAACTTAATAATCACGAGAGCAAATGAGGGTGGAGCCATAAGCAACACTGAATTTTACAAAGAACTCCCTAAAGACCCTTTCAACGAATACACAAAACACAATAAGCCAATCCCTAACAGAATTATACAACAGCAACGTGATAGATAAAAAGACACAAAATATACTGAAACCCACTTCCACAAAACCCGCAAGGTTCTACCTACTCCCCAAAATCTACAAACTAAATAACCCAGGTAGACCAGTCATCTCCCCCACTAACTGCCACACTACCAAACTATCTAAATATGTAGATCACTACATCCAACCCTTAGCAACGCAAATTAAATCCTATATACGAGACACCACAGACCTCCTAAACAAAATCAAACATTACAACAATCCCAGACGAAGCACTTCTAGTCAGTATGGATGTTAAATCTCTATACTCAAACATCAAACATGATGAAGGCATCCCAGCACTTAGAGAAGCCTTAAACAATAGAACTACTAGAGAACCCAGTACTGTAACAATTACCACCCTTACGCATCACATTCTAATAGCTTTAACTTTAACAATAGACACTTCCTCCCAGTGAAAGGCTGTGCCATGGGCACATCCTATGATAATATCTTCATGGGTATATTTGAAGAAACCTACATTTACCCGGAGATATATAATGATTGCATTTTTTATGGCAGATATATAGACGACATTCTTTTCATATACACAGGAGATAAAGCCAAATTAGAGAATTTCTTTACACATATAAACTCAGCACACGATTCTTGTAAGTTTGACTTTGTGACATCCACTGACTCCATAGCCTTCCTAGACACCTGCATATACATAGACAACAACAGAAACCTCCAAACTACCCTCTACACTAAACCCATGGACACGCACAATTACCTCCACTCTAAATCAGCCCATCCCCAACACCTAAAAAGAAGCCTACCATTTTCACAAGCCCTTAGAATTAGAAGAATTTGCTCTACAGATAGTGAACTCAACAGATATAACCATAACCTAGTACAATATTTCACCCAAAGAGGATATCCACTAGATGATACTAAAAGCCAAATAAAAAAAGCAACTAGAATACTCAGGGATGAAACCCTTAAGCTCTCCTACAATAATAAACCTGACCACATACCACTTATAACCACCTTCAACAACACACTCCCACCCTTAGCACACATCAT
Source organism: Thysanoteuthis rhombus (assembly GCA_963457665.1). Taxonomy (NCBI): domain Eukaryota; kingdom Metazoa; phylum Mollusca; class Cephalopoda; order Oegopsida; family Thysanoteuthidae; genus Thysanoteuthis; species Thysanoteuthis major. Next base: position 3,184,943 of record OY735217.1, read on the forward strand.
CAATAAGAGATGGAACATCCTCACAATTAAAACAGATCTAAGAGAAACATTCACAGACCCATGTGTCATCGCTTACCGCAGGCCCAAAAACATCAGAGACATGATTAGCAGTAACAATAACAATAATGAAGTCGTACACAAAAATATCCCAAGAATCATTAAATTCTGCAAACCTTGCGACATAAGAAATAGTCTATGTTGCAACCACCTCAAGTATACCAACACATTCACAAGCGCTATCACAAAAGAGAGTTACCACATATATCAAAGCACCAACTGCCGTAGTAAAAACATTATATACCTTCTAGAGTGCAATAGATGTAAGTTACAATACATAGGTAAGTCAAAGTGGCAATTCAATATTAGACTCAACAATTACAGATACAGGATTAAGTCACAAAACAATCGCAGCCCACTTCCCGTAGAACTACACTTTCGCACAACCGGCCATAATTTTGCCACGGACGCTAGTTTTACTATTATAGAAAAAATACTCCAATAAACATAACTGAAGTTCCAGAGAAACATGAGGATATGTGGATCAAAAAACTCAAAACTTTGTATCCTAATGGATTAAACACTAAACTTAATAACCCTAATCACACAGATCTCTAATTCACAAAACTCCTAACAATATCCTTACATCCACATCTACTCCCCCCACCCAGATACATTCAATACTGGGAACTTCAAAGTCACTCAGACCCATAGGAAAAGGAAAAATCCACCTTAGCCAGTTATACCCCTTGTCCAAATCATAGCCAACATATTTTTGATGACTTGTAAGGTTGAAACGTATGCAGTTCCTCAACCTCATCACCCCTCCATTTACACTATCCCAAACATACCCACAAAATCTAACTCCGCATCACTTCCCTCCTACCCTGACACACTTTGCCCTCTCCAAGACCAACTGCTACTGCTTAACCATAGACTTCATTACTAGCTGGACCTTCTCTCACTCAGCAGGATGCCTCCAGCAGCTTTTATAAAATCTTTTACCCACAAGGCAAAGCTCCTGATAATGGACTCTGGTTCAACATGGAAACTTATAAACTTAAACGCATACTCACACAGCACACAGCACTGAAGATGGGAATAAATTCTGAAACATGTCTGGACCATTAACATTTACAGATAAATAAACCTTACCTCTAAACATTTTACTCCCAAGTCTGTCTCACTCTTTACAGTTCATATATATATATATACATATATTATATATACATATATATATTTTGAATTTTGAACAAGGGATGGGTGAAGTGACCCATATTGGATTAGTAGGATATACAAATATTCAAATAGCTACAAATCAATGGGGAGAGTCAACAGAATGTCCTGTCAATGTACAGAAACATACACAATGTGAAGAAAGATGAAAGCCAAGTGATGTTTTTGAAGCGACCCTTTATTGCTGAAAAGCAAGCGATTCCTGACTTGACCCAAAACAACAAAAATGGAGATGAGAAAAACAGCTCCAATAGAGTCACATTTTCCTGAAAATATGCAGGGATTAAGGAAAAAGTAAGAAGTTCTCAAAATCCCAGAGTTAATGGCTAACACACAAATGTCCGGTTTTAATTCATGGCTTATATGTATATATATCATCACTAGTAGGAATTTTCGAAAACTAATTAAAAAATTACCACACATTGTCAGAATTAAGGAAGATCCAGAAGGCAAAGTAAGTAACCTGAGTAAATTTCGATTTACTAGGGACACATTCAAACTCCTTAACAAGGGCCTTAATTTCTGTCCCCGACCCCCACACTTCAACAATTACATCCTTAACAAAGATCTATACGACTTCTTCAGAAGAATCAAACTTAGAGCCCACTTTGGAAAAATAAGCCATGATAGCGACATCCTAGATAGACTTGGAGACCCCAACAATTCCTTCATCCCGAAAAACAGACACTACCATTCAAACATTTGAACTAAGAGCCTACCTCAGCAATAACATTCAACAATCTCTACCACATGATAACCTTACCATTAAAGAGTGATAGGCCCTTAATAAACTCAAAAACAATACTAACTTAATTATCACGAGAGCAGATGAGGGTGGAGCCATAAGCAACACTGAATTTTACAAAGTACTCCCTAAAGACCACTTCAACGAATACACAAACACAATAAGCCAATCCCTTACAGAATTATACAACAGCAACGTGATAGATAAAAGGACACAAAATATACTGAAACCCACTTCCACAAAACCCGCAAGGTTCTACCTACTCCCAAAAATCCATAAACCAAATAACCCAGGTAGACCAGTTATCTCCTCCACGAACTGCCAGACTACCAAACTATCCAAATTTGTAGATCACTACATCCAACCCTTAGCAACGCAAATTAAATCCTACATACGTGACATCACAGACCATCTAAACAAAATCAAACATTACAACAATCCCAGACGAAGCACTTCTAGTCAGTATGGATGTTAAATTTCTATACTTCAACATCAAACATGATGAAGGCATCCTAGCACTTAGAGAAGCCCTAAACAATAGAACTACTAAAGAACCCAGTACTGTAACAATTACCACCCTTACGCATCACATTCTAATAGCTTTAACTTTAACAATAGACACTTCCTCCCAGTGAATGGCTGCGCCATGGGCACATCCTATGATAATATCTTCATGGGTAAATTTGAAGAAACCTACATTTACCCGGAGATATATAACGATTGCATTTTTTATGGCAGATATATAGACGACATTCTTTTCATATACACAGGAGATGAAGCCAAATTAGAGAATTTCTTTACACATATAAACTCAGCACACGATTCTAGTAAGTTTGACTTTGTGACATCCACCGACTCCTGCATATACAGAAACCTCCAAACTACCCTCTACACTAAACCCATGGACACCCACAATTACCTCCACTCCAAGTCAGCCCATCTTCAACACCTAAAAAGAAGCCTACCATTTTCACAAGCCCTTAGAATTAGAAGAATTTGCTCTACAGATAGTGAACTCAACAGATATAACCATAACCTAGTACAATATTTCACCCAAAGAGGATATCCACTAGATGATACTAAAAGCCAAATAAAAAAAGCAACTAGAATACTCAGGGATGAAACCCTTAAGCTCTCCTACAATAATAAACCTGACCACATACCACTTATAACCACCTTCAACAACACACTCCCACCCTTAGCACACATCATCAATAAGAGATGGAACATCCTCACAATTAAAACAGATTTAAGAGAAACATTCACAGACCCATGTGTCATCGCTTACCGCAGGCCTAAAAACATCAGAGACATGCTTAGCAGTAACAATAACAATAATGAAGTCGTACACAAAAATATCCCAAGAATCATTAAATTCTGCAAACCTTGCGACATAAGAAATAGTCTATGTTGCAACCACCTCAAGTATACCAACACATTCACAAGCGCTATCACAAAAGAGAGTTACCACATATATCAAAGCACCAACTGCCGTAGTAAAAACATTATATACCTTCTAGAGTGCAATAGATGTAAGTTACAATACATAGGTAAGTCAAAGTGGCAATTCAATATTAGACTCAACAATTACAGATACAGGATTAAGTCACGAAACAATCGCAGCCCACTTCCCGTAGAACTACACTTTTGCACACCCGGCCATAATTTTGCCACAGATGCTAGTTTTACTATCATTGAAAAAATAGAAAAAATACTCCAATAAACGTAACTGAAGTTGTAGAGAAACATGAGGATATGTGGATCAACAAACTCAAAACTTTGTATCCTAATGGATTAAACACTAAACTTAATAACCCTAATAACACAGATCTCTAATTCACCAAACTCCTAACAATATCCTTACATCCACATCTACTCCCCCCACCCAGATACATTCAATACTGGGAACTTCAAAGTCACTCAGACCCATAGGTAAAGGAAAAAACTACCTTAGCCAGTTATACCCCTTGTCCAAATCATAGCCAACATATTTTTGATGACTTGTAAGGTTGAAACTTATGTAGTTCCTTAACGTCATCACCCCTCCATTTACACTATCCCAAACATACCCACAAAATCCAACTCCGCATCACTTCCCTCCTACCCTGACACACTTTGCCCTCTCCAAGACCAACTGCTGCTGCTTAACCATAGACTTCATTACTAGCTGGACCTTCTCTCACTCAGCAGGATGCCTCCAGCAGCCTTTATAAAATCTTTTACCCACAAGGCAAAGCTCCTGATAATGGACTCTGGTTCAACATGGGAACTTAAACGCATACTCACACAGCACTGAAGATGGGAATAAATTCTGAAACATGTCTGGACCATTAACATTAACGGATAAATAAACCTTACCTCTAAACACTTTACTCCCAAGTCTGTCTCACTCTTTACAGTTCATATATATATATATATATATATATATATATATATATTATATATACATATATATTATATATACATATATATATTTTGAATTTTGATCAAGGGGTGGGTAAAGTGACCTATAATGGATTAGTAGGATATACAAATATTCAAATAGCTACAAATCAATGGGGAGAGTCAACAGAATGTCCTGTCAATGTACAGAAACATACCCCATGAGTAAAAAAGATGAAAGCCAAGTGATGTTTCTGAAGCGACCCTTCATTGCTGAAAAGCAAGCGAGTCCTGACTTGACCCAAATCAACAAAAATGGAGATGAGAAAAACAGCTCCAATAGAGTCACATTTTCCTGAAAATATGCAGGGATTAAGGAAAAAGTAAGAAGTTCTCAAAATCCCAGAGTTAATTGCTAACACACAGAATTACCTCACGCAAATGTCCTGTTTTTATTTCATAGCTTATATGTATATATATATATATCATCACTAGTAGGAATTTTCGAAAACTAATTAAAAAATTACCACACATTGTCAGAATTAAGGAAGATCCAGAAGGCAAAGTAAGTAACCTGAGTAAATTTCGATTTACTAGGGACACATTCAAACTCCTTAACAAGGGCCTTAATTTCTGTCCCCGACCCCCACACTTCAACAATTACATCCTTAACAAAGATCTATACGACTTCTTCAGAAGAATCAAACTTAGAGCCCACTTTGGAAAAATAAGCCATGATAGCGACATCCTAGATAGACTTGGAGACCCAAACAATTCCTTCATCCCGAAAAACAGACACTACTATTCAAACTTTTGAACTAGCAGTTAGAGAAGACATAAAAGCCTACCTCAGCAATAACATTCAATAATCCCTACCACATGATAACCTCACCATTAAAGAGTGATAGGCCCTTAATAAACTCAAAAACAATACTAACTTAATAATCACGAGAGCAGATGAGGGTGGAGCCATAAGCAACACTGAATTTTACAAAGAACTCCCTAAAGACCCTTTCAACGAATACACAAAACACAATAAGCCAATCCCTTACAGAATTATACAATAGAAACGTGATAGATAAAAGGACACAAAATATACTGAAACCCACTTCCACAAAACCCGCAAGGTTCTACCTACTCCCCAAAATCTACAAACTAAATAACCCAGGTAGACCAGTCATCTCCCCCACTAACTGCCACACTACCAAACTATCTCAATATGTAGATTACTACATCCAACCCTTAGCAACGCTAATTACATCCTACATACGTGACACCACAGACCTCCTAAACAAAATCAAACATTACAACAATCCCAGACGAAGCACTTCTAGTCAGTATGGATGTTAAATCTCTATACTCAAACATCAAACATGATGAAGGCATCCCAGCACTTAGAGAAGCCTTAAACAATAGAACTACTAGAGAACCCAGTACCGTAACAATTACCACCCTCATGCACCACATTCTAATAGCTTTAACTTTAACAATAGACACTTCCTCCCAGTGAAAGGCTGTGCCATGGGCACATCCTATGATAATATCTTCATGGGTATATTTGAAGAAACCTACAATTACCCGGAGATATATAACGATTGCATTTTTTATGGCAGATATATAGACGACATTCTTTTCATATACACAGGAGATGAAGCCAAATTAGAGAATTTCTTTACACATATAAACTCAGCACACGATTCTAGTAAGTTTGACTTTGTGACATCCACCGACTCCTGCATATACAGAAACCTCCAAACTACCCTCTACACTAAACCCATGGACACGCACAATTACCTACACACTAAATCAGCCCATCCCCAACACCTAAAAAGAAGCCTACCATTTTCACAAGCCCTTAAAATTAGAATTTGCTCCACAGATAATGAACTCAACAGACATAACCATAACCTAGTACAATATTTCACCCAAAGAGGATATTCACTAGATGATACTAAAAGCCAAATAAAAAAAGCAACTAGAATACCCAGGGATGAAACCCTTAAGCTCTCCTACAATAATAAACCTGACCACATACCACTTATAACCACCTTCAACAACACACTCCCACCCTTAGCACACATCATCAATAAGAGATGGAACATCCTCACAATTAAAACAGATTTAAGAGAAACATTCACAGACCCATGTGTCATCGCTTACCGCAGGCCTAAAAACATCAGAGACATGATTAGCAGTAACAATAACAATAATGAAGTCGTACACAAAAATATCCCAAGAATCATTAAATTCTGCAAACCTTGCGAAATAAGAAATAGTCTATGTTGCAACCACCTCAAGTATACCAACACATTCACAAGCGCTATCACAAAAGAGAGTTACCACATATATCAAAGCACCAACTGCCGTAGTAAAAACATTATGTACCTTCTAGAGTGCAATAGATGTAAGTTACAATACATAGGTAAGTCAAAGTGGCAATTCAATATTAGACTCAACAATTACAGATACAGGATTAAGTCACAAAACAATCGCAGCCCACTTCCCGTAGAACTACACTTTCGCACAACCGGCCATAATTTTGCCACGGACGCTAGTTTTACTATTATAGAAAAAATACTCCAATAAACATAACTGAAGTTCCAGAGAAACATGAGGATATGTGGATCAAAAAACTCAAAACTCTGTATCCTAATGGATTAAACACTAAACTTAATAACCCTAATCACACAGATCTCTAATTCACAAAACTCCTAACAATATCCTTACATCCACATCTACTCCCCCCACCCAGATACATTCAATACTGGGAACTTCAAAGTCACTCAGACCCATAGGAAAAGGAAAAATCCACCTTAGCCAGTTATACCCCTTGTCCAAATCATAGCCAACATATTTTTGATGACTTGTAAGGTTGAAACGTATGCAGTTCCTCAACCTCATCACCCCTCCATTTACACTATCCCAAACATACCCACAAAATCCAACTCCGCATCACTTCCCTCCTACCCTGACACACTTTGCCCTCTGCAAGACCAACTGCTGCTGCTTAACCATAGACTTCATTACTAGCTGGACCTTCTCTCACTCAGCAGGATGCCTCCAGCAGCCTTTATAAAATCTTTTACCCACAAGGCAAAGCTCCTGATAATGGACTCTGGTTCAACATGGAAACTTAAAAAACACACTCACACAGCACTGAAGATGGGAATAAATTCCGAAACAAGTCTGGACCATTAACATCTATGGATAAATAAACCTTACCTCTAAACATTTTACTCCCAAGTCTGTCTCACTCTTTACAGTTCATATATATATATATATATTGATCAAGGGGTGGGTGAATGATCCTTCATATGAGTGCCATCTTCCTAAAAGCTTTCAAGGACATTAACTCCCAAACATTCCTTAACACTTGTAGACTTTTTTCAAATCTGATATTTCACACCGGGTGACCAGCCAATTCTCTCCTAAAAAGTCAAAAAGGGTTGATTTCTTAATCAAGTAGAACACTCAAAGCCCCAATATCTAAAATCAGCTTTTAGTAGAAAAGAACTTAAAAGGTGAGTTACTTATTTATGAAAAAAAAATTCAACTTCATAACAGTTCATTTTGATTTATCGGAATAGGAGTTCTTCCAGGTTTTTCTTGTAGGTATTTTGGGAATATCAACAGATATTAGAGACTTTGAAAGGGCAGGATGAAAAAAAAAAACAACCCCTAATTCTTTTACTTCTAAATTTTAAGGTAATCGACAAAAAGACTTTCCAAAACAGACGAATATAAAGAATAACTCAAAATGGAATTTAATTTGTTTCACTATAATTTTTTTTATTTCTATAGTCAGAGAGTTGGAAAAAAAACAAAAAAGAAAAAAAAAAGAAAAAAAAATTCTACATATACAGTGAAACCTTATTAAAAAACAAACTGACTCCTGTCAAGCGGGATATCGGATAAAACAGACAAAATCTGAGTTAAGAATGATCAGACTTGTTGGCTATAGAGAGCAGAGTTTTTTTTAAGTAGCTATAAGAATAGAAGCCCAAAAGAAAGTCATGGCTACCAGCAACATAAGAGTTGCCTTTGTTTTGGATAAGACAGGAATGTAGATTGCTCAGATGGAAGTAGGTTTTCTGACAAAAAAAAAATATTCAAGGAGTTTTTTGGACGATTGAACTCCTTGTTAACAAGGTTTCGGCAGATTCATTCTACATCATAAAAATAGATATTCAATACAGTTTCTGTTCTTCCACCAAGAGGACGCCATTTTGATGATGGATGTCTTGTGAATAGATCTGTACATGAAGTTAAACAAGATTATTCTGACTTTCCTCCTCCGGTTGATGAAAAAAAAAAAAACCCTTTTTGTTGTGTTTCTGCTAAATCAGACAAAACTCCAAAACAAGTTGAAAACTCTTGGAAGAAAAATTCTAAAGACAGGTCTGTTAATCTAAATGTAAATGAAACTGACCAACCGTTTGAAAAGGACTGTAAGTCAAGCAAATACACTTCCTACTAAAGACTAATTTGAATCCCACTGGTGTGCTATTTCTGTAATATCACCATACCAGTTCTTGGAAAATGTCTTGACAAAATTACTCATAAGAGTGTGTCCATTGTAGCAGATGTGGAGGAGTCTCCCATTTCCTGATAAAAAATGAAGGAGAGTATGAATTCGATTCAATGTGTTTTCAGAATTCCTCTCTCCATATTCAAAAATTGTTTTTGGCGAACTACATACACTGCCAGGGATTCATTGTATAACTTAACCTTAATCTAAAACCAGTAATTAATCCTCTTGGAAACTAGCCATCTGCTCTTAAGGGCAAACTAAGTTGAATGTATGAGCCAATTAAAAATTCTCAATTGCTCCTGCACAACAGAATAGGTATCATCACTAGCGATGGGAGAGGGGAAAAAAAAAAAACAAAAACAAAAAATATCTGACCCTCAATTTCAAGGGAACGGAAACTCACAAGAATTGTGATAAAAGTCATTATTTAGCCAAGGCCAGAGAAGTCTGTACAGGATTGGGTCAACAGATTAATACAATATTCACAGACAATATTTCCTACCAAAAGACTCAACATACTTTCCTCTATACACACCTATTTATATACGTAGAGATATATTTCTTTTCTTCAGAATTCAATTCTAACCAATCACTAGTAAAGAATGCTGCCAACTTGGCAAACTCTTCATACAACTTTGTATCTCTATTCAATAAAATACAGATGTCTGCTACAAGTTGAGTGTTTAACAATGAGAGGCACCTGTGACAAAATATTTACTTTTGAAGAATTTGGATAAACATCAAATGACAGGTGAGGTGTGGTAGTACCAGGCCCATCCCAAAGGAGAAGCTCCTGGGAATCACTTGTGCCCCTTCCCCCATTAGAAAGGAAAAGTCTATTCTGTTTTTCCTATCTGTATTTTGGCAGGCCCTCTGCAAAAGTCGCCTTCGCTCAGACCAGCAACAGAAACTGGCAGCACACCTTGGAGAAAGATAAAGGCTTCAATAAATACGAGAATTCACGCAAATAAAATGTCGCTTTGTGCCAACAAAAGACAAGAGTTGGTAGAAGCCGAAATTATCACTGCTCAATCATTTGAAGGTGAAACAAGACCAAACCACATGAAAGCTGTGGAGAGGGTTATACAGTTTCTTTGCGTCAATGAACTTCCACTGTGCAATAAAGACACACAGGTCTCTTCAACATCCAAGATGCTACCGAAGCCAACAGCCAAACCATTAAGGTCGTTTATATGAATACGTCCTTAAAATGTAATGAAGAACTAGAGTAACCGAACATGGTAGAGTGCAGAAAAGAAATGCAAGAAAAACTCCAGATACCACATATGCAATGTTTTAACCATCAGTTACATTAGGTTGCACCAGGAGGTCAACAAGTGTGTTCTGTCCTGTGACAGCCTCTACTGTTTTCCGCAATGAATGAAGCTCAGTGGTTACTAAGATGGTGGAAAAACTTGACAAGTCATCCAACTACCATCTGTATCGAACTACTGAAAGTGGTCACAAACCGCATGTTTATGTGTCTAACAATCAGTATGCAGAAGTTACTACTTCCATGTCTGCTCCAGATTTGCGACCAATCTATTGACTGGTTGCAGATTGGTACAGCAACGTGAAGGTGATGTAGGACAACAACTCACAGATATGTTGAAACACTGAATGAAATTAACCCAAATGACAAATAGCCAGTAAACAGAAAAATACTGCAAGATTCTGTTGTGGATTCTACTGTTGGTGATTCTCAAGACTCTAGCAAATCCGTATGAATTCAGTTTTTAATGAACTACATAGAACTAATTACACAATTTGGGGTTTGTAACTAGTTTGGTGGTAACCACTAACAGCCTGTTGTTGTCAAGTGAGAGGTTTTGGCATGAAAGCAATCATCCACACAGATTGTGAAATTGTCAAGCACTACCTTCAAGGAACTGAAAGGAAAGCCAAAAAATGGGATATAGAGACCACATAATAAGCTGTGTTACATAATAAGCACGTGTGAGACACAAGGTCTGTAATTTGGGAGTGATCTTATTATCATGGAAGATAGATATACAAATGACCTGAATTTAACCCCCTCTACTGGACAGAGGAAAATGATGACCAGAAACAGAATCACATCAGTCTACTGAAGATCTGTAGGTTTAGGCTTATTATTAAAACTATTATACCTCAAACCCATAACCAAAACCTTCTTTTTTCACACTTCTCATAAGGGGGATATATATATATATATATATATATATATATATATAGATGATACCATCCAATTCTGCCAAAAAACCATCAAAGACACTCTAACATATCAGCGAATTGGAACAAAAACTACAACAACACACAGACACAGATGAATATAATGAAATACAGGAAGCGATCAACATCAACATAAAAGGAAGAAAAAAACAACTTAACCTCACCAAAACTAAAAAATACAACAAACTTAGACACAACATCACACACAGATCTGCGAATCCACAGAATATGAGAGAAATCAAGATACAACCCACCAAAAGAGCCATCAGGCCTCTGCTACCCACTCCCAACCTACCACCTACATACCCAACAAAAACCAATTCCCCCACCAAACACAGATTTAACACTAGACACACAGACACAGACTACCCAACAAGAATCACCAATACTGACAAAAACATCATCCATACCCACATGAACAACGATAGAAATAGATACACGCATATGAACAAACAAAACAAAAACACCTACACTAGCACTAACAGTACTAACACCTATAACAGACACACACATATGAACAAACATAACAGGAACACCTACACAAATACTAATATTACTGACACCAATATTGTGAACAGACACAGCTATATGAACAAACACAACTACAAAAACCAGCATACAGATAATAGGAACAAGAACACTAGACACCATAAGGTCCTCAGACCTACTACCCCTCATACTCTGCAAAAGGAAAGCCCTAAGAGTAGCATCCTCCCTCAACCCATCACATTGACCCTTAGAAAGCATCCTGAAGACCCAGGCAAACACCCTGACCAGCAGGTAACCCCTACATCAACCCACACACACACCCCACCAAAAAATGAGGAAACCCCCCCTACCACTAAATATGGAAGGGAGGTTAGAAAACCTGATTCCAACACTAGTAAGCAGTTTAGAAAACTTACTAAAACACTACTACACACCATCAGAATTAAGGAAGACCCAGAAGGGAAAGTAATGAACCTAAGTAAATTTCGATTTACTAGGGACACATCCACACTCCTTAACAAGGGCCTTAATTTCTGTCCCCGACCCCCACACTTCAACAATCACACCCTCAACAAAGATCTCTATGACTTCTTCAGAAGGATCAAACTTAGAGCCCACTTTGGGGTGGATCAACAAACTTAAAACCCTATATCCTAATGGATTAAATACTAAACTGAACAACCCTCACCACACAGAACACTAATACACACAACTCCTACCATTAATATCCTCACACCCACATCTTAGACACATTCAATAATGGAAGCTTCAAAGTCACCTAGACCCATAGGAAAAACTTCACCTTAGCCTGTTACAACCCCTGTCCAAATCAAAGCCAAAACATTTTCAGTAACATTTTCAGTAACTTTTAAGGTTGATACCTATGTAGCTCCTTGACCCCACCACCCCTCCTTCTACACTATCCCAAACATACCAAAAAATCCACCTCTACAACACTACCCCCTACCTTGACACACTCTGCCCTCCCCAAGACCAACTGCTGCTGCTTTACCGAAATCCCAATACCTCCTGGTCATTCTTACATTCAGCATGAGGCCTCTAGTAGCCCTGACAACAAAACCTACCCACAATGCATAGCCCCTGGCTGTGGACTCTGGTTCCACATGGTACATTTTAATTCCCACTCACACAACACAAACCACTGATGATGGGAGAAATCCCGAAACATGTATGGACTATTGATATATAAGGATTAATAAACCTTACCACCAAAAACTTCACTCCCGAGTCTGTCTCACTCTCTAAAGTACACATTATATATATATATATATATATATATATATATATATATATATATATATATATATATATATATTCCATGAGAAAATAAAAGGAGCCAGGGGTCGAGAGTAGCTGACTGCTTCCTCAAATAGCAGGCCAGTGAAAGGACTATTAAGAGATTAGTAATAACAGGGGCGATAAAAGACCAGAGAAAGTGAGTGAACTTGTATTTCAGTGCCACACACAAGGGAGCAAATGAGTAAGGATTAACTAACAAATTTAAAGAGAGATAGAAAGACAGACAGATTTGAGAGTAATGAGTTAGGAGCAGATAGCAGTTAGCCACTGGCCCATTGGAGTCTGGCAGGAGTGTTTGCGACTGGGATTTTCAACTATTGAATTAGAATAACACTCATGTAAGATGCAAAAGGTTGTATTGTAGCAGCAGGAGGAATATTTCAGGGCAATTTTGTCAGTTGCACTAACGAGAAATAACCAAAATGAAACCTGGATCACTTTTTTTGTGATTGGACTTTGTGTTTTTAATATGGAACCAGTTATATCAACAGATGCAACATTTTCCTTTTGCAGAGTCAGATTTCCCAGCAACCAGACCAAAAATCACAATGGGCTTTCCAAAAGATTGCATTGACAGTGTGATGCTAGTACAAAATACAAAAAAAAAACAAAAAAAACAACCTACATTTAGGGATATGGCAACTGCCCCCACAACCCCTGAAAAAAAGGAATCAGGCAAGAAGACCACGTCAATGTCTGATATGTCACACGCCATTATCTAAGAACTGCTGCTACCTTCATTTATCCTACGAGGCATTTTTACAGTACTTTACAAACTGTACTGTGCCACAAACGTTTGTGTGAATATTCTTTTTCTAAACAAGAGTGTTCACTCCCTGCCATTCAATAACTCACACACGAAAGGCAAGTGCTGCTAGTTTTCATGGTTGAACACTAAAAATCTCAACTTGGACAATTTTATAGTAGAAATAGGAAGTTGTAACTGTCGCACCTTCAAATACATAAACCATCAAAGTTTATGCATTGTTTATCTTGTAAATACTTAGAGGCTTTATTTTATCAAGTCAACATGAATAAACTGTCATTGAAATTTGAATCTAACACTCAGAACTGGTGTATCCTTCAAAGCCAAAAAAACATTTTTAAGATGAAATGGCACCAGAGAAGAAATTAGATTGCAAAAGATGTAATAAAGAGAACGAGAAAGGCAATAGATCACATATAGAACATGAAGAAGGAAGCTCAGAAAAAAGATATTCTTCAGATTTTCATGCAAGCCAATTTAAATGGTACTTTGCTTCATACAAACAGATATATAATTAACAAAAACAAAAAAAAACAAACAAACAAGCAATTATTTACTGAGAACAGAGCTTAAAATATGAGCAAGTAAGAAAAGAAAAGAAAAAAGGGGGGGGGGACATTAATTGAATACTTACATTGGGTTTGGTGTTCAGATGATGTTGCGTAATGCACTTCTATTTTACAGATAAACGAGTCAATTGGATTGAAAACCTTTTTAGGATAAATAACTTTCAAAAATGATGTATTAGTTTGAAATAGACTTTTAAAAAAATTAAAAAACCTTTGATAGAAAATAGTACACTTTTTTCTAGTGGTAAGTAACTTTCAAAACTCAAATAAACTGTTTTTGGGGGGGATTGAAGGGACAAAAACTTTAAAATCAAAAACTGGCTTGTTCATCTAAGGGTAAGTAACTTCCATCAACGAGTTTTTTGGTTGATGTTTTAAAGACGGTGACATCTGAATGACATCACACGGTATCAAGTCAAATGTGTCCGTTTACAAAGCGGTCAATCTCAGAGTGCAAGAAATAAACTTTGTCCAGAAAAACTTGATTTGAAGATTTTTCTTCTTAGAAATACTATTTCATTTAATTCTACTATCTGCAAAAAGGAAATGTTAATGGCAGACCTTTTTAAGAGGCAAAGACAATTAAGAAAGAGAATAGAAGACAATTTGAAAGGTTTAAGAAAACAAAACTTTAACCAAAGAAGTTTTTGAAGGTCACCAAACCTTTGTTGAAGAGTGGTTATAAGAACTGAGACAGGTCGACAATGAATCAACTTCTAGCTCTGAAGAGAAGGCTGACGATTTTTTTTTGGAGGGTGAGGGCCATATATCAACCCTTAAGTGTACTGAGAAAATTAAATCAATTTGTCAAAATGGGCTATGAAACTCCCTAGCTTGATTCTCTGATGATACCCTTCCCAGTAGGCAGAATTACTTTGTTTATCAAAGCCAAACTGGCTAGGCAAGTTTTAAAGTGTCCCCCTTTCAGTGGCCTGCACATGTTGCAGAATAAGTTCAGCCGCAGGGGTTTTGCAACCAGATTTAAGAATCATACTGAAGGAATGCCTTCTGAAGCAGACTGTCTACATTTTCCTCAAATGTTCATTGTCCGACGAGGCTCTTCAAATTATGAAACAGTTGAGTGTCATGAACAGAGACTTCAAAGTTGCTTTAGACCCTCTGAAAAAGGACATTCCTGGACAAAAGGGTCATTATTATAGCTTATCAGCTGAAATGCGACAAACTTTGAAGCGCAAAGGGATTTCCTCACATGTACAAGTGGTACGTTAATACTATTTACACAACTTTAAAAATCTTCAACACTATTTTGAAAACAATTTTCTTTTCCCCCCAAAATCCTCTAGTTTTGTTTTACCAGAAAGAACAGCTTTATTTTGGTGTTGGGAAAAGAATTTTCATTGATCATAAAGTGACTTGACTTTATCAAAAGAAAAGAAAAAAAATCTATCAATAAGAATTTCTGGTGCTTGTGACAGGTTTTGAAGACAAATTTGCCCCCATCCCAAGAAATTTTTAACAGAGATGCCAGCTATGTCATGATGGGCAGAATAATTTGATTATCAAAACAAATACAGCATGCTCTTAGTGAAAAAGTTGCTGAACATTCTGGAAATTATTCTGACAGTGATTTGAGAAAGAATGCCTTTTGGCAATTACTGAACCTTTGTACCCAGAAAAGGTAAAACTTTTCAAAAGATCATCATTTGGTGTAGAACAAATAAAAAATAGGTTGAAGAAATTGCAGCTGGTATCGAGGGTATTTAACAAGAGAGAAGGCATGAAGGAAAGAAAAAACAAAACAAAACAAAAAAAACCAACAGAATTTGATCCGTTTTCACTGGCTGTCGACAAAAAGTACTGCCGTATCATATTCAGCTTAACTTGCAATCTTTTCTTTATATGCAGTGTTGATAAAGCTTAAAATATCACTGAAGAAATGCTGAGTGTTCTATTACAGAAAGATAATATTACAGGAAACAATATCTATGAAAAGTAAAGAAAGCAATAACAAATTTGAATCTCATCCGTGAAAGGCTGGTCAGTGTATCAGTAGAAGGGGCCCCTGCAATGGTTAGACGTAAGATAGACCCCCTTTCTAATTTAAAATCAGAATCACCTTCGAATTTGCAAGATTTGATTGTATAATATATCAGAGAAAATTTATGAGCCAAGCCCCAAAAATCCAAAAACATTTTGCATCGTTCCAAGCATCAATTTCATCGTCACAAGACCATTGCAGTTATAAGAATTTCCAGAACTTGAATCAGAGTGCAGGTTGTTGACTGAGCAAAAAGGAATATGCTTCAATGTTTATATAGCCTCAGAGAAGTAGTACGCACTTTTTTGGAAATTACCTTAATTCAAAATTACAACAAGTACAGAATAAGGTTTTGGAGTAAACAGTGTCTACAAGAGTTTGGGAAGAATACAAACATGAAGTTTAAGTGAGGATAGACAATGGCTGGTTACTACCTCACTGAGAAGAAATTTGAATCTCGTAAGGGTTAAATTCCACTGAAACTCAGTGTTACCAACACAAAAAAGTATTTTGCAGTACTTCAACTGCCAAAAATCACTAAATTAAAAAGTATCCCCAACACAAAAGAGCTTCTCAAATTAGTCAAACATATTTAAGCATTTCCTATATTTTTTCTATTTCATCAATCTCAGGTACTCATTCTATTTGTCAAAGACAGAATTCTATCTGAAGTTAGAGATTTCAACATCCACCTTATCTCCCTTTTGCAAAGTCGACTTCAGATGGATTTAGTTCAATTCAAAAAGTTCAAAGTAAAGTGGGTTATGGTTAGGTTTACTCATCACTTCAGGTGTGAATAAAAGTGATGAATCTTAGAAAAACCTTTCTACTACAATGTTATTCTTTTTAATTTCTATTACTATGAAATTATTTTTTCAAAACAAAAGAAATCTATTTTCATCAACTTCATTTCCATCAGTTGTATCAGACTTTACAGTCATTTTTAAAATTTATACTTTCTCTTTAAGTCGTCCTCTTTTCAAACAGCCATGAGACACAGCTAGCAGGTATATTCAAGTAATTTTTTGATGGAGTGTTGTGTGTCAGTGGATATGGTGGATGTAACTGCCAACAGGATATTCATGAGGGCAGTGCTGCATTCTGATGTTCCTCAAAATGCAGTTAATAGATTGAGAATAATGTTTTTTTTATTTTTTGTTTGTTTGTCAATGAACCAAAAAAAAGAAAAAAAAAAAGCATATTTTGAGTCATGAAATAGACATGCATTGAAGAGAAAAGCTCATACCTACTAGCTGCAAAAATCAACTTACACCCATCGATAAGGAATCAGAACGAGGGATTCCTTAAGACATGGTACAAAAAAAAAAAAAAAAATACGATCACTATTGATAGATCTCGTAAATGGCAACTTGAATTTTTGTGATAAAACAATCACAGAAACTAAAAATAGACATCAAAACCCTGACAAACAAATGCAAAGAAATTTAAAAGAGCAGCAGTAGAAAAAACGAGGAATACTAGAAGAAATGAAGACCCAATGAAGAACTGGGGGCTACACTAAACCCCATAAATGCCGAATCATTTGATTCTTTTGGAAAAACATTATGGACACTTAAAGAGACATTAGGTAGCAATGCTAATTGCCTGCCCAGCAGCACAAGACTCTTCCCTGCTAATGTCTATAGCTCGGTGCAGATTCACTTTTTCATATTCTATTAGTAGCTACTTTGTTATGGAAGGGAATGCTTGAATGAAATTTTAGGAGCCATCAGAGTTTGAACGAAATCCGAGGAGGAATTGAAAGCTTTGTGAGAGCCTGCCAAAGTTTGAAGTGTTTTGTCTCAACATTCAGACGTTGAGTAACTTTTGTTCAAATGAGGTAATGGTTTGTAACTCTTTAGTCTCTATTACACGTTAAAACCACGTTACCATGCATGTCTGATCAGTTTTTGTACAGGGACTCCATTGACAAAAAAAAAAAAAAAAAAAAAAAGAGGGGGGGGGACAAGTTTCCATATGCTTAGCCACAAGAGCGATCAATGTCTAAGTTAGATATTTCATTCCACTCATTCACAGAAGCACATGATTAATGGCCGGAGGAGTTACACCTTGTGTATGTGAGATTTGTAAGTTAATGCGCATGGGTAATTCACTGGACTTGTACATTATGAATGGAATGCATGTAGAACTATACAATATTCCAAGCGCTTTTTTTCCATAAAACCAAGTTGTCTTGTGACATTAGGAGTTTTCTGCAGTCAGGGAGACAAGACACAACAGTTAAATGTATGTTACTATTAATGTTTCTCTCATTCAGGATTTTGTTTCCTAGGAAAGATGTCAAATGAGCCATTTTTCGATGGATTTTCCTCGATGAAAACCTGTGATAGTAGAAAGTCAAAAATCTGTCCATATAAAGAAAAAAAATTTTAAAAAAATGAAGGGATGAAGGAAAGGAAAAAAAAAAAAAAAAAAAAAAAAAAATGGTAGAAGTGAAAGGACCAAGGAGGTAATTTATGGATGTCAGAGTGATGACTGTTAAAGAAATTCTTACAACCATTATATCAAAGAACATAACCTTCAAATATAAGCAGGAAAAGATTATTGGTCAAGAGAAATTCGACTATCTTTTTTTGAAAAACTGAAAGAAATTTCACAACATATAAAATCCACAGATGGTCATAAATACTCCTTCTGGATCACCTTTTTTACCAATATTGTGATTCACAATTTCAACAAACATTTGAAGAGAGAGAAAGTTAAAATTAAAAATAAGGAAACTACTCAGATCTACAACAACTTTCTTGAAATGGAAGAGACAGATGCACTGAGGAAATCCAGAGAGAAAGTGAAACCACAGGTCACTAGAGAACAGTTGAAAATTAAAATGGATTTGAAGTCGCTAAACTTCAAGTGCAATTAAAGATCTTACAGAACAAAATAATAAACTATACAACAATGAATTTAGAAACTGATGAGGAACTCCTCATTTGAATCCAACAGTTGTGTCTTTAGGAAATTCATTCAGTTTTATAAGAGTTATGGAAATCTGAAGTCCGTACAAATCCTAGAGAAGAAGAGGCAATGATGAGCAAATCGTCCATCACAAGAGGGACACTCAGAATGGTGGAAGGGCAAAGACAACTCAGACATGAAAAGAGACGATATGATAGACAAAGTCTTTACCACAATGTTACATGATACAAGCATTGATCATCATAGACGTGAAAAACTCGCCAGTTATCTCTCCTTGGTTCATAGTCAGCTTTCCTGTTAATGGCTGTATTATCGGCAGCCTCATAATTACCCCCGACTCATGGCTATCATATGTTTAAATGTGACGTACCATCCCAAAAATTTGAGGAGGATGCAAGAGAGTTAGAAAACATGCACTTGCAACAAGCAAAGTTCAAGGAGTTGGCGGAAAGATTTGGAACCCCAACCCGCACGTATGGACAACTACCATGAAGGGGAAAGATAGCAGTGTATACCTCGACAGAACTAAAGTAAAAATACCTTGAATAGGAGAAAATTCAATTCCTCCAAACAATGAAAAAATATTCAAAGAGGTAGATTTCCTCATTGAGAAATGTGAAGAACTGTGCGTGAAACCATTCATGAATTCCTAGGAAACAAAGAGACACCTGTAAAGCTAAGAGCCTAAGTAATCAGCAGTTACTACAAATCTGGTCTGAACAAGACAAGAAAACGGGAACAGAAGAGAACATTGGTTCTCTTGGAGAAAATAAAGCTAAAATCAAGAACAGACCCACTAAGAAAAAGTAGAAAACATAACCAGTCCACTTAATCAAGAATTCCTCACGAATTAAAACAAAGTTCAATCGTCAAAACAAAATTTGGAATATAATATTTCTTGAAGCTTAAATTCTCGTAAAGAAGAACTCTTTCATGAAAGATTACAAGGAATAATTATAGACTAAAGAAAGGTTTGACGTGAAAATAAAAAAAGTTGTTTGATATATCAGGAGCTAATTTGATGCATACTTATAAGAGTAAAAAATAGGTTTTCAAGATTGTAAATGACTTTTACAGGTAGGAAGTACTTAGAGAAAAAAAGAGAGAAAAAGGTTTGAAACAAAATTACAGACAAAAAGATAAAAAGGACTAGATGGAGGGATTATCCAGTGTATGCCCGGCCTTGAAATTTAAAAAAAATAATTCAAGGAGAATTATTTGTCTTCATCAGACCCCATTCTTGTATGGGTATCAATCTTAAATATATGTAGTGGATTTTTAGATCATATTTCAGATTATTTTCCGGAGAATTCATTTTGATATCTTTTGCCGCAATTATAGATGAAATATCAAAACAAGATGGCAGCCATGGTTCTGTCTGGCAGCACCGTACAACAGACATTTCACTTAATTTAATGTTACATTTTCAATAACATAGATGTGATTGGCTCTAATAAAAATTCTTGGTTCAGTTTTACAAATTCTCATTATGTTACTCTAAGAATTTTTCATTAAGAGTAAAATGCTTTGTTCAATGTTATTCAATAAATAAACCAGTTGACTCTTTAGGTGTGTTATGAAAATGATTCAATAAAGAGATCCTGGAAGGAACAGACAAATTGTCTTTCTCATGTTATCAAGATAAAGAAAGCCTTCATCTGCCAACAATCTTTGTATCTTATTTGTGTATAAAATGCATTTTTATATAATGCGTACCATTAATCATAGGCAATGAAATCCTGGAAAAAATATCTTGCGTATAATACGCACCAACTTTTCCTTAGTATGATTTATCAAATTTACATCTTTGATACTTAACTTGTGAAATATAATGAAATTTCAATATATTATTACCACAGGAAAATATAACAGTGATTTAAACTGTTATACATCAGTTAGTTAGGACAACTCCCATTCATGCCTCCTGAAAAATGGCTACGCACTTGATCGTTGAAAAGGGGCTGATTTTTAGTTCTCATGTATAATGCGTATCCCCGTAGGTTTAAAAATCTGAAGGGGAAAAGAAAAAAAGAAAAATATGCATATTATACAAGTAGGTTCAGTATTTTTTTTCTCTCCAAGATGAAACTTGGGCTACCTGGAATAAAAACAAAAAACTCCAGGATTCATATTTGAAACCAACTGCTTTTTGATAGAGATGAGAGAAATGAAACAATATCAGTATATAATGAGGAGACATATGAAACAATAATAGTAGATACAGATGAGACACGTGAAACAATGACAGTAGATACAGAAGAGACATATGAAACAATGACAGTAGATACAGATGAGACAAATTGTTTCAATGAGACAATGCTTGTAGATAAATGTGTACTTAGGTTGGTCGGCAGAGGAATTCTTTCCATATAAAGAGCTATTAACAGGATATACACACCGATTACAAGTAACATGGCCGAGTAACGTTTGGAACCTGCAAAGATGAAAAAAAAAAAATTATAAAGGAAGGTACTAACCCACATAACTAATATACCTGTGTCATCAAAATAATAATAAAATAATACAATAAATATTCAGAGAGATCTACAATTTCCAGTAATATAAGACAAAAGATTGCCTTTCTATGTAGATCTAGTTTCCAACAATATCAAACTTGCTGGCCTGTCCCTTCTCTCATGTACATTAGGTGGGTTGGGAGTTGCTGTACCAGCGGAGGAAGTGTGTCCAGCCAGTCACCACTGTATGACAATTTCCTCCACCAGCACAACAACCCATCCAACGTATACCGGGGGGGGGGGGGGGTCTATACTTTGTTAATCTTTCCTCTCAGGCAGGTTGGGGGGGGGGGGATATGCATGTAGTGATGATTGACAGCAGAGGGTGAAAAGTAGAATGTGGGGTGCCACATTGTCCCTGACAGATAAAACAAGCAACCAACACACGAGATGAGTTATTACGTGAGAAAATAAAAGTAATTGGCATATATCTCAAGAATTCACCCTGTATCATACAAGCCAAAAGTTACTTTTTTTTTCCATATCCCTGTCCTAACCCCAGGAGGAGGGTAATCTAGGATGGACAGTGATCCCAATTCCTGTATAAATTATACTCAGTATAAAAAGTAAATGAAAAATAATCTCAATTCATTCCTTGTATTTGTATACAATGGTAGAAGAGTCGTAGTAATTTAGTGGCTGTACATCAATATCCCTGGTATTTTCTATCTCTTCAAATAACTTGCTTTAAGGGAACATTATTCAGTGACAAAAGAATCTAATGCTACATTAAAAGAATTTATCTTATATTCATCTTTTTTCTCTCAATTTTTGGCAAGTCTAATTAGGATGCAACCTTTTTGGATAACTATCACTCACTGCAACTCAACCAAGGCCAATAACAGCCAACAGAGTATTACAAAAATGCCAAAAATGGCCATTTACAATTTCTACTAAAAATAATATTCCGGATATTCCCATATCGCAATATCTTACGAGCATGAAAATCCATTGACTACAAGAAAGATTTATTGAGATTAACTGCTCTTAGTAGTACCTCAGGGGGTTGAAGCATCGTTGCATTTATGGTTCTTGTTTTCAAATTAAAAACCGCTTATATACTAGCATATATAGTAATTACCCATTGATTACTACTGTTGAGGAAGAAAGGTAAAAACTCCCTTTACGCACAAAGTGAATGAAAAACATTTACCTGAGTTTTTTGATTGAATATCTGAAGAACATTGATTGGATCCCCTCGAGTCATCAGCGTCGTTAACCACAGATTCGTTGGTGTCACTTGTTAAATGTGAATTATTTGGAGAAAAAGAATTGTCACTAATGAATTGTCTGCTTTTCCTTGAACTGCAAGATCGTACGGAAAAGTTGTCTGAATGAACCGATGCCGTATCACTTAGACAATTTTGATAATTTGAAGAACTGAACAGACTTTCCCGTTCAGGAAACATTCCTGAAAGAAACAAAGACGTTCAAAATCAAAGAACTGGCATTTGTGATAGGTCATATCAAAATGGTTTTACCTTAAACTGACAAGTGAAGCAAACATGACTGATCTATATGCCTAAATTTTGTCCTAAAAAGAAAAAAAAAAAATTGCCATAGAAAATATACTTATGAGAAGAGGCAGATCAGATAAGATACGATGATGAGAAACATGCTTCAAGTTTTATAACTAAATTTGTAATTATTTTTTTTAATCCAGTAATTACCCCTTGATGGAGTATAGAGACCAGCTGACATTTGGCTGCAGTTTGCTTATATCATTTGAGAGTAAGCACAAAGTTTTTCAAACTGGGCTGCAGACCAAATGGTGTCCACAAAGGGGATAGTGGGGATTCATGGGAATGTCCCGAATATTCTTGTGGATTCCCACTATACCTTTTGCAAACCCTATGTTACATTACTTTCAATGAAATAAGTATCCCAGCCTCGCTACAGGCAGTCAAACTTCTAGTCAGATACACTCAAAATTTAACGAGACATACATTGGCAAATGTGTCAAATATCTATGACATTTCCTATTAAGTTGCCAGTGTATGTATGTAGGATGAGTGTGCATGTATGCATGAGTAGATGATATGCAATTTGAGTATGTTTACTCAGAGTATGTGTTATGGGTGCATCTGTGACCAGTATGTTTATTTTATATTGCCATCAAACAACTTTGATAATCCAGTTGAGTCAATTAATTTGAAAGGCCCAGAATCTTAAAATTATTTTCATAAACATAAATAGAAAACATTTTTTCCCCTCTCCATGGGGGGAAAAAAAAGAAAAAAGAAAAATTAGAAAAATTCTATTTAGTATCTCTTTGCAGAAAACAAAACCGGCATAATTAGTATTTATATTTTATTCTATTTGGGGCTATTTTAAAATAATTTTAAGCCTTCCTGGAATCAGATTTATCTTGAAAATTAATCTTAGGGAATGTATTAATCACAGATCTGGCCCATTTCTCGGAAACTATCAAAAGATAAAAGCATTAGATTTCACCATTAGATAATGTACTAAAGATTCATTGAGTACAATCAAGGAAAAACAAAGATATTGTTCATGCTTTTTTATTTTTCACAAACTTTCTTTTGTGGCATGAGGGGTTATTTACTGGTTTAGTGTCTTACAGTCTTCTGTGTCTAATGTTCCATTGGAAAGAATCCAGGTGACAAGTTGAAAAGTATTTTTAACCATCGTCTTTTCAGGTGATTTTTGTTAGAAAATGATCCTTGCTCTAAATGTCCATTTTTGCCATTAAAAAATGGTACATTTGATTCCGACCCCCCTTTTTCCAGGTCAATTTTGAAACCTTATATATCAGGATTTAAAAAGATCCAGCTTATAAGTACCGCACTGACACTACTTTTCTTCCTTCCTCGAAAGAGCTCACAAAGTGGCCCATGCCCTGAGTTATTACTTGAAATGGCTTCCAAGAAATACCAGTGAAATTTGGAGCCAACTTTGACACATTCTGTGAAAAAAGATATTAACATTATCAAAATCTACATAAGAATTTGAAGTTTACACAAAATCAGGATTGGTCAAGTGGGGCACTTTTCAAAAATTGGTCCACTTGACAAGGAATGACCCCTTAGACACCCCCACCACAATATCTTGGAAACACCCCCTCATATGCCCAATCAACATTAGATTTCGGATTCTACGCCAAAAGAGTGTCAGAAAAACAAATTGCCCTCTTTGGTGGAAATGCTCCTCCAGCCACTGGTCTAATATATATCTACATTATAGAGTACCAATGGGCTTGTTCTAAGATGTTGAGAACTAATCATCACAAATCAGGAAGAAAGACGTCCAAGATCAGCAGCTCTCAAAATACCTTTAGTGTACAGCTAGTCAAATTAGATAAATAAAAATATAACTGTATATTTTGAATCAGCATCATCAAGGTTGATTTGGACCTACTCACACATTAAAAGGTGGGTGGCAGTGCTTTTCAAGAAACATTTTAGCAGTAACTCTTAGTCCCTAAGACAGAGCGGTTCAGTAGTCAAATGGTCGGAGCCTCAGAAAATAAAATTGGCTTCTATCTCCAGCAGTGGAAGCTTCCACCCCACTTCAATTTTAAATGCTTTCAAGTTATGACCATAGATATTCCCTTGGGAAACGCCAGGTATCACAGCTTGTATACACATAAGTGTGGTCCCCTAGGTTACGATTATGTCTGAATCCTTGAACAATCATGTTGAAACAGCTGTTCTTATTCTTATTTTCATTGAAAAGACTTACAATAACAATACACAAATGATCTCCAAGTAATACGTAATAATTAATTGCACTTAATCTTGACAATCAAATGTTTTCATTGTGTACAAGAAATTATTTGAATTTGAGTACATTGTGAATCGCAGAAATGTGCAAAAGAAAAAAGATTTTTTTTTTTCTATGAAAGATCAATCAATGAACTGCAAATGACAAATTTCCACCATTACAGTTCTATGGCCAACAATAAAACAGATTTTATTGTGATGGTAACTCAGCTCTACCTGGGAGTCAGAGCTTTCTATTACTCTTCGCCATTTGCTGCAGTTAATATACAGGGCTTGTAGCTGTTATATGGAATGTATGAAATCAAAAATTTTTGAAAAAGTTCATTTCAAATGTATAGATCACAGAACTGCCCCATATCACTGAAACTTAAAGATAGAAACAGGTGGTCCTCACATTCAATATGGCTTTGAAGATGCATTTAGATTTTTAAAATTTACCTGACCATCACGTTAAGCATGGAAACTAAATGGAGATAGAAATACAAGGTTTTTACAGATCAATTGCCCATTATTTTTAGATTTATTACATTTGCGGCTAGTAGGACAAGTAGTGGAAGATGTTATTTTAGAAACAAATTATTTGATAATCCTTGCTTATACAGATGTAAAATACAGTAGCTAAACAGCATAGAAACACTTTATTTTACAAAAAGTAAAAGCAAAATATGTCATCCCAGCAGTTCAGCTGACTCTTCAGAAAGATATACAAAATTATATTAAATTTCAAAATGGTGACAAAGTCTAGCAACAGTTTTGAAAGCTAAACAATGGAATATCAAAAATATTCATTGTGTAAGCAAAGAAGCAAAATATCTTCACTTTTAGTGAGGAATTGTAACTAGGTTTCTAATTTAAGTCAAAAACCACGTACTATTAGGCGAGAGATGATCACTTTCTTGCTTGTAAGTGGAAAATCTGGCAGGTGCAATCTCTCCTCGAGACAAAACAGGCGATGGAGAACTATGCGTGGACTTGTAAGAGAGATTTGCATCTAGAAAACAGAAAAGAGCAAATATCTTTTTTTAAACATCCTGTATCAATGTATTTGTCTCCGTATACAATGAGGAAGAATGTTGCTTTTAACTTGGAGACAAAAAAATTACTAAAAAGTAAATTTATTAAGAAAAGGATCGATTGCCATTTCTATTTAAGTCTGTAGCAGACAACACTTTACAAAAGGACATCCAAAACTTCATTTGCAACCACTCTTGGGGCCAAGTTATGCAACCCCTCACTCATAGCCGTAATCTAACAATAACAAGAGCCAAAAAAAAAAAAAATAGAAAATTTTTTTGCATTATCATCCTCCACAAAAATATCCCTGCAACTCCCAATAATCTTTGCTACCTTTTAGACACAAGAACCCTAGTTTGAGAAAGTCTGCTTTAAGACCTATCTAAGTTCAGACCAACTCTAAATAACATGCCAACTTACCTGACATTGCTTTTTGCGAGAGCAAACTGGAAGATCCAAGAGAGATTTTGTTCATTTTTATGCTCAGAATGTTATCTGCTAGAGATGAAGGTGTATTTTTGCGTGCCTCTTTCAGAGAGGAAAAACTTCCATTCAACGAACGAGGACCTTGTTGGAAATATGGAGACAAGTGATTTTTGTTCTCAAGTGAAAAAAAACTTGAGGATCGGGATAATGGGCGAGAATAAAGTGATTTGGAGGAATGTTGTCCAGAGGCAAAGTCTCCATTAACCGAGGCTTGGCTCAGAGATTTAAAAGATGGTAGATTCAATTCGTGGCCGAGAGGAAAGGAGAGAAAGTTTGTTTTGATTGAAAGTGGTGACCAAGGGTCTCTGGTAGGAGAAAAGGAACTGGAAGACGTTCGATGGTGGAGAAAAGGTTTATGAAAAGACGAGAAGGAAGGATCCGGTCTGCTTTGTTTGGTTTTGCTCGTTTGCCAACTGGCCAGAGAATCACTTGAGTTAAAACCTTGTACGGACTCTGCTTGCTGTGAACAGAAGGAAGTCTGTAATGATGAAGAGTTGGATGACCGAGAATAGGAAGATCTACAAAAGAAAAGTAAAAAAATTCATCAATTATGCAAAAAAGAAAAGTACCAAAAAAAGTAGCTTAGACTTTACATCAGTTTAAACAAAGGATCATAAAATCACTGTAGCCACATAAATAGCCCACCTAACCAACCGGGCTACAGATTCTTCTCTTTTTGAGCATGTGTGCAAGTTTTAAGGCACCCCAGGACAGTTTGGGGGCCACGACCTTGAAAATTTCCAAGAGTACACCACTAAACACCACGTGGAACAATTTTTTTCCCTCCTCTTCCAAAGCTTTGACCTTTTTGGGGCCTTATTTCAATAACATCTAGATGCTCCAGAAGCTAGAGGTTTGGATTTTTTTTCTTCAAAAAATCCTTTAAACGTTTTCCAGTTGGAAACACCAATTGAAGTCATAATTGAATTCATTCTTCAATGGAATTTTTTTTATACGACTTCAAATTTAGATGCTATGGTTGTTCAATTATTGACTGCGAGTCATTATATCTATTCTGCAATTTTACCTGCACAAAGCATTCAATATTCTTGATATTGTTATTTTGCATTTACTGTATCTTTTGGTATATAAGATGACTTTTAAAAAAGACAAGACTCCAATTCCAGTCGGAATTTCATGGTTGTAGCTTAAAGTTTAGTCATTTTTGTATCCAACACCATTTTGCAGATGATGGTGGCTTTATTTTTTTTTTTTTAATGCTTCAAATGTCTTATCCACCAATGTATCTGGGATTTAAAGCTGCAAATCATATTGGCAGGATAACTTCACTTTTAAAAGAAAAACAAAAAAAATATACCTGGAGAAGCTTTTGTTAGGTACTGTAGTTCTTGATCCAGCCGAAGAGAAAATGGTCAAGATAATTGAAAGGAGGCTGACGAGAGGCATGGCTGATTGCAACACAGGAAGGTAGACATTGGAAACCAGACCAAAGGTCACAAGAACGCTCAGCAGAGATTGCACAAACCAAATGAGGCAACAAACCACATCACTTAGATACAGACTGGAAGGAAAAGAAAAGGAAAAAAAGTTAAATTTACACAAAAATTTAAAGGGAAAGAGCTATTAATTAAAATTACCTCCCCATGACCTATGATTCTTTAACAAGTTTTATTCATAGAACCCCATCAATAGGAGTGGTATAGAGCTGTTCATGAATTTAAGAGTTATCTATACAGATAGTCACATGTATACATCATAATTGGGTGAAATTTTCAATCCAATATGACTAAAAATGGGGAGAGGGGAGTGTCATGTGATAATCTAATGTGTGCTGAATATTTTTTTTTCTTCAGCGTTACTAAAATTGAGCACAATTAACTTACCCCTACTCATGTAAGAAATATATTTGACTCACACGGCTCATCAACCTTACAAATGACATGAAGTAGTCAGGAAATTTTTTTTTTCATTTTTGATTTGAGCTTTTCTTCTGAGGTAGGTATTTTCTTTTCTTTATTTGATAAAATTGAAAAGGTCACCATTGTAACAATATACAATGTAAAAATGTTGGGTTTTTAATTCTGGTGAGAGCAGTTTTATACGAAACAAAACATTAACTTACAATTGAGAGGTAATTACAGCAAACCATATTTCCTTCTATCTTATGTACATGAAAGGGGAAGTTAACAGAGTTCGAATATATTTTACACATTGTTGAGAATGTTATGCAATTTGGCTATGTTTGCCTTACCTTTTTTTCCCAAGCCATAAGAATTTGGAAGCTAAACAGAGAAATAAGCCACTGAAGGCAAGGCCACAATTCTTAGTGGTTAGCCATCCAAGTAGGTCCAAAGCCCAGGTCGGAAGTTGCATCTTGTACACAAAATCTGTTTGCATTTGGCTAAGGTGCAGAAATAGAAGAAATGCAGCCAACGTGCAACTCAAAAATCTTGTTATACGAGAACACCATCGGTTGATAGGATTATTTACAGGAACAGCCTTGAAAAGAGAAAAAAAGCTACCAATAATATTGGTGGAAAAAAAAAAAAAAAAAAAAAAAAAAGAAAAAAATGAGCTGGTTAGTCATTCAATAGAAACAGCCACATGTCCACCAACTTGCCATGTTGGGAGAGATCAATCAAAAATTGGAAAAAGAGGGTAATCAGTCAATAAGATGATTAGCCTTCTATCTGGTAGTAATCACTAGAGAAAAGAAAAAAAAAAGAAACCAGCTTGAATGCTGCCAGACAAGGTGAAAGGATCAATTTTTAGCATGAACTTACATTGCAAATTGAACCCCAAACTAAAAAGCTAATCAGTGAGGAGAATTTTCAAATACAAAAAACCTTTTAGATAGGTTTAAGTGATGAAATTTTCAGTCTTCTAGCTCCCCTGATGTGTCCTGTACAAATGACATAGCCAGACAACTCAAAAGCTGAAGAAACCTACATCGACAGTTTCTTAAAGGACTGATTGAAAACAAAATTTTTGTGTCAAATATTCAGCAAAAACAAATGGAAATTTTCACTTTTCAATGTTTACGTTGTTTTGTAAACATCCTTGTTTTGCTTAAATTAGATAAACTGAGATTAAATCAAAAGTACCGTTTCATTTTATAAAAAATAAGAAATTGGCTTAATTTCACATGGATTTCATTTACCTTTTCTCAGCAAGTAAAAAATCAGAAATATGTAAATCAACAGATAAAAACAAATGAAATTTAAAATTCAATTAACCTAAATCTTTCTATATATTCAGCAACACGATTTTGCTGTTTTGAGCTCAATATAATTAAGAGTGTTTATGCTTCAATCTAGAATATATTCCATATTGTATTAAAGCTATGTTTGCATCAAAATATTTCATTTTGAAAATAGCACAAAAAGATTCAAAAATGCTCTTTCTGCAGCAACAATTGATTTAATGGACAACCGACCACCCCTATAGGAAAATCCGAGGGTTTACTATATACATAAGTGAGGGAGAAAAAAATAGAATGAAAATTAAAAAGAAAAAAAAAGAAAGAGATCTGAAAATTTATAGCTTACATCTGATAAAGAACTTTGTGTGGTGGCAGAGGAAGACAGTGAAGAAGCGAGAGATTCATTGCTCAGGTACCGTGAATGCCGCATTTTAAGGGCCAAATCCTGTCGTTCCAACTCCTGATGAACATACAGATTGCATTTGTAACAAAGACTGTAAATCTTCTCCAGATGTTCCTTATAATCATTCACTTCTTTGATATAGTTCGACTGGGAGACAAAAGAATTTAAAAAAAAAAAAAAAATGCATTTTACAATTCAAGTAAAACAAGCAATTTTCACACAAGAAATTTCTTAGTAATTCTACCAGATTTCATTAAATAGTAATTTAATAGCACTGCTGTTTGGTTCAAATAAACATCATATTGGTCATAAACAAAGCAATTACATGTTTGAATCATTTCTTTCAAGATGGGCCCCAATAAGCAGAAGACAAAGCTCAGACATTTGACTTGCAAAATTTTGAAGAAGAAAAAAAAAAAGAAGATAGGAAAGGCCTATGAAAAAAGCAACTTTTGGTAAGTAAGATAAATTTGACTCATTTTAAGAGTGTCTTTGAAGCCAGAAAAATATGTCATGACATTCCTCAATGTCAAAGACATGTAGAATTCAATTCAAAATGCAATAGATAAATTCATATTTAAACAAGCTGGAAATAACTAGCAAAACAACATCAATGATTCAAGTTTTTTTATATACAAAAAAAAAAAAAAAAAAAAAAAAAAAAAATCTTTTTCAGTGAAAATTCATTTTTTTGAAATTCGCTGCTCTGGGAAGGTATTTCTTTCAATTTTAGGTTCTTTCGACCCATTAAAATCATGGATAAATTCGCTGGTATTTAGGTAATTCATGTAAGCAGTATCTCTATGAAAATGAGGGAAAGGAATTCCTCACTTTATCATTATAGTTACATTGTAAGTAGAACCCCCCCCTGTAAAATATTTTAAATTCATTTTTCTAAAAAATGAAATTTCCAGATGGCTGAGGAGTAATGAATTTAAAGCAATTAATTTTTTTTTTTTATTTCTCTCAGGAGAACAAGAAAAGAACCTTGAGCCAATTTTCAAGATGCATTCTGAAAACGTCCTAGTAAAAAGGTTTGATAATTACCTCGACGAATGGTTTGAATGCAGTGAGTTGTTGCATCTTGAGAAGCTGTTTCTCATTACAAGCAGAACACAGACCATTGGAGGATTGGATGAACTCTTGCTTTTCACAAGAAATTGAGTGATTCAGTTCTGCGGACCACTGGGCAGGGATTGGTTTGTTGTAGTCACCATCCTGAAAAAGGTTAAGAATGAAATGGAAAACTTAATACACAAGTGTTAGCAGGAAAAATTGCCAAGACTGAAACTCAATGTTGCCAATTCAAAAAAGTATTTTTAGGCAAGTTTGAATGCCAAAAAATTACCCCCAAACACCAAGAAGAGGCTAAGAATGGCCTAAACATTTAAGCACTTCAGTATCAATTTAACAATTTTCATACTGCAAAATTTTTGTTTGTCAATGACAGAATTACGTCTGAAGACAGATTAATATAATGACAATTTATAGATGCCCATTGCCTCAAAAAGTTTCATGTAGGCAGACCCTTTTCTAAGGGAAAACATTGAGTAAATCTTAAGCGCGTATGGAGAAGAGAAAATTTATACTGTATATAGAATAAATGGTTTTGATTTTGAGTTTTTAAAAATTTCATTAGTGTTTGATTCATTTTCTTTACACTAACCAAAAAAGATTAATTTATTCTTGAGAGTTCATAACTCATAATATCACTTCTCTCGACTGTGGAACTCAAAACGGATTTTTTCTCAATTTTCAAAATATTCACAGGTAGTTGACTTTAATCAGTGGTTATTTCCCCTTGAAATTTGTATTAAAATTTTCATATGAATTTAAGAGTTGAAAATATGTGGTTGACTTACACTGGTAAATCCATTGTACTGCTCACAAGATGGACAATCCCAGCAATTACGGTTTCCAACAGGAACACTGGTACATTTGTCACAGAACCAACAAGTCACCTTAAGAGTCAGGTTTTCCCTGGGAGAAAAAAAAAAAAAATTCAAAATTTCATTGATTTGTCACTTGAAAACTTATTTCTTTAGCACAAACAGTAATTATGGAGAAAAGAAAATTACCATTTTGCCTTTTTAATTAAAGATATCTTTGTCAAGCAGATGCTGTTCAGTCAATAGGTATTCATATATCTTTCCCCCTTAGTAAACTTTCTTACCATTCGAGTGTATTTTCTATTTGCATTTATACACATTTGCCAGAATCATGCAGTTTCATACAAATGTAAGTAAGGTATAATTGTTCATGACAGGGTTCCTAAAGAAATTCAATTATTGAAAAAGGTTCCAAGCAGTAAAAGATTGAAAACCACTGCTCTACAAGGAGAGTAACCATGAAAAAAAATAAGTAGAAAGAAGTCACATGCAGAATAACCCAAATCAAATCAACAAAATAAATACTTATGACATCTGATACTTTTAGATGATTTACAGAATACAGTTCTTTCCAACAGATTCAGTTTACCTTTCTCATAGTTCAACATCCAAAATTATCAGGCATGTTTCCGTGATGATTTTGAGAGTTAACACATTTATTATTTGTAATTGTAACAGTCATTCGATCACCATTTGGATTGATTTTAACATTCACCGTCTTGATGCTTCTTTCATGAAATTTTTTATATTTACAGGTGTGCAGGTACAAAATTTACTCATACCTAATGCTAAAAAACATAAGGTGTGCACAAATTTTGTATCAGTGCACCTGATGTTAAAAATTGTGTACTAAGAAAAATAAAAGGATTCATGGAAGACAGACAATTTGTATAAAAAAAAAAATTTTTTTTAAACCAAAAACATTCAATAATGACAGTAAAAAAGCTGTTTGCTTAAAAATCACTATTAGTTTTGAAATATCAATTGTAATCCTTCATTCATGTTTGTGATACCCTCACATCAACTACAATAATTTGGGACTCACCCAAATGATGAGCACTTGTTGAAAAGAACAGTTATCTCCAAGATACTCATAATCATGAGCTAAGAGGAGAGAACGAGTGGAAATGCTTGAATAGGTGTAAGTGACGTTGGTATATGACCCAAGATTGAGCCCCATAGGCAGTGGAGGATGGCTTTGTAAGCTCATAGTTAAGTGTCCAATATTATACCAGTTGTTAAACTGAAAATGAATAATTAATGTTTTGGAATTCATCCACTTCATAGATGAATATTCAGGACCATAATTTTTTCTTGAAAAGGGCCACACTTCTAAACTCTTAACTTGTTCAGTGTGTTTTTTTATTTCTTTTTATCTTTAATTTTGAAGGTAGGATTGAGACATTTAAGTGTAATGTAGCAAAGTAAAATAAGTATCGACTCAGAAAAAGTTTAGAAGTCAACGTTTACCAAGAATTAACTACGAAACGAATTACGTCCATTCTGTGTTGCCTACCCGGAAAAAAATAATTTCGCGCTTGTTTGACTGCCAGAAAGCGCAAAATATAAAACGAAGCCAAAAAAACATCCGAAGATGCGAAAAATGACTACAAGAATTCAGCAAGACGACGCTATTTTAGCGCTTTTTCGCACTGCCTAAGCAAGAAACGCGCTAAATTGGCAACACTTGTTTCCTGATGCTACCCACCCACTCGGCCGCTAAATCTCCAGTTACTCCCTTGTGACCCACTATAAAAAATAGTAATAATTATATTTTGGTCATTTTCGCCGCTTACTCGCAGCAGGTCATCTTTTTAATTCAATATAAACTACAATCTTGGCCAAAATAAAGAGTATTTATGGCCACCTGCAGATAATGTTAAGTTTCCGTTTTCTGGGATGGTATTTTTTTAGGAACGGAAAGAATTGAATTTTTTGTGACTAATGTCTTTTTCAATATTACGTTTGACAGAATTTATATTCTCTGACGGTTGTGCGGGTGAGTTTGTTATACAGAAATGCCCAGGCATTCATTAAGTTCCAAGCACACGCTTCTCGGCGTTTTCGCTTTCAGTTGAATTTTCCTTGCATCCTTGACGAATAAATCCAGTCCGTAAATAAATCTTGGGACAAGTCAACCAGATCAGATGATATTTAAATCAAGCCAAGGTTAACATGAAAAAAAAAAATTAAGTTAATTTAATAGATTTCAGAGAAGCGGGAAAAAGGGGCGAGGCTGAGTTTGATCCAAGAAAAGATAACCGAGCTGCAAAGGAAAAAAGCCGAAAAGGTTGAAGGATTATATTCGTTTATTGAAACGGGTGGAAAGATTAAGTAATTTACGGTTTAGAAGAAATAAAAGGTTTGTCAGATCTGCAAATAATAGGATAGAAAAAAAAATTATCAAGTCTAGCCAGTCGGCATAACTTGCCTACTTATGACCAAATTAAACCAATCTGGCCCTCTCGGATACCATTATTTATTAAACAATGACATTTTGCTTCGCCCATTTTCAAATTTTGGTTAATTTGACAGTCTCGGTATTATTTGTAATGAATTCTCATTTTTGATGTGTATTGCAATGTTTTATAAAAAATAAATCATATCAATGTCTATATACTATTTTTCGGTCGTTTTTTGTAATCACAACTTCAATTCAGGCTATCACCAAAACGTTGCACATTAAAAAATTCCGATT
This sequence comes from Thysanoteuthis rhombus, assembly GCA_963457665.1. NCBI lineage: Eukaryota > Metazoa > Mollusca > Cephalopoda > Oegopsida > Thysanoteuthidae > Thysanoteuthis > Thysanoteuthis major. The sequence continues at coordinate 3,220,037 of OY735217.1, forward strand.
ATTACTCGATTTACATTTATTAAATGAAGTAATTGCTTTTATAAACGATTCTTGTGTTACAGGAACGTCTTACTCCAAATATTGGCAAACCTGCTACTTGCACCCAGACCGAGAATCAAGAAAAAAAATTTTACTTTTAAATTAATTGAAGCTAAGTACAGCACGAAGTTTGTTTTTTTTTCAGTCCGTAAATGATTTATGTATTTGTATATGGGTCAACTATGCACTTTCGTTAAGAATTGTTTTTGGGGTTGTTTTTTCCAACAGTTCTGGTTGTGCCGGTCGGTACTTGTCTTAATGTGTTTTTGAAGTTGTTGACTGAACTGAATTTGTTTGTATTATTCCGGTCATAAAAAGTGTTGTGGTACCAATTATAATATAAACTTTTGTAGGAAATATTGTACGAACACGGAAACTGGGTCCGCTTGGACTAATCAACACTAAAGAAGCAAAAACGTTGCCTCGAGGAAAAAATGTTAGCGTCAATAATGTCAAGTTTCATTTCCCCACGAATCAAGTAACAATTAAATAAGAGTACAAACTTTCTCTCCAGTTCAAAATTGAAGAAATAAACCTTGCTTTATTTAATTTTTTTTACTTTAGACTGAAAATGGGTCCAGTCTTGACAATATACATTGAAGTGGCGTGAACACGCCATTTTCGTGTGGACGGCGTAAACTATTTGATACTTAGAGCTCTGTTCCAGACAAATATCACTATTTCATAGGTGAAAAACTACCATCAGGGTAATGAAAAGTTTGCCGTTTTACATTTGCTCTGTACTCGACCGATATAACCATAACTTAATAAAAATGCAGATTTGAATGGTCAAGTTTTCTGCTCCATTCTTGGGCAAGTGTGGAGGAATAGGGTCTCAGTTCAGCCTCTTTAAAATTAAAAATTAAATAGTTTTCGCAGGTAATTTTTTGTGCATTCAGTTTATAAGTTGTTCTGTAATTGACTTCCTTTGTAGTTAAATGCATTTGTGCTTTAAATAGGAGGTTTAAAAAAAATTATAAAATGGTCAAAATTAGTTTACGCCGCTTCGATGTTATTTTACCGTGATTCACAAATGAAGACTTTCCATCACCAGTAAGTTATAGAAAAAGTAGATTTTCGGAAGTTTCATAGGGGTTACTGTTCACAATAGAATCATAATGCTTAGGGGGATCCTTACTTTTTGGTTCAAATAAGAATTATTCGAACAAGACCTCCGGGCGAAATCAAACAATATTATTTGCCGCCCTAAAAACAAAACCAGTTTGAGTAGAGCAATCAATTAAAAAAAAAAATGCGCTTTTTCCAGTTAGAATAAAAACTTCTACTTACCTCGTTAACTTCAAAAGGGAAACTATAACCAGAATTATTACTACACCTGCCAAGGAGAAAATAAGTAAATCAAGCATTTTTAAAAGATTTAGTTTGTTTGGTCGCTTTTTTTTACAGTTTGCAAGGAATATAATGAACACGTGCAAATTGAATGGTCGAAAGCGGAAGTAACAAACCGGAAGACACTGCATCATGGGCCAATAATGTTTTTCATCTAAATCTAAATGTTTTTTCTATCCAAATCTAGATGTTTTTGGTTGCATCTAGATACCAGAAATTTCTATTCGGATTATTTTAAATAGAATAAGTGATATCTTCAATTTGACTTTATAGTAATGAAAAAGGAGATAGACTCAACAAAATAAGTATTATTTTCATTAGATTTATGATAAAAGTGTTATATTTTTTTCTAAATAAGTAATATCTTAAATTTGATTTTACAGTAATAAAAATGTATTCAATATTTTCTCTCAATAATAAATATTTCTTGATTTTTTTTATAGTTATGAAATAAGTAATACTTATAATAAAATAAGTAACATTTCTTTGATAATTTACAATAATACAATAAGTTTTATTTTTAATGAATCAAGTGATATTTAGATAAAATAAGTGAACAATGAAGCCACATTCACTCATCAATAAGTGGATTCATGAAAATTTACTTGATTTTAGATATATATCAGGAAAATCTAGATGTTTCCAGATGTTTTTCTACTGAATTTTAGATGTAAATATCAAAATAAATTTGGTAAAATTTATCTTCAAACAGCTGAATTAAAACCTACTTTTCCAGCCTTGAAAAATCGACCGAACATTTCTTTACTGACACACACACTCCCACGGTAACGTAGCGAAAGTTTTGACTGGAAAAGATATTATTCTGTTAGATTCCCAAAGCAATTAAACTTGCAGAAATTGTGTATAGTTTTAGTACTGAATGGACTGTCCAACTTTGAAAATACTTGTTTGTTTGTACTGTACTGTGTCCAGTTCCTGTTACAAGTCCAAGTTGGGACATCATTTTATTTCGTAGTAATCTTTTTCTTGATTATTTAATCAATCTTACATTGTTTTCGTTTGCGATGCCAAAGTCATTTTTTAAATAAACAATATCGCATTTTCCAGCGTCAAAGACACAACTTTCTTCCCCCAAATAAACCTTGAAAACCTTGTTTCCTCGAAGCCGGATATATAACGCCAACGATAAACATCTTTGAGATTGTAATTTGACCCCCCTCAAAATGAATTGTATTTGAGCACCTACGTGACCCCAGAATTAACTCTATGTGAGATCCTGTGTGGGCCCCAGAATGAACCCTATAATCTATCATTTAATGAAATAAAACAATGATTAATAATCACCAAAATTCATTAAAGTTCAAGAAGCATTTATATCTGTAGATTCATTACTATTGGCTCCGCGACGCCCATGATAAAGATATCTTAGGAAGGTCTATGTCCAGCGACAATGCTAAAATGCATTGACTGTCAATAAAATCAAGCTGCAAAATGCTAAAAGATATTTAAACCAGAATATTAAAAAAAAAAAAAATGTATAATCAACACCGATAGTCAGTATTTGCTCAATATTATATGGTTGGTTGTTTTGACTATGACCAGCTGTTTTTAAATAGTTTTTCAATAAATCATTCTCAGATCTTTTCATGTTGAATTTGGTGAAGCAACAGGTAGTTTTCATCTACCTCGTATCAGTCAGTAGTTACCTGGCAGTAATCAGACCGACGATAGGATTGCAATTGTTTCCCTTGCTCCTCATTAGATTATGATGTTTGTAGGTTACAGAAGTTAAGTGGATCAGAAATTGGTTGAAGCTTTTCCTGAATTTCTCCTCATTGTTTGACCATTCCTTCTCCAAATTGGACTGGAATCTGTTGAAATTCTCTGCAGTGACCAGGACTGGATTGAGATCACAAGGGGTCCTATGCCACCCATACTTTTGGGGACCACCATATCAAAATTATATGAGATCTGAACACTAACTTTATATTGAAATGTGAAAGAAAAAGAAAAAAAATAGGAGAAATTTTTCAAAATTTCAAGATCATAATTTGACAATGTAGAAAATATGCAATGAATTATCAAGATAGTAATAACAGTTATTCACAAATGTTAAAATAAGGCGTCTCATGAGGAAAAAAATGGGTATTTTATCCATGAAATGATATCTTTATTCCCGTGTTGTCTGTATTTTATTTATGATTGATCTTTTTCTACAACGGAATCGTGATAAAGTTCAATATTGCTGCCATATTTGTGGGCCCCTTTAATGTCTTGGAGCCCTACACCATGGCCTAGTTTGCATATTGGGTAATCTGGTCCTAGCCCTGACATTGACTTTCCCCCGATTTAAGCTCTTACTTGTTTGTCATCAACTCTTCAGTAGATTTTTTTATAATTTTTCCCACATTGTGCATTATCATGGCATTTTCAAATAAAAGAATTTCCTATTCGATTGGTTACAAGTTACAAGTTATTCAATATGCAAAGCAACATGGGAACAGGGCCGCAGAAAGACTTTTTGGATCGCCCCCAACTGAGAAGATGATTCGTTATTGGAGGAAGCAGGAAGGAATGTTAAAGCCTGTGTCAAGAATGAAATGTAATCTGCACGTATCAAAACCCAAGTGGAAAGAACTGGAGGAAGAATTAAAGAACTGGATTGATCAAGAGAGAAGTTTAGGTCGGTCAATGTCAACAAAAGCTATTATTAACGAAGCAAAAGCGAGGGCCACTGTGCAAGGCCTTGAGGACTTTCAAGGTACATCAAGCTGGTGCTATAGATTCATGAAGAGACAAGGATTGGCGTTGCGAACTTCAACAAGAATCGAACAAAATATATCGAACGACTATAAAAATAAAATGATTGAATTTCACAAATTTATAGTCAGTGCAAGAAAAGAATTTGAATATGAACTTGGACAGATTGGAAATATGGATGAGGTTCCTTTAACGTTTGACACGCTTTCAAATCAAACAGTGGATGCCAAAAAACCATCGAAAACAAAAACGACGAAGACATCAGGAAATGAAAAAGACCATTACACAGCAGTGCTATCATGTTGTGCTGATGGTACAAAACTTCCACCCTTATTGATTTTTAAAAGAAAAACATTGCCTCTCGACAAAATTCCATCTGGAATTTTTATTCACTTCCATCCAAAGGGATGGATAGATGAAGAGGGAGTAAATGTATGGTTTGATAAGGTGTGGTCTCGGCGTCCCAATGGACTCCTCAAAAAACCATCCTTACTTGTTTGGGACCAGTTTTGTGCCCATGAAACTGAAGCAACGAAAGAAAGAGCACAAATACTGGAAACAAAACTGGCCTCGATCCCTGATGGTTTAACGTACCAGCTGCAACCATTGGTGACGTCGATCAACAAGCCTTTTAAAGCATTTATCAGAGAAGAATGGAATAAGTGGATGACGCTCAAAGTCCATGACATGACAGTAACTGATCATGTTGAAAAGCCAACAATCACTCGAGTGTGTGAATGGGTTGTAAAATCATGGAATGCCATTAAGACTGAAACAGTGATAAAAGCTTTTAAAAAATGTGGCCTCAGTAGGGCTTTAAATGGATCAGAGGATGACGTTCTGTTTGAAGATAGTGATACTCTGGACAATAATACCAATGCTTCTGATACTGTCAGTGATATGGATGATGACAGTGAACTTTCAGGATTTGAAGAAGTCGATGCTAACAGCGATTAAAACATCTTTTGTCTCCTTTATTTTGTATTGTTTTAATCTTCATTCTCATTTCACTTGTATTAGTCTATTTAACATTAACAATACTGTACATTTAATTCAATGTTGAACAACTGTAGCCATGGAAGATGGCCAAGCATTCTATCCTTTTTAATATCTGCGTGGGTTTATATTTAGAGAAAAAGGCTTTTTGACCTTTTCGGGGGCCTTATTTTGATGGGTTTATTATTAATATCTTGGTTCTCCAGAATCTGGATGTTTCTAGATATTTTTTAAAAAACTCTATTTTAGATATTTTCCAGTGGTAAATACCAGTGATGTCATAAATAGAATTCTTTCTGACCATATTTGTTCTTTAATGGAAATTTTTTACCTGACTTCGAATTTAACGCTACACTTGTTCAATTATTATTTCATATTTTAATCTTTTCCTATTTTGTTATTTTATCTTGATTTGTTTTATTTTCACTGCAGCAAAGACCTTTCTCACTTCAGCCATACACCTGTAGGTTTTTGGCCTAAAAGAGGATCAAAAGATGAGTCCATTAAATTGGTGGTTTGAAAACTTTGAAATTTCAGGGACCCTTATTTTTAGCATTTATAATTTAAACTGTAATCAATGAACTACAATAATAGACAATTTTTGACCTTTAAAAATCATATTTGTTCTGGATGGATCACATTCATTCAAATTCCAATACATAGTAAAGGTTTGGTTACATTAATTATGCTTTCTAAGAGTTGTGCAATGGATAATGCTGTTTCTCTGCCACAAGATTCACCATGTCAGCTTCTCAGGAAACACAACTGTGGACCCTTGAGCATTATTCGTTGGACATGTCTCAAAACCCCAACGTTGAGAAGTAGACACAGAGAACCTGGCACAATTGAATCTTCTCCATATTTTATCATTTGAATGAAATCAAACCCTGTAAACATGACTTTTTTACATAATTGTGTTCAGTATGGCTTCCTTTTTTGATCAGATTAGTTATCAAACAATCAATTCTCCGAACAAAATACTCTTCTCTAGCTCAGATAATCGAGGGTTAACTGTAAGAGAAGTTATTTTTTTTTTCTATTTACTTACCTGCTTCTCTCCCCAGCTTGATAACAATTTCAACTCTTGAGAAACTAAATATATTTCCTTGATCTTTATCATCATGAGTTTTGTGATGTCAATCTCCTCAAAACTTTCCTAAATACTTTTGCAGTTTGTTGATCTGGCTTGCTTTATATCACGTATATGGGCTGCACCTGTGGAGCTAGAGGGCTGAAAATTTTAACATTTATTTTGTTATACCTAGAAATAACTTTTCTTTTTTTTAACAAACTTCCCCCCCAAATAGGTTTTTAGAAGGGAGGGGTTCATTTTGCAATGTAAGTTTATGCTAAGTTGGTCCCTTAGTTTGTGTCAGGCTGCGTTTATGCGTGTCTTTTTGAAAATTCAGATTTTCTCAGTGATCACTGCCCAACAAAATGTGAGAGAAGATTGATCACACCAACAAAGCATTCTCACCAAAAAACTTGGTCATATAATGGTGTAAGTAAAAATGTCTTTTTTCAAAAGAATTTTTTTTGGTCTTCATGATCATTTTGGACCAACTTGCCCTGTTATTATTTTTTTTTCAGTAATTTTTCATGAGAGATTTTTTTCTCTTTTCCATAATTATTTCCAATACATGTGTGGGCAACAGTAATTCATTAATGTGAAATATGGATATTCACATTTTTTGGGGGGCTCACATTCGTTTCAGTTTTCTCAAAAAAAAAAAAAAAGGCAGTTCTTCAATGATTGTTAGTAGTTGTCATTTTCATATTTCAATACCTGGATCTCTGTGATAGGGCCTTTTTCCCCTCCGTATTTTCATTCCAGGTTTATTCAATTATCAACTGATTTTTGTCTAGAGAAGGCTGGAGAGCACAGCAGCCAAAACGATGTGACTATAATAACAAACATTAAGTCAATAGACCAAGTAAATCAGAGTATAACATGATCAATGGATCTGCTGTCTATTTTTTTTTTTTTTTTTTTTTTCTTACAAAACCAAAATAGAAAATCTTGGGCCAAACTTAAAAATGTCTGGGTCAATTATTTTTTTTTTTTTTTTTACAAAAATGAGTTACTTCCCCTCCTCATAATAAATCGGTTAGTTATAGACGAGGGTAAATTTTTATTAAAATTCAAATTAAATTTCGTATTTTTTTTGCAAAAAGTGATTTTACAAATCAAAAAAAAAAAAAAAAAATAATTCATTAAAAATGTCAAAAATTCTAATTGTTATTGATTTTCATTTTTTTCTTAGCAACCACTAAAAAGAATAAAATAGTCACCATTGAAAATGTTTTTATTGTACTTTCATTTACTCATTTTTCCAGGGTAATTATGTCCTAATGAGACAATTTGAAGATCTTATTTAATGATACTCATTTCCAAAGAAACAATAATCATTTATCCCAATTCACAAAATTTAATGTTAATTTCAGAATAGTGTTCTGTTGACTACTAGCAGATTTTTATCATTTTTTGTTCTTTCCTTTTCAACTATTCTTTAAATTCAGCAATTTTATTACGTCATTAGAACATGAATGAAATCATGTTTTATCAGTTGTGTCCTTTCTCTCTATTCATCATTTAAATTTTATAATCTTTTCACCAGAAGTCTGAACTTGTCATTGTTGTTAGGTTAAAAAAATAAAGTCAGCTCCAACAATAGTAGGAGGTTAACACACACATTCACACAATAGTTCAAGAAAATACACACTTCTGCTGGGTTATCATTTTTTTTCTATCCTATCCTCTCTCAAAATAAAGACGGGGGGGGGGGTCTTGGGCAAAGGAGGGGAAGAGAGATAGAAGGATTAATGAAACAAATTTTCTATGATCACTAATGGGACCCTGGAGCAGGAGTTTGTTTTTCAAATTAGTTCTTGAAAATCCCCCTGCCCCAAATTTTAGTAGGGATTTCGTTTGCGATGTAAATTTGTCAAACAAGCTGAAATACCAAAAAGTTGACAAGGACAAGGACAAGGAGAAAATGTCTACCCCCCCCCCTCGAAATTGGTAGATTTTTTTTTTAATTCTGCACCATTTTAACATCGTTGAGTGCAGGGGTGATAGTTCTAAGATTATTAAAAAACTAATGAATCATTTGCTTTGTTTTGTTGACAGAAATACTGAGGTACACACCAACAGAATTCATTGGGATCCTCAGATGTAGGAGAGATCTTTATCTCGTTTAAATAAAAACTATGTATTTGGTCACTGTGTGAAAAAAAGAAAAAAAAAGAGAGAGAGAGAAATAAAAATAAAAGAAATAACTCCACAGAAAATGATATCAACCATGACACAACATGCATACATAGTGTCACCTGAAAATTGGTGCCCCTGACACAATTCAAGGGGGAGGGGGCTAGATTCTACTTTTGATTAAAAAATGCCAACAGTAAAAAACCTATATAAGATGTGATATGAATAGAATTTGAATGAAAATGGTGTAAAAAAAAGTTGCTGTTTGTAACCCCTGAAGTTGGGTTTTTATCAGTCTTATATTTTGTTATGAATAAGTCATTCATGTTGTCTGCCTATTACATTGACCAACAAAGCTGTTTGGTATCTTGAGTGCCTTATATTGCGTTGGCAAAGGCAGTACACTGTTGTGAACAGAAAAAGGTGAGGGTTTCTCAAAGGAGAATCTATGTGTAAATAGAAAATCTACCCACAATTCAGGGTTGATACTAAAGAGGTAAATACAAAGAAACAAAATCAAACCTGGTCCCTGTAGAATACAAGAAGCAAAAGGAACGTAATTTTAAAACCTTTTATAGAAGTTTGTAATGACTCTGTTTGCTTCTTTTTACGAGAAGCAGAGGGAATCAAATTTAAGAAGATGTCAAGTTTGTTTTGAACATTTCAAACACTACTTTTCATCTTTGATGTAGTTACGATATCCTGGCCATTCATTTCTACAACACCCTCCCGGTGTAGAATTCAATATCCATGAATAAAGAGGGCCTCTCCTATTACGCTCTTCTTTCTATGGTTTAAAGCCAGAACCCCTCCCAAATGAGCGGAATCAAACAGAAAAGTTAAATTCACAGATATTATAGTTTACACCCGAGGAGCCAGAGAAATGAATCAGTTGATACATCAAAGATAAAAAGATTTCAAAGTATTCGGAACAAAGTTGGTATGTTAATGATTCTTCTCAAAGTTAAAGAGAAGATATAAGAAGGCTTTTAGATAGAAGTTTGTGATGATCAATTAAATAATTTGGGGTTATTCTTCATTTAAAGCAATTGTTAATAAATCATATCTTATTTTGCTTCTCATACTTTACCCCCAAACCACACGCCCTCCTCTCAGCTTTGCACTTTGAGGTAAGAAGAAACACAACAGTTGAAAGATTTATGAATTTCATTTGTCTCTATATAAACATTCACAATTTTTTTTTTGTATAAAAAAAGCATTCCTATATAATATATTACATAATATAATTACGTATGTATATTATATGTAAAAAATTTTTTATTAAAAAGAAAAACCATCAGTCATTGTCCCCAACCACAATGGCAGGTTTCTGCAACATTTTCCGCCTGAAATATCGCTGTTGTGCTTCAATAAAAGCATCACCAACCGTGCGTTTGGCATATCTTGCAAGCGGATCCTTGGGTTGGGGGGTTTCAGATTTTTCAGTAGCTGTGTCAGAAGGAACAAGTATCGGACTGTCCATTTTTTCAGAGTCTGCCTTAACTGGCGAGTTACCATTTTCAATCTCAATAATTTCTATAGGCGAGTCATTTAACTTCTTGATCATCTCTCTCTTTTCTTCCAATTCTGAAGATTTTTTGTCCTCACGGCTTCTAGCCGCTCGACTCCTCTGACGCTCTTCTGAATGTGAATCTCTAATTTCAATGCGACTAGAGGAGTTCTTTTGTTCCGGTCGGTTCTTAACATAGCGATCGGATCTATCTCTAGAACGAGACCGAGATTTCCTGCTAGCTCTATCTGTCCTGTCTCTAGAATGAGATCGAGATTTCCAGCTACTTTTGTCCGTTCTATCTCTGGAACGAGATCGATTTTTACTATATTTGTCCATTCTATCTCTGGAACGAGACCGCGATTTTCGGCTATATTTATTATAGGCTCTATCTCTAGAACGAGACCGAGATTTTTTGTTGAATCTCTCTACCCGATCCCTCGAACGGGAACGAGACTTTTTGTAAAATCTGTTGCCTCTGTTTCTGTCTCTGGATCGAGATCTTCTGTCGTGCCTATCAAATCTGTTTCTCTCCCTCGATCGAGAACGCGATCTCCTATTGAATCTGTCCCGGGACCGAGATCTCCTCTCGTACCTGACAGGCCGGTACCGATTGTCACGGTAATTCTGTCTGCCATCCTCTCTCGATCGGGATCTCGAGTATCTGTCTCTGAATTTCTTGTAGGGAGGCTGGTGCCGCTCATGAGATCTAGACCTTGAACGTGAATAATGGTTTTTCTGACCGCGGCCCTTGTTTTCTGAAAAGCCAGATTTTGTCGCAGCAGTTTTCCTCCTTCTTGCTTGTTCATTGTCACTATGGTCATCGGAATCAGATTGGTAACGTTTCTGGTTCTTCGAGAAGTGCTTTCTACTGTCTTCAAGCCCCGCTCTTTGATTTTCACTGGGTTTACTTGATGCAAAGGCCTTCTGTTTACGGCTCTTATCTTTCCGACTGTTGGCTGAGGAAGAAGAAGATGACGAGGCAGCTGATGATGAGGAGGACGATCTATGTCTCGAACGTTTCCGAGGCTTTGATTCATCTTGAGAATTATCGTCTGAAGATGTGGGCTCTGGTTTTCGATAATGTTTTCCTTCCCGCCTACAAAATAAAATGAGAAAATTCATTTATTGTACTTTCTGAATCCCACCATGGCATACAAACTGGTTGAAAGAAGAAGTGTACAAATGCAGCTTTTCTAGGTAGGCTTACTTTTGGCAGCATTTTACAAGGTTTGATCTTTTGTTGGACCACTCCCTTTTTTCAACTTCTGACTTTACCCAGTGCCTAAAACTGGTTCCAATAGGCCCCTAATTGGCTGTATATGCATGCAAAATTCACATACGTTTTCCCCTTTCAGGGAGGAAAAAAAAAAAAAAAAAAAAACCAGAAGTGGGGTCAGCATTCACTCTCACCCCAATGATAATGATGGGGAAGGTTTTAAAAGTAAAATATATATGACACCACAAAGCCAACAAGCTTTATTTACTAGCTGGACCCATGGAGATTCCAGTTTACTCCCACATATACTTTTTTGCAATAAAAGTATATAATTTGTCTTCAAGTAATTTATTTACCTATCAATATCAACTATAATAACATGCAAAGGCAAATAAAACTAATACATCTGTTATTATCATTGATTACTTTTGCTGTCTTTATTCCTGTGGTATACTAATACTTCTATAACGTGATTAGCAGGCTTCAGATGTGGGTGAAGAGTAATGAATTAATGACAGTTCTAATAAACGTTTAGTCCCTTTAGCTCCAATCCAATTATAAGCACCCTTTTTCAACCTTCCCCTTAATTCAAAACCTCTGGCTACAATACACTATTACAGCTAAAGATTAGACTTTTAGCAAAAGATAGATAGAAATCAGATCATTATTATTGGGGGGTAAACACAAACCCTACAATATTATTACTCAGTGGCAAATCAACCAAGGTTATTTTTTTGCACTCCTCAAGTGAATGCATTGTAAGGGTTCCTTAATTCAACACTCTTGCCTGCAATGCAACATTTCAGGCTCTCAAACGTCGACCCCCCAACACTCACACACATGAACAAAAATTAGACTTTTTGTATTAACTTACTTGGGTAGAATCTTCTTGACATCCTTCTCCACAGCAATTTTCTCTTTCTCTTCTGATGAAGCCTTCTCTTCTTTCACAGTAACTGAAGATTTTTCACTGCAAACAAAAAAGAGTTAAAATCACTCATTTTTAATAAAGCAAAAGAATTTTGATTGTTTGTAGAAGTGGACAAAACATTAAATGATGTGAGTTTAATTTTACATTATCAACATTCATATTTATTTTGCTACAATTACCAAATAAAGTTTGCTTTAAACATTGAGAATATATATTAGGTCGGTGATTCTCAAAGTATGTGCTGTGGTTCGCCACCCCCACGGGTTTCGCGGAATATTAAAAAATTCTAGGCTCAGGTTAATTTTCAACTACTTATCTCTGCAAAGCAGGGTTTTCAGCAGTAGCAGTAATAAAGTATTGTACAAAAAATGTGGGAGGTTGTCTCTGATTTGGTTCTATTCAATATAATCATTATTATTGGATGTTTTTGAGCCCTCATCAAGAATGGTGCCTACTGTAGAAATCAGACTAATTTTCAAGTACAATGTCAAATTAGAACATGATACTGCTCAAGCTGTTGATAACATCCATAAAGTCTTTGGAGTAAACACTACAGAAGTGCAAACTGTTCAGTGTTGGTTCAATAGGTTTAGGTGTGAACATATGGATACCAATGATAAACCCTGAAAAAGGTCCAAATCTGTTTTTCATGATAAAAAAATTATCGACAGCAAGAGAACACTTAGAGCACTTTCTGGGATCTTTAGGATTTCACGAGTCAGTGTATCACATCATCTTAAGGCAACAGGAAAAGTTCAGAAGTTGGAAGAGGAGTTCCAAATGAACTGAATGGAATGCTCCATGACAGTGTCATACCCTACACTTCTCAGCTGACTGGGTCCATGTTTAGAGAATTGAGATATGAAGTCTTGCAGTATCCTCCCTATTCACTTGACATTTCTCCTACAGATTATCATGCTTAGAATTTCATCGGTAATGTAAGATTCAATAGTAGGAAAGCCATAATTTCTGCTTTTACAGATTTTAACCAGTAAACTTATCATAAGGGAATCATTGGATCAAATATTTACTATTTTTTTAATGTCAACATCATCCATCAATTTACCATTGAGAAACCAAACATTCCATAAGTAAAAACCTGATGAAATTCTATGGTTACTCTTCTGGTTGATTCAGTAATTGGTGCATAACTGAATATTTATACATTACTTTAGCAAATCTGACATGATTGAGACGTGAAGAATATCAAAATAGTGAAAATGTAGAATCACAAATGCATTACTTCTGAAATATTATGTAAATCTGTACAAGTTACATAATAAGGGAATAAAACATTTAATGATTTTTTGATGAAGCAATTTACTGTACAGGCTTATCTTTAATCAATATCTGCAGTGTTTTTGCTTTACAGTATGGGAAGCATTACCTTTATTCACCCAAGCCATAACTGAGATGAAGTAAGAGCAAAAGATGTTAATGAATGCAGGGAAACAAGCAGGAATTGCTTGTCAAGGTTTGCAAAAGTGCAATCAAAACAATGCACAGCAGGTGGGTGTGATACCACTAGGAAATTTGAAATTAGAGCTTCAGGGGAAAATTTGAAATCAGTGCCGAAATAATGAAGTAACCAGATTGGTGGAGATCTACAGTTCTATGAATAGAACCAAAAGGTGAACTTACGTTTCTTTTTCTTCTTTTGTATCTTCTGGATCACCCGTCTGTTGATGGTAAAGATATCTATAGAAACCACTCATGTCTTTTTGTTTGGTGACATCAAGGAGGGCTAAAAGAGAAAAAAGACATTCCTTTTATTTCAATCAGAATCTAAGATGAAAACAATGGAAAATACATAACATGTTCAGGAAATTTACAAGCCAGGTGTCAAGAAGTTTTTAAATAGAACTTATTGGAAATATTTGCCTCACAATCCACAGGTTAAGCAAGATGAAGTCTGACAGTAGTAGTCCTCCAAACACCTTTGTAAACAATTTGTCTCTTAATCAGGCAAGTGCAGAAGTCATCACTCTAGATTTTCATGGTTCATAATTTGTAATAGTTTTACTATGTGATTGAAAAGAATTTTTTAAATGGTCCTCTAAACAAGTTCATCATCTTCAAAAACAAACATCTGAAATGGAAACATACATTTACAACAGATCACGAGCCACTTAATGTTCTGATTGGAGGGGGGGGGGGGGAGCCTGAAAAGAAAAATGATTTAATGATAATGAAATTGCAAAGCAATGAGTAAAAACTAATGGTACTATGTGGATACACAGAAAAAAATCCATAACAAAATCTTAAGCCAGTGTTGGCCGAAAAAAGTTACTCACCTATTCCTGTTTTCAAATTTGAATATTAGGATTCTATTTTACAAAACAAACAATAATATACATTGATCTTTTTTTTATTCAACATAAAAATACAGTTCGATTATGAAAATAAAAAATTTGAATAAGAAGAACCGATGTTTGAAACGTAAGTTAGAATGTAAATATGAAAAAAAGAAAAAATTGTTTGTTTCATTCATTTGCATGTAAATAATTGTTTGTTTAGTAAAATTCCAGAAATAAAATACTTCATGGAGAAAACAATTAGAATACAATCATAATAACGTTCAAATTTGAAAACAGGTAAGTAACTTTATCAAGTTAACACCCTCATGAGACTTGGTGAGGGATTTTCCCTGCGTGAATGTCAGGATTCCTGTACTGACATAGTACCAAATTAATAGTGATAATTACCATCCATTTCTGCTTCTTTTTTCTCCCGTTCCTCCTCTTCTTGCATTTCCAACAATTTCTTTTTGTAAGCAGACGTCACAAACTCTTCTTTGTCTTTGAACTCTTCCCCTTCTGCTTGACGTTCAAGTTGGATTTTCCTTTCCATTCGCTTCTCCTGGTCTTTCTTCCTCTGGTTAGCAGATTTCAGCAAATCCTCAATATATTTTGGCTACAAAATAGAATAAATAACAGGATATTAAAATAATTGACAGTCGTTTGTATCTCAATTTTAAAAAATTGCCACCAATCTGTGCACATATGTAATTATCCAACAAATGAAATGAAGAGAAAAAATTCACCCACTCCTGTGTTCATATCAGAAAGGTTGATAAAAATGAATAGAATGACACCCAGACCCAAGACCAGGTTCTGTTCTGACTGGTAAGTTGTATCTTGAAACGGTCACAAGTCAAACGTGGTGTTTGTATGCTATGCTTCACCATAAAAAACCTAGTGCATTGCCACCTTAACACTTTTATTCAATGTAACCAATTAAATTGGGATTTTTCTGGAAATCACCCTCAAAATTGAAAATAAAAAAAATAAAAACATCATAATTCGCAACCTTGCTTTTATCCCCATACAAATTTTTAAAATGAAATTGAAAACAAATACATAATTGCATTTTTAAAACGGGTAAAAAATTGTATTCAGTTAAGTAATCTTCCAATGACTGTATAAAGTGAAGTGTTCAAATGTTTGCACATTTCAAATATGGTTTGGTGAAGACTACTGTCCCATTGCATAGAGTCACCTACTGGCCAACTACTAGCTGTTACTATTATCTACCATTATCATCACTGTTATGCATTGGTAGAGAGAATGTAAAAACGATGATGATGTGTTGCCAGCTTTATTCTGGAGGGAAACTATGTATTCATGATATTTACATAGTACGTATTTTTTTCAATGAATAAGTATATTTATAAACTCTCTTGCACTTCATCAGCTCTTATACACACATATGACTATGTTAATTTTTATATTTACTTATAGTTTTTTCGACTTAAGAATGTAACTTTTATATCCACATATTTTGTCCGTAAGTCGGGAAGAGGGAGGATATCTTTATTCAGTACCATTTATGGTATAAAGCAGTGGTTTGGAAGCCTTGAAAACCCGACAATCCCTCCCATAAAGGAAATATTCCAGTGGACACTTATTTTCAGCATCTACTTTTTGATACTAATTAATGAACTACAATAATAAACATATGGTACAGGTCTGAGTACAATTTGTTTTTCAATAGTACTGCAATGGATTATCCCATGGATCCAGCTGGACAGGTAATCCAATGTAGTGTTCGGCTTATTGTCTAACTCAGCTATCCTGATCTTTAATCCATGGGATTAATTCAAATTTTCAACTGCAGATCCTGAAGGGGTCCACGGACCACAGTTTAAAACCACTGGCATAAAACATTATCATATATATTGAGAATTTTTGCAACAGCCAAAAAAATGAACTTCATTAAAAATAGTAAATTTGAATTCCAAAGTAAATCACAATCTTCAAGGCCATTTTAAGACCTTATAATCTAACTGTATAAAGTGCATGAAGACTACATTTAATTAAGAAAAACTTCTGAAAATATAAAATGTGATAACTGAAGCCTTGTTCTAAAATATCGAATGTAGATTAAAGAAAAAATGAAGAACGAAACATCGAATCATAAGAGTTTGGAAAATTTGGGAACTATTTAAGGGCATTAATCAAGGTAAGAAAACTGCAGACAAACTACTTACTTTCTTATCTGACTGATTCTTCAAGCGAACATCAGTCTTCATCTTTTCTGCATGGATATCATCATAGATGTTGTCATACTCATAGACATTTGGATCATCATTTAAGGCTTTATCAATTTCAAGCTGAGTCTGGAAAAAAGACAATTTGATAGGATTCTTCAATTTTATAGGTTTTATCAATTGGTTAACTTTCCCATACTTAGCGAACAGTTTTATGAATGTTAAATTCAATAGAAAAAATTCCAAATACATTTAGAATTTATAATGTAATGAAAGAACCATGATCTTTGGAGGTTTTTAATGTTACTAATCCTATATTTGTAGCAAACAATTTATTTCGTGTCACTCACAGCTAGGTCAGTGAGGGGGTTTATAGATGAGGGGCCTTTGGATTGCATTACTGACCATAGTATAGAGATTGGTCTCCACTTAGAGGGACGAATAGAATTACCACTGGAGACCCTCTACACGATCCCCAGCAGCTTACGGTACTTGGCATACCTGTTCGGTCACCCATCTAAGAGCTAACCAGGCTCTACATAGCTCAACTTCAATGACTGTAAGACAACCGGTGTATCCAATGTAATTGGCCCCAACGTTTATAGAAGTAATTATCTGCTGGATTACAAGCAAGTTTTCAAGTCCGAAATATGTCATTTTGCATCTTGAATGATATTTACTCAAATTCACTCAATAGAAAAAGTCACACGACCAACCTCTTCTTGCAACATGTCATGTTGGGAGTGATCAGTTAAGATTTGAAAAGGGGAGGGTTGATCAATGGAGAAGTTACTTTCTTTGCCTTCTTGAGGGACAATGATCAGTAACAAAATCTAAATTTTCAAAAAACAAGTATGAATGCTGCCGGACACAAACCAGCAAAAAACTACATTGCAAATTGAACCCTCCTATCAGGGGAGGAAAAAAAAAAAAACACAATTTCTAGACACAATAAGGAGTAAATGTTTAAATTTTCAACCCTTATAGCTCTATGGGTACATCTTGAAAACTGAAGAAACCTATGTTGACCGATTTGGTGGATGTTTTCTAAGAAGTTATTTAAATCTTTTTTAGAAAACTCTGTTGCCAATAAAACATTGATCCTCCACTCTATCAAAAGTCTAAATTTTTTTAAAAAGAAACGTGAATGCTGCAGGACACAAAATAATGGATCGATTTAGAATTAACTTACATTGCAGATTGGTTCAACTACTAAAAATCTATTTAGACAGAACTCATTGAAACTTCATCAAGACAGGTCTGGTTAGTCATTCATTAGAAACCATCACAATACCAACAATCTTTCAATTCCATTTTAGCTGCTTATTATTTTGCTTCCTTGTTCTTTATTCAATATTGAAAGACAACAAAGTCATCAAACTTCACAATTAGCAACAATTTATGCACACAGTAATTTCATTATAGAACGATGACAGTTCCAAAGAATAAAAACTAGAAAGCACATACTCTGCCAACACTGTACACTAACAGTTGAATGAACATTTTTTCAAATAAAAAAAGGAAAAGAACTTGAATGTACAAATATTGAATTACTTCCCTAGAAATCTAGAAATTAAGTTTCTTTTTTCCAATTGAAAACAAATTCCATCTCACACAGAACCAGAAAAACAAAATCAGCATTTCCGCTTGATAAGCTTGTACAAACACATTCCACATGGAGTGGATTCAAACTCATTTTTCTACTATCTAAATAGTACGAAAATAAAGCAAAAGCAAAACTCCTGTCCCTCAAGAGACAACTCTGATCAGAATCAGTGATGATCCACCATTTCCTTTGCAAGTGTCAGCTGAGTGATTCTTGCAAATCTCAAGTCTGGTCCTTTATTCTTAAAAGTTTTAAAGATCCCCTCCCCTGGCAGGAGGCAAGTCCACAAAAAAGGTAAAGTGTACTTAATAAGCTGCTGAGTGCACAGGGAAATTTGTCCTAATGCGCATAGCAGGATTCAAACCCAGGACCTTCTGCATGTACGGCAGACATGCTAACCATTACACATCTGAGCGGCCAAAAATAAAGCTACCTCTATATCATTATTATAATAATGATAATAATAATTATAGCACCATACATAAATAATAATAATCTATACATATCAAAACCATTAGTCACCAAGTTGGTTTGTATGTTTGTTTCATGATGAAGACATGAGCTTTTCTTTCCTCTCTTCGAAGCTGATCAGAGAGAAGAAGACTGATGTGGCCAGTGGCTAAAGTGTGACCAACTGCAGTAGCTGACACAAATTTAGTTTTACTCTCTTCCTCTCTTTAGAGCTGATTGAAGAGAGGGGGACTCATGTGCCTGAAAACAATGTTTAAAAATAAAAATTCTTCTATCATTAATCTATTCATAGATAACATAAAAATCCCATTATTTTTAACAGGTACCACACTAGTAGTAAACATAAAAAGCAAAGCGACAATTTTTCTTACCTGTTTTTTAACTTTGCTTTTAAGCGATTCCTTTTGGAATGAACTGACAGCAGTCTGACCATCTTCATCGCTGTCATCTCCAAAGATGTTCGGTTTCCCAGGAACAAATCCATTTGTCTTTTTGGCAAAAAACAAACCATAACTGGAAAGAGAAAAATTTGGTAATAATCATTCTGATCTGAACCAAATGCATAAAGTCTGGTTAGTCACTCAATAGAAACTATCATGTGACCAATATCTTTAGGTACATGCTATATTAGGGGTGTGATCAATTAAAAGATAGGAGAAAAGGTGTGATCACTGAATAAGTTACTTCCTTCTCCTTTTGTTGAGAGATGATCACCAAAAGTCTTAATTCATTGAGAGAAAAAAAAAAAACAATTTTAATTAAAAAATAACGTGAACTCTGCAGCACATAATCTAATGGACCAATTCAGCATAAACTAAAGACTGGGGAGAGGGGGGTTAAAAAAAGCCCCCCCCCCACATAATGAAGAATGAATGAAATTTTCAGCCTTCTACCTCCACTGGAACAGCCTGTATACATGACACATACATTACCCACCCCACACACAGACAGAATCACTTAAAAACTGAAGAAGTCTATGTTGACAGTTTACAATATTACCCCCCCAAGTTATTCCTTCTTTGAAATCAGGTATGTTGACCCTCACTAACAACTAATTTATTTGTTAAAATTGTTAGCTTCATGTTCGAAGGGTTAAGCCCCAAGACAGCAAGTTCAAACTTTACCAGTGGATTTTTAAAGGGGAATTTGCTCATTATTTCTCATCTATGTATTTTTATTACTATTTATTTACTTACCTGTGCCGTCAAAAATGATGGCATTATTGAAATATATTGATCCACATATTTTATATGAATGATAGAGATTAGTATAGCAGAGAGCTTGGAAAATAGCATCTGGTTGACCACAATTGGATCTTTTTGTTTTTATAACTTTTTCTACTACTTTATTATTCTTTAAATTCAACATTACTATTACATCATTTAAGCATGAATGAGATTCTATCATACAACGTCTGTTACACAGAAACATCTGCACTTGGCTAAATACTGAATGTATGGGTTCTTATTCCAGGCATTCTTGGTGCTGCTTCTCCAATGACAAAATTCAAGATATCAAAAGGCGTTTTGAAAAAAAAAAAAGAAAAAAAAAAAGGTAATTTATCAAGATTTTAGGGAGAGGGCTTCTATTTAAAATGTACTTCTGAAGCTATAACTGACTTGATTTTTGCCATTCCAACAGTTTTGGAGAATTCAGTTACTTTTCTAGTGAGAGTTGTAAAATTTTTTGTGCTTTCATTCAGGTTTTGTGACATCATCACACTTGTAGTTCCTTCAGGAAATGCAGGTTCTGGTCTATTTTTAACATTGTAGAATGGGAAGTTATAAATAGTCACTAAATCTGGAGTGAAACAAAGATTAATTATTCACCCCCCTCACACACACACCCTTTGACATGTGACCATGTTTCAGTGGATAATGAAACCAGTTTGCATAGAGAATTAAAAGTCCATTTCTTGGGGGTGGGGGAGTGAATCACATGAGATTGAAAAATCTTATTAAAAATTATGAATACAGCAATACCTTGAATAGTGTAGTTATATCATTCTTATATTTGTCTGCACTGTTCAAGGTCTTATAATTCAAAGAGTTTATTCAAATCATCTTCTACTTATTTCCATTTTGTTCACCAATATATCAACCCTACTACATCAAAACTGGCACAAAAATCTGAACCACACTTTTCAAGGCATTGCTACAGACAAATTCAAGAAAATTCTCGTTTCTAATTCTTCTACTTTGTTTCATCCATGTTGGCCTTTTAAGTTATTATCAAATACGGGTGAATATCTCGTATGCAAACTTCGATAAACATTGCTAAGAGGACAAAATTATTCTCATGCAAATCATACCAAATGCAAATGTATATTTTTTACCAGTAGAATTTTTGTTTCAGATCAAAATGAAAAAGCTTGGAAGTATACATGGATAGAGACGGGAAGAGACGGAGGGAGAGAGTCAAATTCACTTTCTTTCAGACCAAATTGAAATACATCGAAAGCAGCTTGCAGAGACAAGTTAAGTACTTTAATGAGAGAGTTGGAAAAGAAATAAGCTGCTCACTGTTTGTGAAGAGAAAAGATGAAGTTTACAAAGTCAGAAGCTATGATCAAAAATTATGTAAACAATAACAATGTTGTAGGTTTTGAGCAGAGTCTGTTCTTGTTGTTACTTGACCATGCAAAAGCCAAAAAACAAAAACAAAACAATCTAAGAGAGAGAGAGTGCCTTGTAACCCGAATGACACTAATTGTCAATTGAACAACCGTTTCCCAGCAATCAAAGCAAGTGAAGAAAAGAAAGACCCCTGTTATTACAGACCAAACCAACTTTAATGAAGCCTTTAACTGACACTATTTGGACATTTAACAAACTCTTCCAACAATTAAGCAATGGGAAATCTTCCAGTGTTTACACAAAGTCATTTTATAACATTAGGTACAAGTTATTAATAATATTATAATTTCCAACCAAACAGCCCAGGCCTGTAGGTATGAACTCAAATGTACATTTAACAAGATATTCAATTAATTCATTGTGTTATGAATGATGTCTTCCTAAATTTTGTCTAAACTATATTTGAAGGTGTTGTGCGATGGCACATCTACAATATCAGCAGGAAGATTATTCCAATCATTAACAACCCATTGTGTAAGAAATTACCTCTAGGAGGTTTAAGTGTGTGATTCTTAAATACCTTCTGAGAAGGTCCTTGAGTAAATAAAATTTAATAGTAAGGTGGTCTCTAAAAAGGAGTGTGGACTTTCCTTTAGAGTTAGTAGTATTGCTTTATTTTCAAATTTCATACTCCAATTAAATTGAAAAACGCAACTAAATTCAATTAAAAATTGTAGTTGCTATGACAGCAGAAAAAAAACAAAAAAACCCCATTGTCCTTGAAGTACAAAAAATGCTGAATTTATATACAGATAGATCGTAAATAATTCAAGTGAATATATATATATTTTTAGATATAAAAAAAAAAAAAAAAGTATTTTTGTATCTTGAGTTGTTTGAACTCAATAGTTTGTTTTTGTTGGTCCTGAGAAAGAAATTTTAAGTTGGTGTTTCATACACCATTTTTACAAGTCATGTATGTTTAATCCAGCAAACTTGGGACCTGGCCATCACTGGACTATAAAAAATACCAGACAACCAAAATTGACCTTCAAGACCCATTTCTTCAAAAAAAAAAAAAAAAAAATCATACACAGATCTGAATCTATAATACTCAAACGAACTCTTGAAAATCATGCGAAGGAACTTCTATTAAGTAGCACTACCTTTTCCAGCAGAGATGTTTAATGCTTATGCTTTCTCACACAAGCACCATCTTCAGCACCTTCCGTTCTTTTGGATGACGTCCTGAACGGCTAAAATACAGCTGAATGAACAGAGTTAACAAGACTGTATTACCAAAACACTTGGCTGCAGTGTAAACAAAGTTTGATGCCTTAGAACTGCCAATAGCGCCGCCCTAGTGGCAGATTCAAAATGATCCAGACCACAGAATACTGAATTACTGGATCAAAGAGATGCCTTTAAGAGTACTTGTATGCACTCAAGTATCAACAAGGCTACAATTAAGGCACATCCATACCTCTTAGATATACCAAGGGGTCACAGCACATTCCACCCAAATAGCTTCCTCTCAAGAAGATCTACTACGTGGAATAAACTCCCTTCAGAATGTTTTCCCAACAAATACAATCGGAAGATTTTTAAATCCTAAGTAAACAAATGCCCTACCCAATGTTAGTTTTTTTTTTCAATTCTCTTATTGCTATTCATTTTTAGCACTTGTAACCTTTATAAGCAATTACCTAAGTAACCTCAGATTTGCTGATGACATCATCCTCTTTGCTGAGAACCATCACAATCTCCAAATAATGTTAGACAAACTGAATGAAGCAAGCAAGAAAGTTGGCCTCAACATAAACTTCAACAAAACAAATGTCATGTACAACAAACATAGGGGACAAAGAAACAATGATCAAAATCAAAAATGCAAAACTGGAGAAAGTAGACCACTACACCTACCTAGGACAGCTAGTTTCCACGAAGCCATCAAAAAAAAGAAATAAAGTGAAGAATCACACTAGGTTGGCAAGCTTGACTTTCAAGGACAAGAAAATTCTACTAGTCCTAATAAGAAAGGGTATACAACCAATGTATCCTACAAATAGTCATCTATTGAGCCAAAACATGGAACCTAACCAGAAGATTGACCCTCCAACTGAGAATTGTGCAACATGCACATGAGAGAATAAAGGACAGCACAGTATATCAGAGAAAAGACAGGAGTTTGAGACATCATAGAAACTGTTAGAAAACTCAAAAGGCAATGGGCTGGACATGTTGCAAGAATGTCAGACAACATAGATTCCCAGAGATCATATGTGAAACTGTGGTCAACAGAAAGTAAGATGGTGTGACAAGCGAGATAAATTCTGAAAGTACTGGCTCTGCAATGTCCATGATAGAGAAGTCTTCTTGGGGAATGTCTATATCCAACAACAAATGCTGACGATGATAAAGATAAACCTTTATAAGTCATTTCAATTTTCTCATTGCTTTTTTAGTCATCATTTCAAACATAATGTTTCCAGCATTTACATTTCCAACATCAATTAGCTATTTAATGTTTTGTTTTCAAATGGTTTCAATTCTGTGGCATAAATAACTCCCTTCAGAGTAACCTTTTGATGTGAAAAATTAGCCAAAAAACATTGTTCAAGGAGACGAAGAGTAAACAAAAAAAATCATGATGTACAATAGTATGATTCTGTAGCCCATTGAATGCTTTCCTCCGTCCGTTATTATTATGGAACAATCTGTTGTCCTCTGTCAGTGAATTCAGGAATAGCTTAATTCACTAAGTTCAGTGGGAGTTATTTCCCCCATTTACCAACATCAAAACAAAATTTCGCCTGAGAAAATATTCTAAAACAAATTTAAAATGTCACAACTCCTGGAATAGTTAACGTAGCTTATTTCTTCTTTTCTAAGTTACTCAGTCCCCGTAAGTTTTGCTATTCTCTAAAAAAAAAACAAAAAAAAAAACTTGATATTTTTTTTCTTAAACGGCAATTGAAAACAAACAAGCGGTTCAGTCTGATTTTGATCCAATGAAATTGAAGAGAATATTATCTGAAATATTTTACAAGTGTAATATGGGGGAGTCATTCTAACACAAAATCGTGTAAATGATTTCTATGATGAAGGATTGTATATACAATTTGGGTAATCCTTACAAATCAGATACTAAAAAACTTGTAATTAATGAAACAAGTTCGAAAATTCACAAAAGTTCCTGGAATTGAAAGTATACTCGAAAATTCATAGAAGGCTCCTCAGAGTATAATCACACAATGTATTGATTAGAAATTAACACAATAATGAAAATAAAAAGTCATGTTTGTTGTGTTCTTTGAAGAAGAAAATAAGATTTAAACATTAATTCATTAATAGAGCCTTCGTATTGAGAATGGGAAAAACCCAGCCATTTTTAGCCATAAAGGAAGGTAGCTTTTTTTTTCGATAATCACAAAAGTCTTTTTAGTGCCTATTTTGCAAAAATTATTATGATTTGTATACACATTGAAATAAATGTTTTAAAGGTTGTAAAAAATGAGAGCAATTCGCAGTTGTGACCAAAGGCGATCAAAAGTTCAGAGAGAAAGAAAAAGTAATTCGATTATAAAAGGTAGAAAAAATGAGAT
Source organism: Thysanoteuthis rhombus (assembly GCA_963457665.1). NCBI lineage: Eukaryota > Metazoa > Mollusca > Cephalopoda > Oegopsida > Thysanoteuthidae > Thysanoteuthis > Thysanoteuthis major. The sequence continues at coordinate 3,244,758 of OY735217.1, forward strand.
GCAACTAACAACTTGAAAGGCAACAGTTTTTTTACAAAGAGATCAAGGAATGTATCGCCGAGTAATTTGTTTTTATTCAACATTTATCATTTCGTAAATGTAACCCTCCAGTACCTGTTAGCTGAGGATACCGTACCTACTTTCAACATAACAAAAACAAATATCATTTCTCAAAATGACCCACTTAAGATACATTGAACAGATGTAATAGGGTCCAGCTTTCATGTTGTGATTTTCTTCTAACTTATAAATCAACCCATGAGTAGAGATTTTTCTCGCCTTTCAGTGTTCTATGTTAAAAGTTCACTCGTGTGATGCGCACTGCTGAGCTAGTTTCATTAGATACAGTTCTTTTTTTTCTTTTAAACATGTCGAGTGAAACATCAGTTTCCTGTTTTTTTCTGATAGGTAGTTCCAGGAAACTTGATGATTAGACATTATTTTTAATTCGAAGTTTAATTGACCCATCAACAGAGAGAATGGAGATGGGTTAACATTTTCACACGCATACACGCGGGCATTTAATCTGATATCGACGTTGTGTGATTTTTGTTCATGTCTCTTCACTCAAACCGCTTTTAAAAGACTTTCATGATTTGAGTAGTAATTAATCCACTGGTGTCATAACAGTGCTGTGTACTCATATTTATTCTGCTTATATATTTCCTTTTTATTGTTGGATTTTTGGTTATAATATACTTTTTCCATTCAACAAGTTATCGATTTCAGTTCTTTTGAATCTACTGAGATCAGTTAGTGATTAAGAATTTGAGAAATATTCATTTTTTTTTCTTTAAATACGTCGTTCCACTATAATGAAAACGTAACACTTAAACTTATTAGAGACATTTTTTTTTCAACAAAAACAGAAAAAATACATAATCAGATAACCTTTCTAACATTGAGTGGTTATGCAATCACACAACATGTATTTTTTCCAAGGCCTCATAACATAACATATAATTCATTTGCTCAGATACATCTACATGAACCTACGACAGGAAATCTCGAGTTAAAGAGTGAAAAATGATGCAAATTATTTGAGCTTATATCTCGGCTCTTCACTTTTGTTTAGGGTCGTTTTCTTGAAAGGTTCGAGTCGACGTGTACTTGCCATATTCGTTCATGAAGTTGTTAGTTCTGGTACTTGTTTCCAGCATAATTGGGTCATAAACCAACAGGGTGTTCTAATTATTGATGGTTCTTTCTTACAGGTGTGAAAATTTATTATTAGGAACTTCAACCTCAATATCAATCAGTAGAACTTAGAATTCACGCACGACACGATTACAGATCTTCAACCATGACCCATTTTTATAACAAAACTAGGAAACAACATGCACTGTAATCGATTATCAATCTACAATAACAATAAACTGAAGAAAATTGAAGAAAAATAAACTTATACTAAACAAGAACTTCAAAATTTCTTACCGTTTCTTCGGATCCGCCATGTTGATTTATATCGGGCCGAATAAATAGAGCAACCTGATTGGTTGTAAAAACAACCGGAAACCAAGCCCGTGCTGTTGCTTTTACGGGTATTCAACAGTGACGCTAATTCAGATGTTTTTCATCTAAATCTAGATGTTTTTGGTCGCGTCTAGATATAAGAAATTGCTATTCAGACGTTTTTTTAATGAGATAAGTTATCTTTCTATTTGATTTATAGTGATAAAACAAGTATCACTTTTGATAAAATGACTATTATTTTAATAAAATAAACGCTGAATATCACAGTCACGTTTAATTTATTTAATTTAATAACATGTAATATATTTCGTAGATTTCAGATATATCATCTGGAGAATCCAAATGTTTCTAGTTGTTTTTAGATGGTTTTCGAATCAATTTTAGATGTAAATATAAAAAAAATTATTAGACAACACTGGAAAACAAGGAGAAATAAGTATTGTGAAAATTTATGGTAACCTTAAAAATATAGATCTCTCAATTTGAAAAAAAAATCTCTTTTAAAGGTTTCATGTGCAAAAAATCATACTTGCTATCTCATCAAAGTAACCCCAAATTAGCTGTTTATATCTATCTCCAAATTCACTACTTCCGACCGTCCTATTTCCCTCAATCAACAATGTCCTTCCTAAAGACCCGGACAAAACCCCCGAAGATGAAACTCAAACGGACAAAACCTACATACACAAAACCTCCACGCTTACAGTGTCAAGTTTGACCTTACCCCTTTGTTTAGATTAAAACGTGACAAAAAATTCAGTTACTGCTAACATAGACAGTGTAAAAGTTGTTTTTTTTTTTATTTAAATGTTTTTAAGACTTTTTATACACATTCAAAAATTTAAAAGAAACTTTCTTCGTAGCCTCGTATTAATTACACAAAAGCTAAACCTTTTTCGTGTATCAAAATACTGAGAAAATATAGTACTATTTTTTTTTTTTACCTAGCCTCAGTATAAATTTCGGAAACAAAGGAAGGGATGAGTCCGGGTAGACCTTTTTTTTTCACTTTCCTGGCATAACCTCTAGCAATATTTTGTACGCACACCCCAGGGCAGACATGCGTGAACCCTCGGACAGGCCCGCTAAAAAGTTCTTACACATTGAAAGTAAAAAAAAAATTACTCGCGAAAAACATTTGTTTCCATTTTTCTGAAATTTTGTATTGTCTGAATCTCGACTTTAAATAGATCAGAGAATGAAAAAATTTCAATTTATTGGGTTACGAAAAAAACTATTCATGTAATTTTTTACATAACAGACAAAAAAACAACTTGTTACACGATTTCCATTGGTCGACAGGAATCATTTTAAAATTTGAGGAAACAATTTGGTTTGAATTTGATTTTTTGTGTACCATTGGAAAATGAGCAACAAATTCGTGAAAACTAGTCAATAATACTGCAATCAACTTTCATATTCACATCTAAAATCGGATTGGGAAAAAAAACATCTAAAAATATCTAGATTCGCCAGATATATATCTAAAATCTTGGGAATATATTACATATTACTAATGAATCAAATATGACTTTAATCGTCAAAATTTACTTTATTTCAGTATTACTTAATTTATTAAAAATGTTACTTATTTTATTATTAGAAAATAAATGAAAATATTATGTACTTATTTCATTAAAATTCATCTAAGTAGCAATTCTAGATATCTAGATGCAACCAAAAACATCTAGATTTAGATGGGAAATATCTAAATTTATAACACCTGATACGAAAAAATGATAGTGCTGACTTCGTATGACTTGAATAGTTTATCTGCGTGGTGCCTGCTGAATTTAAATCGGGACCACTGTAATGAAGTATTATCGCAATAGCGTTATAATTCAGCCCGTAAGTTTGTCACTCATTTTTTTCCCTTATTCTTCCTTCTGATCTTGAAAAGAATGTGTTTTTTGAGTCCGCACATTTTCTCTCGTACTTATCGACCTTGTGGTAGTTAACTGTATCGAGCGTGTCCCTAATTATTATCATGGTTGTTGTTTGTGAGGGAAGGACATTCAACGGTCAATTCGATTACAAGAATGCAGATAAAAAAGAAAAAAACTGAGTGTAGAGAGATCCAAAAGTAAAATAAAATCGGAGAAAAGAGGCGTAATTAAAATGGTGACGTTAAACCATGAGATCAACAAATATCAACATGATATTAGAACTTTGGATCGCCCCATACTATAATCTGTATTCACGACCAACTGATTATCAGGAGACTGACTTACAGACAGAGCCAAATTGATAAATCTTAAACATCAACGGATATTTATTTTACTGGTAGGCACTTATACGGATACATCTTTCATTCCTATAGATTTTTCATTTATACAATGCAAAAGTTGCAATAAAAATAAATGATTATTTTTATGCAGTAATTGGAAAGAAAAAAATCAATATTATTTTTTCTTTCTTTTGGAATTAGTGACAATGTTTAATAATTATCTGACTCTTGTCTTCTCTGCAGAAGCCGATGTTTATGGGTGAACTTCTTTGGTTTCCCACTGGTCTTGCCTTTTCTCCTCGAACCCCTTCCCCAGCTTTTTATGTTGTCAATCTCTTCATGTATTCCTGATTGCTTGGCAACACATATTTTTTAACTGAATTTTATCTCCTTACATTGGTATGTTTGTTTAAACATCATTACAAACATTTTTCTCTCAACAAAATCATTCTTACAAGTCTGGCTACTGAAGGGTCAAACTCAGCTCCTAATTTCAAGTTCCATTACCTAGCCCTAAACCATTAGTATTATATGAACACACAATCTTTGGAATATATCCAATATGAAAGTTGCAGTAATAATCATCTGTCAGAATAGAACAACAATCCAAATCTAATTTAGGGGAGACAACTCTTCATTGATTGAATTTCCAATATTGAAAATGCAATCAGTGAAGAGTTGTCTCCGCTAAATTAAGCAAGGCTTGCCCTTGTTCTTGTTACGGTGGAAAAACAAAGTCAACTCCAACTCGGACTTGAGTTTGAAAAAACTTTCCCTCCGCATGCACTTATCAGTAAATTAAAAACATCACCATTTCATCTAGATTCAAAAAAAAGAAACTGGAAAAATTACAATTCACAGAAATCTACTACCTTTTCATAACTTGTGTTCAATTCAATAGAAACCGTCAACCAAAACCCTCACCATAGGTTTCTCCAGTTTCCAAGTCAGTCTGACTGGTTGGTTAGCTGGCTATGAACGTATCACTAATACAGGTAGCACTAATGGAACTAAAGGACTGAGATTGTACATTTATTCCGAACGTTTTTTTCCTTTTTTTTCAAATTCCCCCCATTTTTAGTGGGGAGTTCAACCTACAATGTAAGTTTATTCTAAATTGGTGCCTTAGTTTGTATTCAGCAGCATTCATATTTCATTTTTGCGAATTCCGACTTTTTTTTTAGTGATCACTGCCCAACGAAATGTGAGAGAGGTAACTTCTTCATTGATCATTACTTTTTTCAATTTTTTTTAATTGATCACCGCGAACACGCATCCTGTCAAGATGTTGGTATTGTGACAGTTTCTATTGAGTGACTAACCAGACCTGTCTTGCTTAAGTTTTGTCTAGTTAGTGTTTTCCCTTATGTAAAGGTCTAAAACGGTTTGACAGGCTGACACTTTTGTTGGTTAAATATCTGAGTAAGGATGTAATGTCCCTTCGCCTACACAACAAAGGTTTTTGATATCCTATTATTTAGCCAAAATATATTCAGAAAAATCTTCATCAATTCCCCAATAAAGAAGTAATCTTCGCTGATACGGATGCAAAATAATGTTGTTTGTATGTTGAGTTCGGCTTCCTATTTAACATTTGTATAAGCAAAGACTACCAAAAATGACTTGCTTCAGAAAAAAACAACATAATCTCCCTACAACTAAAAACATCACACTGGCCACATACAAAATAAATATTTAAAATAATGGGCCATTGATTGGTGAAAACCTTATGTTTCTATTTTCATTAGTGTCAAAGTTATTGAGCATAATATGACAGTCAAGCTGAATATTTAAGCTTTCAGAAGACTGACAAATGGGCCGGACCAGTCGGGTTCGGCAAGCCAGGTCATTTAGAAAATCTTCAAAAAACATTACCAAGTGGTTAAAATCACATGCTTCTCTCTTCTATACTTTCCAAGGTATGAGTCAATTCTGTGGTCAATAATTTGATTAGAGCTGACTTGTCTATGATTTGGTTGTAATGAAAAACATTACAAATGCATTTTCTCTAAGATATGCAAGAGTTTATTAAACTGAAAACTAATTTTCATAATGTCAAATAATGTGGATATCCAGCAATTTCTTAAATAATGTTTTTTTATCCACAGATATTGGCTGAGGTGGAAACCAATTGAATTCATCAGATGGTGGTTTGTTAATATTGTACAGAGAAACAGAAATCTTTAGGAAAATACATTAACAAGAAGGCCATTATTGCTGAGTTTGTGGAAGTGATGTTTCAAAGAATATAGTATTTCATAGAAAGAAACAGTATGTCTGTGAATTGTGTGAATCACCTCTGGATGAGTGCATAAGACAGATTGAACAATTTTCTTCTGAAGTGAGTTCAGTAATAGTTTTGAGAATTACTGGAAAATAACATTGGAAGTAGGCAACCATATTTTTTAAATACATAAGTCTACATTTTAAAGCCATTCATTCAGAAACAATCACCCAAACATTAAATTTGATAAACTATATTCTTGTATTGCAAATCTGCATTTTTAATGGGTTTGCATTCAAAATGATGTATGGAAGCACCTACTGGAGAGAAACTATATACTTGTGAATCCAGTGTATACCCATCTACATGGTTTTCAAATTGAAAAATATATACATACTAAAACACGCTAGAGAGAAACAGTATCACTGTGAAGCGTGTGCATCAGAATTTTGAAGTCATTTCTTAAAGACATTTCCAAATACACACTGGTGAGAAAACATGGCAAAGTGTGTGAATTAGCATTGTCTAAGGATTCACTTTGAAGAACAAGTAAAGACGCTTTGGGAACAAAATAAGTTTTAGTGATTTGTTTGGATCAGCATTTTTCAAAGAATCTAAATCATAAATGACACTTGCAAATTCACATTAGAGAAAAACACATTTTAAGAAGTGAATATTTTCAAAGAATTCAGATAAAAATCTCATAAAAATACATGGTAAAGAGCCATTTACAAAGAATGAGGATCAGCATCTCCACAGAGATTTTAAGTAACTCTTAAATTCATAGAACACATTGTACCACTTCTAAATGACTGTGGAACTCTTCCATGAATAAAATAAACATTAATAGTACTTTTTTGTGAATAGAATAAAAAAAGATTAAATACCCAAATTTCAAAATGAGGTAACTTCAATCAGTTGTTGTTTCCTTTGATTAGTAATCTAAATTTTTCACATGAATTTAAGAAAACACTTTATGGAAAGCCACATTTTTGTGGAATGTTTTGGTCATGTTTTTCAAATAGTTCATCTTTAAAAACATTCAGAGACACACTGTAGAGAAAACATTTTCTTGTGAAGTGTGTAGGTTGGAATTTTCCATTTATCTTTGAAATTTCTCATGCAGACACACACTGGAAAGCAACAATATTTGTGTAAAGAATGTGGATTTGCATTTTTCACTAAGATCTAAATTTAAAATACACATGGAAACGCACACTAGAGAAGAATCATATTTGTGTGAAGTGTGCAGTTCAGCATTTTCTGACAGTACATCTTTAAAAATACACTTGAGAATACACACTGGAGAGAGACCGTATGCTTGTAAAGTGTGTGGGTCAGCATTTTCACAGAGTTCATCATTAAAAAGACATATGCGAACACACACTGGAGAGAAACCATATTCATGCGAAGTTTGCAGTTTAGCATTTTCCCAAAGATCATCTTTAAAAATACACATGCGAACACACACTGGAGAGAAACCATATTCTTGTAAAGTGTGTGGGTCTGCATTTTCAGAGAATTCTAAATTAAAAAGACACATGCAAATACATACTGGGGAGAAACCATATTCTTGTGAAGTGTGTGGAGCGGCATATTCAGATAGTTCTAAATTAAGAATACACATGCAAATACACACTGGAGAGAAACCATGTTCTTGTGAAGTGTGTGGGTCTGCTTTCTCATCGAATTCTGACTTAAAAAGACACTTGCGAACACACACTGGAGAGAAACCATACTCTTGTGATGTTTGTGGGTCAGCATTTTCGCAGAATTCATCATTAAAAATACACATGCAATTACACACTGGAGAGAAACCATATCCTTGTGAATTGTGCAGTTCAGCTTTTTCCCAAAGGTCAGCTTTAAAAATACACATGCAAACACACACTGGAGAGAAATCACATCTTTGTGATGTGTGTGGGTCAGGATTTTCTGAGAGTTCTACATTAAAAAGACACATGCAAATACATACTGGGGAGAAACCATATTCTTGTGAAGTGTGTGGGTCAGCATTTCAAGACAATTTCAAATTAAAAACACACATGCGAACACACACTGGAGAAAAACCATATTCTTGTGACATGTGTAAGTCTGCATTTTCTCAGAGTTCAAATTTAAAAATACACATGCGAATGCACACTGGAGAGAAACCATATTCTTGTGAAGTGTGCAGTTCAGCATTTTCCAAGAATTCATCTTTAAAAATACACATGCGAAAACACACTGGAGAGAAACCATGATCTTTTGAAGTGTATGTTTCTACATTATCTCTTTAGAAATATGTGAATGCACACTGGAGAGAAACTGTATTCTTGTCAAGTGCATGGGTTGGTATTTACCCAGAGTTATGCCTTGAAAATATACATGCAAACCCACTCAAGATGAGTGTATAATTCATCATTTTCAATGAGTTCTATATTAAGAAATCACATATGACCATACACAGGAGAGAAACCATGTTTGGGTACAGTGTGTGAATCAGCATCTTTACAAGTTACATGATAGTATAAAATTGGCGAGATTTTTTCATTTCTAAATAGCTGTACAGATAAAAATGTTATGTATATACTCCCAAAAGTTATACAGAGACTCCAAAAATTGTAATTATATAAGGCATTAATTTGTTTTTCACCTTCATTTTATTGTAATCTTTGGTTGGTTTCACGTATGTAAAATTTGGTAGTTTTATACAATGTATTCACCTGGTATTGAGGCAATAATGAAACTAAAAGACATTAACTTGTTCTAGCTCTAAGATACCTATTTTTGAATAACATTCTTGCTCTAAGAAATGAAAAATCCAGCCAGTTTTAGTCATTTTTAAAGTCAGTCTTATGCTACCATATTTTAGACTCATGCAACCACAGATTACCAAGTTAACAACACATGCAGAATATATAATAATTTAAAATGATAATAAAAATCATCTAATGAAGGAAAGGAAAGAAAAATGTATTAATTTACAGAAACTACCAGAATGTAAACAAACATGGCTGCAGATCAGAATGAAGGATGGGTTTAAGGTTGTTATTTAAACTCCAGTCTTCCAGTTGAGTCTTAGTAGCTCAATCAGTAGAGCAGATCTATTCTTTATTTTCTGATCAAACACTTTTTACTCACTGCTAGAGGGAAATAGGATCATGTGAAAGTTATGATAAAAATCAACATATGAATTAAGATAAAAATAAAAAAGGAATGAAAATTTAAAATAATAATGATCACGTAATGGAGTTGAAATATCTAAAGTTATGAAAAGAGGAAATGAAGAGAATTTCAACCTCCTTCAAGTTCTCTTTTATAAATGCTTAACATACTCTGAATGCTTCCTCAATATATGTACTTTCATTTAAAACAATTTCAATGGAAATTTACCATTTAAACACTGATAAAAACTTGAGTAATTATAAATGCTTATTGTCAATTAATTGACTGCAAAATATAAATATTTCCTTTATTCTGCATATTTCAGCATCTTTTATTGTTTCTTTTCCATGGGTATTTTTTCTACTATAAATATTTTTCTCTCTTAATTCTTTCAATTTTGTACTCAACATGTTTTTGTTCTCACATAATGAATATTTAATAAAAAAACAACTGAAGATATGAATTTGTTTTTGTTTTTTCAAGTTATAGACATTTATACATCCCTTCCTTGGACATTACTGGTTTGGGATCAAATATAGAATCCTGACCTCAGAATTTATTCAAGTCAAAACAACAAATTTTCAGATTACACCAGAACTAAAATTTGATTTAATTAATAAGCTTTTTCAAATTTTATGATACTTATTTCTCCCCAATATTCTTTTATTTAGTTAAAGGGGTCTAAATTCTATTTTTTTTCTTTATTTAGATTAAATCAGATATAATTCTAATTTTGGTGTTGACTGAAAATTTGGGCTTTTTTCTTGAATCAATTTTGGGTCCAGATTCTGCATTTGATTCCTGGTTGAACAAACTATTTTTTTTACTTGTATGATGAAGAGGTGTGCCTGATTGGACTCTTAAATAGTAATATTTTGAAGCTTATATGTCTCCAAGGGTTCAAGTCAATACTAATAGATTTTTGGCTTTCTAAAGAATGTTATTTGTCTGCTGAGAATGTAATCTTGAAATGAACATCATGAAGAAGTGTGTAGACAGTATAAATTCTGTAATAATGAAACTGAAGATGTTCATGTATACAGGATGTCCATAAAGTCCTGCACCTGTAAAAATTTTAATATTCAAATTACACAAATGATAGAACTATTTAGTATATATACTTGAATTGATATATATTTGAAAATTCAACTCTCAAAGTTTAATTCTTGGAGCAGAATTCATTTATCCCACTTCAACATGACTGACATCCTTGTTGATACATTTTTCAAGCCAATCCAATAGAAGATGAGAGCTTTACAGATTGGATGGAGGGTTAATCATTCAAGGGAGATAACTTACGGTGTCTTGAGAGACGTCAACATATATTGATATCATCTAAAATTTTAATATGTACGTTCACATACAATGATGGAATCATTATTAAAAAAAAATTCAAGAATTGAGTTTCAAATAATATGTACAGAATAGCTGTATTTTTTGTCTAAGTTGAGTTATTAAATTTAAAAAATAGTGCATGACTTTATAGACATTTCCTCTATCCCTATTTTAGAGGGGACCAGGTAAAGTTTCTTTGACTATTATGCTTATGTAGTTACAGTTATGGAAAACAAAACTATTGAGTGCAAGCTGAGGATCAGTGGTGGAAAGGTGTATACCTACTTCTCAATTTCCAGAGTTTTTCTGTGTTTAATATCTACTAATGGAGACATCACCGTATACTTCGTTCCAAAAACCCGTTTCCATCACTGGTCAAGATATTATAATGTTACTAACTGTTCTCTTTTCAATTCTCCGACAATGATTTTTTCCAATTTGATTTGAAATATTCAGTAAACATTTTAAATACCTCGATTTCTTTGAAACTCCTTGCAGAACTTTGTTAATGTATAGATTATCCACAAAATATGATTGAGATTTAAGCAGGTGTATATAAGCAAGCATAAGCTTAGAAAAATCCACAGAACCTTTTATACATGATAAATGAAATGTGTAGTTTGAGCACCTGTGGTGTCTGTTATTCTGTTATACAGTTGTTGATTTTTATGGGAATGGGGTTCTTTCACTTTTTGGTGGGGAAAGGGAACAGCATTCCCTCACTATGTGTATCAGGGATGGCCAAACTGTGGCTTACAAGCCTCGTTAGGGTCTTTGACATTCAAAGTGCTGCTTGTGAAAATATGTTGGCTGAGTTCCTTTTCTTATCACAGTTAATACAAAAGATGAATGAGAAACAATTCACAGATAAGAAAGAATATCCATTACGTGTGTTTAAATACTAATTATTTTCTAAAATCTAAAAAAAGAAATTGTATAAAAAAATTTTTTCTTAAAAAGCCAATAATCCCAAGTAATCATTGTATCCATGTGTAATTAGACAGATTGAATAGAATGACAAAAATTGCCCCCCAACCTCTCAAAACCCTGGATCAGCCACTGGTACATTTGATCAGGGGTCAAAATGTTGAAAAAACAAACAAAAGTAAGATAATAAAAATTTTATTCAATACACAATAATGTTAAATTGAACGATCAAGATAAAATATCAATGAAAAATTATCCTTTATTCACTCTGAAATAAACTTCATATCTGTTTGAAATGAAAGAAAAAAAAGAAAAATTCTGATATCAATTCCTGCAAAATGCTAATTGCATAAAAAATACCTCTTGATGGATTGGATGTCATCCATGCTTTACTGAAAAATCAGATCTCAAGTTTAAGAGGAAGAAATCTTGCTTAAGATAAGATAAATAAAGTATGTTATGATGATAAGGTTTACTAGGATTGTGTATAATATCTCTTATAAGATACAACAAAACCAATGTATGCCATTTATTATACATCCTAATTGATACAACCAAATCACCCTAAAACTACTTTTGGAGGTTTTCAAGAGTTGACAAAATTTATCTAATGTTCTTTTAACCATGATATATGAAATAAATTTGGATAGCATTTTCCAGAAAAGCTCCAGCCTATTAGGCTGAATATTTAACAGTAAGATTGTGAAACTAATGATTTTGTGGAATCTCTGAACACTTTACAATCAGTATAACAAGGTTGTGATACTGACCATTACATGAGTTGACCCTCCCTGGGTACCCCACTATGGTGACCCTGTGTCAGACTAAGCTGTATATGCATTGTAAAAACTGAAACAGAATTTACTTGATAGTTTAGATTAGTTTGACACAAGGCCATGGTAGTGGGGTACCCAGTGAGGATCGATCTCATTACAGTAGTAATGGTCAGCATCACAAGCTTGTTAACCATTACTACACTGATTGTGAAACAAGGGATTTCATGAAGTTACTAGGTTCCGAATCTGACTGTAACAAATAAAAGCAATGAAGAATCCTCACCAGTCGCAAAGATATCAAGAAATGATCCCAAGTCAGTCAATTGACCTTTGACAATTAAATGAAGAATACAAACATAACACTTTTAAAATACATATGAATCAAATTCAATGGAGGATTTTGATACTGAAGAAACAGAATGAGTCCATATGGAACTTAAGCCACTTAAAACTCTTATTAGTAATCTCTTGATGTATCACATTTTTAAAAAATTTAGAACTGAATTTAATTGTATGAACACAGAATCTGTTCTATTTATTTCAACATTTATTAGATAATGCCAACTTTGGCAAAAATCCATCTTCACATAAGACATGTGAATAAACTCAAAATCAATGGTTTGTGAGTTAATAACACTAACCACTGCACCATAAAACATTTCATACATCTACTAGTTTAGCTCAAATAAATAATTAACAGTATATAAATCTTTTTTTAATCAACCAACCAAAAAAGTTCAATTATATTAATAACAACCATCACAACAACAAATGTAATAAATTAGTTTGAATAAATTAAGTTTTGTTTATGATATTCAAATAAATTAATTCATAATGAATGATATTCAATACAAATATTTACATTCAGGGTGAAGTGGGGGGGGGTCCAGGATTTTGAGCAGGGTGGATATCCAATTGTTTTTTTTATTCCATCTAATTAGATAATGGATATGATAAATTCATTTTTAAGATTATTTATGATTATTTGGTACTATTCAAGGTTTTTTTTTTAAATTTACTCAATTAGATATTTTGAAAAATCTTTTTAATTGTGCTTTGCCAGAGCGGGTAGGGGTCTGGACCCCCTGGATCTGTGCCAGGTTTATGATACTCAAATAAGTTAATTCATAATAAATGATAATCAATATAAATATTTACATTGGAAAAATGTCCATGAGGATAATTCAGCAGTTGTACAATTTTTGACATTGTTTAAGTCCACCAGGCAAGTGTAATAATGAACTTTTGACCAGAGATTATGTCGGTCATAATCAAATAGAAGGTGATATCAATTCTTCACATTGGATCAAATGCAGAATCCAGACTCAAAAATTAATTCAAGAGCATAAATTTTCAGATTATACTATTATCAAAATTTGATTTAATTTAATCAAAACAAGGATTTTTGTAATACTATTTCTTCTCAATATTCTTTCATATAAACTTTGATAATGGTGAAAATTTGTGCTTAAGACTTGTATCAATTTTAGCATTTAGGTTCTACATTTGATCCATCATATTAGTAATTGTGCTGTGAGGACCTACAGTATTTAAGAAGAAAAGATCTACCTAGCGATATTTCATTCATGTGTTTGTTCGTTAGGACTGAAATCTCTATCGGTTAATCCTGTGAATGTGAATTTTGACTGAGAATAAATAAATTTCATGTTTGGAAAAATATATATTTTTCAAATTATTATATTTCATTGCTTAACTTTTGAAAAATTAGAATGTCATCAGAGAAAAATACCTTTGGATCAAAAAGTCTGAAATTAATATTCTTTATAACATTTAACTAAATTGTTGGGCCTATTTTTATTTTTAGGTATATTAAATACATTTTTATACAAAAAAAACGAAACAGAAGTATATTTTAGATGATATTATTAGGCTTTCCATCATTGCACAAGATAAATACAAAATACTCATTCAGATAATTATTTACAGTTTAGTTGTTACTGATCAGTTTCATTCCATTGCTATCAACAGACAACTGTATTTTCTGTTTTCATTTTGCCTTTATATAAAACTTGGGTGTTTTTTTGTTTTTTTATGGGGTATTTTAAAGTTTTTTTCTCTCCTCTGTTCCTTAGTGTGTGTGTATTGGATGACCCTTTGTTCAGATCAGGGTTTAATTGGTCTGTTCTGTTTATATATATATATGTATAAATATATACATATATATATAGTTTAAAATAACTTCCATGTACAATACATTATGGTAATACCCTGTATGAAATAACAAACTAGATGTAGTATGACATATATATATGACAGCAATATATCAAAATCATAGCTAAAGTGGGGGGGGGGGTTGATCAACACAGCTTGGAAGCCATGTTAATATAACTGTTTTGTTTTTCAATCCCCAAGACGGTTACATGGTAAACAACTGATGATCCTGACAAGAAAATTTACACATTGTACCATAATATCAAATTCTGTGTAAAACATAAAAACTACCGAAGAAAATTACATAAATTATATCAATAGATATTTGGAAATAATTGACTGTAGTGACATTAATTTTTGACAAAATTTTTTTATGTATATTTGGTGTTTAAAACGGATAAGCTTTCTAGAACATATGTATATATATATATATATATATATATGGTTAAAAAAGGTAGAGAGCAAACGTTGAACTAAAGACATGATTATTATGATACACTTTAGACTTATATGGTATATACTTGTGTATATAGCCATATTCAGTGTATACTTGTGTATAGAGGTCATGTTTGGAGAGCAAATTTGGGGGCCACAAAATAGGGTGTGGACCTACTCGAGTTATGATATTGTAAAGTTGAAATTCAAACAATGGGAAGGACTAGGTACAACACTTGGCTTCAGAAAAGCATAGCATGAATTAATGATTTTGTGACCCCAAATCAAGGGTCAACCTGTACACAAGATTGATTTATACTTGAGTATATATGGTATGTCATTGGTTTTTGTGCATTTAAGCTTAAATAATTAGTATTTGGTTATTTTATATCTATCTTCTATAACAACAAAAAAAAGTATGATTATGTAACCAAAATGATAAAAATAGCTTTTTGAAGGATGAAATAATTTGGAAAATGACCAAAGATTTGAGAATCGAAATCTAAGTAGCCTTGTGTGAATTGGATTGGGAGAAAAAAAATTACCCATCAACCTAATAACAGATCCACTTCATTTCATAATATATTATTCATTTTGTAAAAGAAATAACAGCACAGACAAGGAAAATGGACCAATTATACCACACACAATAAATAACATGTAATCAGGTATAAATATTGAACACAATCAGAAAAGGAAAGACATCCAACATGTCATAAGGATAAATAAATCAGTATTGGTAATGCTATTTCAGACTGAAGCTTCTCAGATTTGATAACTCATCAAGTCATACTACACATATTGTATAAAGAAATGAATCATAAATGAAATCTGAGGTATGATCACCAGATTATACTAAGAATGTTTCCTTAAACCTAAATACATATCATTCTTTGAGTGACAGTATTTAGAAAGGGTGTATTGGAAAAGACTATCATTCAGTTGTCTCCAATTCTGAAAGGAAAAGTCACAAGAGGCATATGCAGCTAGTGTAACTCATATTATACCAATATATTCAGGTAGTCTGTAAAGTCTCATTACAGTCTGCTCTAAACTCAAAGAAGTTTTTTAGGTATTGCATATAAGATTTCAATCTTTATTCTAAATCAATACTTCTTAACCAGGGGTAAATTTTGGCACAGACTAACTAGCAACTACACATCAGGGGTGGACTGACAGTGTTCTGGGCCTCTGGGCAAAAAGGGTTATTGGCACTTTAACCCTTTTGCTACTTGGGCTTCTTGGTGCTTAGGGCCTTAGGGCACTGCCCCATTGTCCAACCGCTCAGTCTAGCCAGGCTACACATACTGATAATCAAAATTCTATTTCTATTGATTGTTTGTTCAACAGCCTTCATACTGGATGTTATCTGATTCCATTTATTAATGAAAAGAAATTATGAATAAAGTTTTTGTTTTTTGTCTATTTAACCATTGTTAATTCTGAAACATTTTTGAAGAAGGGGTAAATCTGGATTAGTGAATTTGTCAAAAGGGTAAATTATATGAACGTTCAGACCCGCTGTTCTATATGTATAGATAATCATTTGGAGAAATAGAGAAGGTTTTAAGCATTAGATATTATTCTACTCAAATTTAAATCTATGGCTTAACCAATCACTCAAATTCTTTAAGCAACTGTCATTTCACAGCTATGAACTTCATACTCATATCTATTCATTTAATGATTCTCTACCTTATGTATAAAATATAAATTTGACTCTAAATTTGAGATTATATCGACTGAATTTTTTTTCTTCCAATAGAATCATTAATTATAGAAAATATTAAAATGTAATCCAAAATTCTTGATAGTTTTGTTCATTAAGAATTATACAATTGATGTTCTTATGACTCATAAAAACTAGTCTGAATTATTTCATCAGGTCAGATCCAAGGGAGATTAGTAAGTACAAGTCATTTAAATTTCATTTTCAAGATAATTATATTACTATGGTTAATTTGTACTTTAAAGAACTTTTTCAATTTAATGGGTTTAATTGATTGCAGCAAGCAGCTGCCATACACCCAATGAGTGTATCATAATTCCCTGTTAAAGGACTGCTTATCATAAACCATATGACAAATTATATGACAACTCATTGATATTTGACTACAGTAATGGCTACTTGACCCACAATTATTTAACTTTAATTCAAACATTATGAAATTTAAATTAAATCTGGAAATAAATTTTCATCAAACTTTATTCTATGTTGATTTCTGCTCGCATCTAACAAAACATGAGAAGTTGTAAGAGGAAACAACAAATAAACAAATTGCCTTGCAAGCTGTTATTGAATTTTAAACTTAATTTTTATGGCAAAGTTGAACTGAAATCTATTGATCATTTATTCTATTTTAGTAATGTCAAAGGTCTAATGCTATCAAAATTACAAGCATTTTTGAGAAGAAATATTATCAAGTTAATTGATTTAATGAAATTTTCTATGAGAATGATGAAATAAGCAGTCATTATGATATCATAACCAGATAATTATGCAAATATAGTCGTGAGTGAAGGGACTGTAATGAACAAAAGATATTAAAGACTTGTTGAACACTTAAATTCATATAAAAAATTTGAATGAAAATTACAAGGGAATTAACAACTGAATTAAGTTATCTTCCTTTGACTTTTTGGTAATATAAAATTGTTAGAAATTCTATTCCTAGAAAAGTTATACAATTTATATTTTATTCTGAGAAGAGTTCTACCATCAATTTAGAGTGGTATCTAGCACTCTATGGATTTGAGAGTAAAGACTTGTTTAAAGTATTAGTTATTACCCCTAAACTAAAACCAATGCCAAAATCTTAGTTTTTCTTGATAAAAAAAGAATAGTTTTTTATCAGATGAGCAATGCTATTTTTCATAGCATTAATTTGTACAAAATATTTAAAACTCGGTATGAATAATTAAGACACAAATTTCTAACTTTCTAATTCTGGACATGAGATAAAAATAATTATTTCTAAGAATTATGTTTCAAAAACATTTCTGACATAATAACAAATATCAAATAAACAAAGATATCTAAATTGAGTTGAAAACATTTATAGAAGCCTTATATTAATAATAGTGACAATAGCCTTCAATATTATTTGGTTTATAAATGGAGTATTATAATAATATATTTGCTGTTACATAAATTTTAGTCTATATGTTTTTTTATTTGCTGTGTTTTTAAAGATATTGACCTTAAACAAAATTGAAGAAGTTTTACAAATCTAGCATCATCAACAGTGTGACCATAATTCAATTGGAGATTTAATTTCATAAAATTATTTAATAATTTAGTGGTATATAGTAAAGAGAAAAGTTTTGATCATGTTCCAAATATTGCAAATATAAAACATTTCTGGTCAGAATTTTAACAGAATTTCTCGGTAGATTTCTATAATCAGCACCAATTTGGTTTGTCTGATACAGAGCTCTAAAGGCACAGTCAAGGGCTTCCAGTGCTGTCTTAAAAATTGATAGTACGTACATACATGCATAAATACATACATACATTTACATAAAATTGAACTATGAGAAATGACTAAGTCTCATACTTAAACACATTAACATATCATTCAGGTAGACATTTTGATTATATATGCAGATATAAGTAAGATTGAATTTATATGCCCTGTAAAAAAATTCAATTATATATCAAGACATCCCTCAAAAAATATATCAAAATCATCTACATGTGTTCACAAATTATTTGATAGTGGAATCTGCATTACTTTTTGTTAAACTCTAAAATATGTATACAGTTGATAACATACATTTAAAAAGAATTGCTCAACATGATTCTAGATGCCATCCCAAATTGGTACAAGCTGTCCGTCATCACATTCTGATTTCATGGTAGCAGCAGCAAACTCCAAATTTTCAGCAGTTTGTATATCAATGATTTCATACTGAAATGAATTAAAAAAAGAGATCACTAATAATGACAGCTAATTTTAAAAAAAACAGGTCTGGTTGATCACTGAATAGGAACCATTGTGTGACCAATATCTTTTGACAGCATAGCTGTGTTGGGGATGATCAATTAGAGATATAGAAAAATGGGTGAATAATGAATAAATTACTTTTCTCACCTTTTGTTGGGCAGTTATCACTAAAAAGTCTGAATTTTCAAAGAAACAAGCATGAGTGCTGTGGGTCTCAAACAAAGGGATCAATTTACTTACTTCAATGAACTTACATTGTAAATTGAACCTCCGCTGAAAACTTATAGGGGAGGTCAGAAGAAATACAGTTTCTTTTTTAGATATAATAAGGCATAAATGTTTCAATTTTGGCTCTACAAGATAGTCAATCAGCCAGCAAAGATGAATCACTTAAAAACTGAAGAAACCTATACTGACCATGTTGACAGTTTTGGTTGATAGTTTCTAATATTCAGGAGTAAATTTAATTATTAATTTGTTTTTTTAGTGTCTCTTTGATCTGCATAGACATTTATTGTATATAATATTATGACGATATTAATATTTGTCGATGGTGTCAAGCTAATAAAAGGAGCATACTACTATAAGTAAAGGAAGATTAACAATGCATGAGCAATCTGACACGCAGACTTATTCAACCTAGTATGCATGAAGAAATAGACAACTTCAATCTGAAGAGCCACATACTTAACCTACTTTTTTTTCCCACACTCAAATAGTGGAGCTTTCTTACACTTTAATCATAAAAAGATGAAATTGATATAGGTTCATCTACAATTAATCATTTGTCTCTTCCATATTTGTAGAAAACTAAATCTTTCAATTCTGAATACATTGATATTGTTATATTTTAAAGTACATGATTGACTGAAAGGGAGAATAGATTTATTTTAGTTGCAAAATCCAGAATAGTTGAAAGTACAAAGTAAAATTAAAAATAGAATTTGAATTAGTTGATGTTTGATCTGAAGAACAATGAAATCTGAACATTTCTTTCCCTTAAAAAATTTTCACAGCTATTGTCAAACAAATAGTATTCATTCAGCCATGAATTATGATGGTTAGTTTATTAACAGTAAACAATTGCCAAGGAATTTTTAGAAATTGCTTTATGAATTTTAAAATGAGTTACAGAAGGACAATAAGCATCAATAAAAGCACTAAAAATATTATATAGGACGAAGACAAATCAGAGTGAAAAGACAATGTAACTATTTCTGAGTTTTGAGATAATGTAATTTTAGAGTTGTATTTCAGTTTGACAGATCTTAAACAGAGATAGAATGTAATGAGATTAATTGAAACCTTCCTTGTGTTAACCAGGCATCTCAGCTGTTGTTTTAATAAAATTGGAAATGCGGAGAGCTTCTAGATGTTCTGTCATACAATTCAATAAGCAATATAAAATTAGTGCCAAATTGAGTTCTACCATGTTTAATGGCACATAAGACATCTTCCCCCTATTTCAGCACATTTCCCTGAATTCTTCTTATTTATTACACACTTTGTTTATTTAATCTTTTCCTCAATTTCTTTCGAATGTGGGACTGGACAACAAAGGTTATGTTCACTTTCTGAACCATTTTTGTAAGGTAAAAAGGTCTTATATGCTGTTAAATATGATAATTTCTCTAGATATGAGATTTGTTATCATTCATTTAAGCATTAGAATAGAGAAGTCTAAGAGACATGAATAGTTTGATGTGGCTTCAAGTTATGTGTATGTATACAATCACAAAAGCAATAATAAAGTTACTGTGATTGAATGAATTTTCTGAGTTTAGTTATTATTTTAGGAAGCATTTGGTATACATAAGTGAATAAACGTACATGTTTATAATAAATTTGATTTACATTATCATTTAAATCTGAATATATTCTGAAGAGGGTGTTTTCCTATTCTTTTCCTCCTGACGCAGCACAAATTGAGACATATTCTTTTAATTTATTACCCAGGAGGAGATTAATTTAATATTTGGGTAACCAACGAAATTACTGGAATCTTTGTATACTTCACATGTAAGATGCAGAACTTAGTTCGCAGTTGACACACTGAGCCCAGCATATAGATATTGGGAATTAGACATTTATTGTACAATGGGATTTGGGATTGATGCATATACATAAATATGCATGCATGTCTATCTAGGTACATCAATGAGTCAATAGCCAGATAATGAGAAAAAAAAGTGTTTATCCTACATAACAGATATTCATTTTTCAACATTATCTCTTACCTTGTCAATGCATATAATTCAGTGGTGAATATTAATCACATAGATTGATCATTATATTGTGAAAATTTTAGACCGAGATTCTCCAAATGACTATGTATCAGGTTGCATGCAAACCTATTGATGAACCCTCATACATGTATACACATATACATACATATTCCCATGCATACACTGTAGGGTGTGAATTGAACATAGTCACTTTGAGACAGTTTATATACAAAATTACCTATCTACACTTGAATAGCCCAGAGAAGGATTCAAACAACATAAAGAGATCCAGTCAAACAATAATGTAAGTCTTCTGCTCTTATAGTGAGCCAAACTCAGGAGTGCACTCACAACCAAGAAGCAAATATTAATAAAATATATAAAACTTATTTTATATAATACAGATGCTTTTGGCAGTAAAGAAACATTCAGACTAGTTGGTTTGAGCTAAAAACATGTAGTTTATGGTGTAAATATATTAAAGATCTACTTACTGAAATGTCCATGGCATTCTCCATTTTAAATGTTTGGTTGACTAAGGGACTAGAACCTCTCCAATAATAGTGATCAGATAAAGAGTTTGATGTTGATGTGAATGGACTGCAGCAAAGATCCATAGGGGTGGTCTGTGTAGGGTTGTATTCTGGTACTATACATTGGGAAAGAGATGAGTCAGTTGCCTTGCAGTCTAAAGATGAGCAAGTAGCCGTTGCTGCTGAATATCGGTGAGGCTGATTAAAATTCATTTCAGGGACAACCTGGGACATATTTTCAGTATTTTTGTTGAAAAGGTGTGCTGCAAAGAGACAGAAACAATATTACATCATTCATTTTAAACACTATCAGACTGACAATCTACAGTAGGTCCATTTTTGACACTGTAATGGCAAGAGCTATTGTAGTTGAGGAACATTGAAATACCTAGTACTTATTGGAATAATCTTATTTGAACCTTAAACTGAAGGTTCCACTCATTTTATGATTTTAATCAAAAGGGAAATATGACAGACAAATCAATTAAAAAATTAGGCTTTTCTCTAACTCTTACATTCATTTAATCTCAATACCAAGGGGAATAACTATTGATCAAAGTTACCTCCTTTCCACCTTTACGTAAATCATTTTATTTTTAAAAAGTTCTATTCACATAAAGGTGTCATTATTTTTATTCTATTCACAGAAGAGTTCCACTGTCAACTAGGAGTGGTATCAAGCAGTTTATGACATTAGGAGTTAAGGTATTTTTAAGCATTAACAAAATGATCCAGTTTATCACAGTGCCGATTCAAAAAAAAGTCAGCTCAATGAATTCTCCCTATGCTATATGCATGAACAATTAAAGTACAATGCAAGAATGATGAAATAAAAAAAAAGCATTTTATGGAGGTATTATTTTAATAGTTATTAATATAAGTGTGGGATCCTTGCAATACATACACAACACATAAATACAAAGATATTCAAAACTGAAGTCATATTTGCTATGCAAAGATCAAAATGAAAACGAAGTATCAATATTATTGAAATGTCTTACATTTGTCGTATTATCTGGCTGTATGGCAAATGAAAAATATGATCTATGCAAGTAAAAAAAGAATGTGTTTTAATATTAATGTGTATTTCCTTGATTTAAGGCCCTTTTATAACATATGCAACAGGCTTAATCCAGCCCAGAAATATTTCATCTGTTTTCCTACTTACCATCATCTATGTCATCAATGTCTAAGACTTTCTTAACATCCAGATTTCTGAGGTCGTCAGTCAGTTTTATATTGTGTGACTGTTTTTTCTCTAGAGCAGCCATAGCCACTATCATACTCTTTTCTTCTGCAGGTAAAGTTGACCACATTCTGGAGACTTTTCTCGCAAGGTCTCTGCTATCCAGGTTTTCTGCATTTGGCGGTGATTGATGTTTGAGCTCTTCAACAAATTGTTTGTAAAACAGGAAATACCTAAAGCAGAAAAACAAGTTTCAAGTAAAGGACAAAGTAACTGCTAAAGGTAGTAGTAATACTCTTGAGTTGTTTTGGCATTTCAACATCAAAGGTTACTCTCTAGTATAAGTATACATAGATTTTTTTACAAATATCAGGTAAAAGCACAACTGAACAGTGCAAAGAGACAAAATCTTTTTTCCATAAAATCTAGAAAAATATTTTGAGATATATATAAAATACATGTCATGTCTGAATTTGGTGAGGACTATTGAAAAAATAATGCCTGGAAGGCCTTTGTACACACAGAAAAGCAAACAGAAATTTGTCACCAGCTATGAGGATGAATGAGAAAAACATTAGCAAAATGAAAAGAAATTCAAACTCAAGTTTTATTTCCACAAGCTTTATAAATGATAAAAGAATCAATAAGGAATATTTCAAAAGTTGTTAACTCTATCTATTTAGTGGCCTTACTATCTCACAAGATCACAAAATGAATAAAAAATTTCTAAACTTGGAGTGCACATGATCCATGTAAAAATTATTTTAAGATGAGATTTTTAAGTCAATGACTGAAATTGTGATTCAAAGTGACTCATGTTTTGCTTGAGAAATAAGGTTATAAAATTTAAAATCTTTTGAAATTTCTTTACTCTATTGAATTTTTTCAAGATGCTAACTGTAATTTTTGTTTGTATTGTTCCCTCCCTGCAACGCTGAAAGAATCTGATGGTAGTATAAAAACCCATTTGTTATGTTCTTTCAAGCTTAATAACTTGGAAACTAATGAAGATAAAAACATGGGATTTTCACCAATTGATAGTCCATTATTTCAAGATTTATTGCTTATGAAACCAGAGTGGTGGTTTTTAGTAGTTAGGGTATTATGGTGGTATTTCTGCAGCGAGTCATTTTTGGTAATCCTTGCTTATATGGATGTAAAATACAGTAGCCGAACACAGCATGCAATGTTATTTTACATCTGTATAAGCAAGGATTACCTCTTGGAGCAGTAGAGACAATTTTTGCAAGTATCTACTTAATACTAAAATAATTGTGTGATAATGAAAAATTCTTGATTACATTCATTATGTCCTCACCTTCAATGAGAATATCCCTAACTGGTACTATATATAATGAGTTAACCAATTTGAAGAAATTCTCCAAATTTCAATGATTCCTCAATTCAAAGACAAGAATCTTTTGAGAGCAAGGTCTTTGACAGTATACCATCATCAGATTTATAACCAAGGGAGAAGCATTCTATTCATGTCCCATATTTTTGTCTGAAATACTCAGTCAAAAGTCAGTCTAGCAAACTGTTGGTTAGAATTTATAGAAACCCAGACTGGCGAGTAGTTGATAACATTTTTGATGCATTACTGTAAAAAAGCGGCTGTTGGATGTCATTGAGAAATTCAATGCTCCATTTCTATTTTTGTCAAGCAATGAGCACAAAAATGCTGTAAAAAGAGCCAACTAACTTAGCCAGATGAATGGCTTAAAAGATGGTGGAATAAATATGCTAAATATGAAAGCGGAAGAAGTGAGAGAGAATGAACAGTTCCTATCTAAGTTGAGTGGATTTTATTTTACAGATGCAAGGAGGAATTGGTATACAATAGTAATGCAAAAAATGCAGACAGTTTGGGAAACCATATACAAATTCAAGGTGACATGTATACGTCAGCCTTCGTCATTCTCTTTCTTACCCATCAAAATCCAAACTGGCATCGTCTGTTATCTCAGGCATTCCAAGGTCAAATGATGAATCTCGTTCTGACTTTGGCTCAGTGAAAAGTCTGTAGAAGAAGACAATCAAAGGAATTGGTCATCACTTTCTATGCAAAATAATATTGTCAATTAGCAATAGTAACATGAATGTTGTAAGTCAGTACTACAGCAGGGCTCTTCAAACTTATTCAATCATGACCCAGTTTCATTTTATGCAATAACCTCGTGACCTACTGACATATCAAGTACAAATGTATAGTACTAGCTCTACCCTCATCTTGCATAAACTGAAATGTTATATGATAAAACATTACCTTACCACTATGATACATACCAGTGGCATATTGTGCTTTGTATCTTGGGAGTGCTCTCTGCTACAGATGCGCAAAAACATAAAAATATTTTAGTGTCTGCAAAAAGCAAAGGACAGTTGAAGTCTTTTTGGTATAATGTGGGAGAGGTTGTCCCCATGGGCATCCATAAGGTGATGCCAGGGGGTACATTTATACACACCCCTGGAAAAGTACAACAACTAATTTGCACTACTTTTAGTTTTAAAATTATGTTTACTTCACAAATCTAATTAGTTTTGTCTTAGAAATAAAAGTTAGTTTTTCTCCAATTTTTATATTTTCCAAGCAGATAGGGAATCTATGTGTGGAAGAAACAGCAAATCTTGGATTCCTTAACCCTTATTTGACAAAAAGCGATTCAAACTTTTTCTTTCTGTTTAATTTTTACGTTTTGGCTTGTTGGTAGTATTTGTTGACATTATAGCTATGTGTAATGTGTACTAAGTGTGTGGACATGTATTGACATATTGACAGTTACTTCTTGTACTATTTTTACACCCCATTTCCCCATACAAACAACAGAATTACAATTCTAAAATTACTTCCCAATTTGGAAACTTTTTTGTACTTTTGATTCCTTTGGGCAATTAGGAAAAAATAAAAAAGCTTTCGGATCCTCTGTGTTTTTTCAGAAAATTCATTAATTAGGGTCCTACAATCCATGGAAAATTTTGATCTGAACACCCTGATAATAGTGCTATCGGAAATAAAGAGTAAGCAGATGATAGTGTTCAATCAAAATTTTGTTTTTCTTTCATTTACACTCGTTTCTTCTTATTTATTCACTGTTTGTAATATCAAATGAGCAAAGATGTGAAATTCACATTTGGGACTACTTTCCCTACATTGAATCAAAAAGACTTTTACTGTCCGTAGCTTTTTATAGACAGAATATTTTTTTAGTTTTTGTACATTCATAGCAGAAAACACGGCCTAGATACAAAGCACCATACACTACTGATACATACATGCACATCTAAAATGTTTGCATGTACATTTTGATGAAGTCTGACCAAATTCAAACTTGTAAGATGACTCAAAAAATATAAAGTCTTAATAAAATAAAGCAAGCTAAGTAGATGAGAAGTTTGTAAGTAGGCTTACCTATTCAGTATGTTTGGTGGACCTATTTCAAATTCTAATCATTTTGTTGTCACAAGGGGTGTTGCCAGATGAATAGCAGAGGGGGTTATGACCACCCTATTGGGAAATCCCAGTCACCCACCTCCCCATCAGTGAAAA
Source organism: Thysanoteuthis rhombus (assembly GCA_963457665.1). NCBI lineage: Eukaryota > Metazoa > Mollusca > Cephalopoda > Oegopsida > Thysanoteuthidae > Thysanoteuthis > Thysanoteuthis major. The sequence goes on from OY735217.1 coordinate 3,270,912, forward strand.
ATCAAAAATCTGTCGGGAGAATTTTGAAAACTACGAGCAAGCCTTCAGACCCCTTCTCCAGCTAGGTACTGTCATGCACTCCCTGTCAGGGAAGTTAGACACCTCATCGGGTAAATCCTGATGCCAACTCTGGTTGTCACTAATGTTGCTCTCTCTTAGTCAGTAGGAAAATGCAATTTAATAATAGGATGGGACACATACTTTGAAGAACCCTGAACTAAAGTTAACCCGTGTCTTATTTGTAACTGTAATAGAAGATGAAGACAAATATCCTGTTTGACAGAGGACATTAAGTAGAATAGCATAAGTAGAACATGGAATGAAAAATAAATGAAGTGATATCATCACCAACAGGTACATATCTTTTAGATGGTTTTTAACTGACATAAGATCTAAAAATAATACTAACAATAAGATACCTAAGAAGAAAACTTGCATGAATTTTTAAAAATACATTTTTCACAAATATTTAAAGACAAAAAAACTTGCTTACTTGTCAAGTCTTTTACGGCAAGTTGTTCCATGTTTATCATTCTTGGTTGTATTTATCTTTGATGATTTGGAACTGTTGAATGAAATATTTAATAAAACCTTATGAAAAAAAAAGAATCATATTACATTTGCAATATCTCATAACAGTTGCTTAAAACCACAAAGTCCATTATGCCAATAATAAGAAATGGGGAAAAAAGTGTCCTAAGTTTTTCAACTTACTTTTAAAAATACCATAACTTTGAAATTATTGCATACATTCCAATTATTTTTTCTTTAAGTAGCTAAAATCATCATTTCAACAGAAAAACTGGCATTTTGAAGCAACAAAAAACTTTAATAATGTTCAACTATGTCTGTATGAATGTGAATTTTGACCAATGATGAATCGTACCTGGTGGTTCTTAGTGCCTATAATAAGTACAAGGTTTGATTCAAACTAGCACTTTGGTATTGTCCATTCGAGAAAATACAAGATTGATAAATGGCATACACCTTTGAGCATTGGTTACACAAATTTAACAAATGGTTTAAAATTGATACAATTTTGAATTTGGCCAATTTTGAATGGCTAAAAGTGGCTAGATTTGTTAAAAATGGCTATTGAGTATGTTTAAATGCACCTTTTCTAAAACTGATAGATAATTGGGAAAGAAACACTAACTCCAAACCTACCTACTAACCCCAAACCTCAAACCTACGTGCTAATCAAAACCCCAAACCTACAGACATACCATATTGGTTCTAAAGTAAACAGTAATTTTAGATCAAAAATAACATTATTTGATCAAAAGTATCTTTTCTTAGTGTTGTGTTCTTGTTGATATGAGATAAATGGTCTGAGATTTCCATCCCAAAATCAGGTTTAAAAAGGTTTGATGCTTCATACAATATTACGCCTGTTTGTCTTTTTTATATCAAAATCAGATTGTATTTTTGTACTTGAAAAATATATGAACTCGAAAATTTGATTCAAAAGAAAATATATAAATATTATTGACAAAAATGATGTATTAGATTGGAATAAAATTTCAAAATAGGGTTTTTAAAAATGCTTGTTGGTATAAGTTATTGAGAATATCAATGTACAGAAGAATTATAACACACTAAGTTATAAATAATACTTTCCATTTATCCATGTTAGCAATACATAAATAGAAAATATAGTTTTCAAAAATTTTTGTTTGAATATATGTATGATCAATAAAATGAAGGAGCCACTTCTCTCTTTACCTGAAATATAATGAACAGTATTTACCTGAAATTTTTCAAATGGTACATTTTTACATTCTCTATGTAACAAATGAAAAAAATGATGAGGCTAAGAACCTTCGAATTGAGAACTATTACTGATTATCACTGGTAAGTAATACTGATATCTAAATAATTTCTAATTCATTTTTCATAATGATTAAACACTTCTCTTATTATTAGATATGTGACTGTTATATGAGCAATATCATGCTCCTTTTATATCAGTGGTCACAAAGTTCTGAACATTGATAATGACAAATTTGAAAGACAAAAGCATATTATAGTGAAGATTATGGGAAGTGAGTAGATTGTTAAAGTATATAAATATATGACTGAAGATCAACACTGAGCCAAACACAAACAAGATTAACATTCCAAAGGAAATAATGAATCATAGCTACCTATGTATGTTTCTTTTTACCTCATAAATTGAGGAGTAGTGGTGATAAAATTAAGTTATCATGATGAAAACACTATCAGTATGGTTTGAACTATAAATTCATGATTTGGAAAAGAAAAAGAAAAAAGGTTAGTCATTCAAAAGGAACCGTCATGAGACCAGTGTTTTCAAGCAGCATGCTATGTTGGGGGTGATCAATCAAAATATTAGAAAAAGTGGTGATCAATGAATAAGTTTTTTCTCCTATGTTTAGTTGAGGTGTGATCACAAAAAGTCCAAATTATCAAAAAATAAGCATGAATGCTGCCAGACACAAACTAAAAGACCAATTTAGCATAAGCTTACATTTCGAATTGCCCCTCTCATACTAAAAACCTATTTTGGATGAGAATTCAAAATAGAAAAATAAAAAAATTTCTCTACTCATTGAGGGGAGTGTGTGTGCAAAATTTCAAGTTTCTATGAATGGTTAAGCTGTGCAAAGTTTAGATACATAGATACATGGATACATAGATACATATAAATGTAAGAACACATGAATAACCTAATCCCAGCAACAGTGTTCAAACTGATTTTTTGTGGGTAGTGGTGATTACTTTAATAAAATTTATGTTCTGAATGGGAATTCTTTTCTTTTAATAGATAGTTTTACAAAGTGGCAAATCACTTTTCAACTCTTTTAAAAAAAAAACTTCTCAGAAATTCATTAAAGCAATCTATTTACAATATCTTCAGAAACATTATCATAAGCATATTTTTGACAAAATTATTGCAATCATGTTTTTTTTAAAATTCCACAAATAATAACAAAAATAGGTTCGGATTACTTTTGACCATGGGTATAAATCAGGGTTCTTCAAACTTTTTTGATTGCAACCGAGTTTAATATCATTCAATAACCTTATGGCCCACTAACAAATAATAAACAATCCATTTTATCTTCGAGTTATACCATGGACTTGATACAACTAAAAAAAAACTCTTGACACTCTTGAAGTTCAAATGAAACTAAACTCGTCTTGGTTTCAAAGACATAAATGTATGGAACTTACTCATTGTACTGCGCCCTTAGGAAACATCTTGCCTACCAACTCTTTCCCTCCTTCTCTCTCTTCAAACTTATGTTGTCGTTTTTCGACAATGCAAAGGCCACTGTGACTATTATGATCTTTAATAGTTTAACAAATAAATTATTGATGACAAAAGGTAAGAAGTTACATTCATATTTAAAATCCTAATTATTTCATTGTCACCAATATTTTTCTTACTTCATCATCATCATCATCATCAGCCATTTAGCATCCATCATTGGACATAGACCTTTCCCAAGATTTACTAGACCTCTTTATAATGGGCATCATGGAGCCAATACTGTCCGGATTTATCTAGCTCATTATGCAATCTAACTATCTGTGGGCCACAATTTCGCGTATGATTTCTGAGGATCAATGTTGTTAGTAGTGATGTTCAGTGATCGTCTGATATCCTTGCAACATGTCCAGCCCATTGCTATTTGAGTTTTCTTAAGGTTTCTCTGATATCCTGGACTCCTGCCTTTTCTTCAATATACTGTGTTGTTTTATGATCTCTCCATGTGAGGTTGAGCATGATTTTTTCATGCATGTTGCATGGTTCTCAGTTTGAGGGGCAATCTTTTGGTTAGGTTCCATGTTTCAGCTCCATAAGTGACTATCGGTAGGATACATGGATTGTATACCCTTCTTTTTAGAACTAGTGGGATTTTCTTGTCCTTGAAAGTTGAGTTTGCTCAAACAAAAGCTTGCCAACTTAGTATGATTCTTCCTCTTTTGAGAATTACATGGAAATTTGGTGTCCTAGGTAGATGTAGTGGTCTACTTTCTCCAGCTCCATATCTTAAAATTTTGATCATTGTGTCTTTGTTCTCAACATATTTGTCGTAAATGACATTCATTTTGCTGAAAATTATGTGGAGGCCAACTTTCTTGCTTGCTTCATTCAGTTCATCTAGCATTATTTGGAGATAATGAAAGTTCTTAGCAAAGAAGATGACATAGTAAGCTAATTTGAGGTTACCTAAGTATTTGCCATTTATTCTAAAGGAACTGCTGTATCGATAGATATGTTGCAGTACTCCGACATAGACGGGGGTCTATGACTTTAGGGATTTCCACCAAGTCAAAGGCCTTTATTTATTCATTTATCTATTATCAACCTGCAACCCAGTCAGCAGAACCTTGGAACCCACTAATAGGTCAGTACTTTGAAAGACCCTGGTATAAATGTTCTGAAAGCACATTTCTTGTTTGGACAGTAAATTCTATCAATTATCACACGTTCACACACATCTTCAAATAAAGAGGACTGATCTTTCATTGAATTTAATTGACTGAGTTTTTGCTCTGAGAGTGTTAATGTGCACATACTTGTTTTCAGGTTCTTTCAGATGTTTATCAAAGAAGAAAAAGTAAAGAAAGAAGGAAATAGTTATTGTATTGCCTGTCACTTTAGACTCATGATAGTAACCATACTAAATCATTTAATGACACACCATACAAAACTTGGTATCCATTTCATGGTATGACTTATTTATTGTATTTCAGACTATAAGATGAATGGTGAGCCAGGATATTTGGCAGACTACCACTCATTACAACTCATCCAAGTCCCATAACTGTCAATATTGAATTTCAGTTGATGTCTGTCCAGTCATAATACCAGCACATTGGATTCAAGTGTATTATTTGCATTTTTTTTTTTTTGTCTAAAAATCAAATGATTTATTTACTGGTATAAACGTTAATGGTAAGCATCACCATGGCCCAATCCATGGCTACAAGTCAAACCAAAGAATTAAAAAGTTAGTACTCAATGCCACTCTGCAAAACACTCATAAGGAGTAAGAAGCCAGGAGAGAGATGCCCAACAAAAACCTGTGATAGTTGTCCTATCCTAATGACACAAACCCTGTACTGAGTTACAGGACCAAGGACCAAGGACAGTAACTATGATCTGTAATCAAATCATTATAGCATCACAATTTGCATGCTCAACCGAGAAGCCAAGTGGGCTACAGCTTCTTCTCTCTTTGAATATGTGTCTCTGAGTGCCCCTGGTCATATTTTGGGGGCTAGAACTTTGAATATTTGCATGAGTACACCACTAGTGCTTCTTGGGTCTCTATGGTCATTTTGTTTTTAAAAAAAAATGCTTTTGGGGTCTCTATAGTCATTTTTGTCCAACAACGCCAAAATCTTGTTTTAGATAATTTTAGATAGAAGATCTACTTTGAAGATAATCTCAGGCACAGATATTATTAGTTAATTTTGTTCCAGCAATTTTGCTTTTAGATAGAGAAGAGAAGTAAATTAAAGACTCTACAGACTTAGAATGAACCATTATAATTGCCCACTTGATTTTCCTTGTTTGTTTTTACTTTAGTATGGAACATGGTTTATTCATTTCTTACTTATATTGATATCATATATGCATAGTTATACATTCAGTAGAGCCAATATCTATCAAAATTTCTTAAACTTGTTAAGAATCAATCTGTGTTTATCATATCAGTGCTAGACTGTTTCATTGAGAAAAAGTTTCTGAAACACTTGGGCTAAGACAATAATTTCCATAATTTTTAAAATATTTTTTGACTCCATTTCAGAATTGAAAATCCCACCTTGGTGTTAGAGAATCAGGTACGTCAAAAGATTCATGACAAGTTAATGTCTTCTCTGGTTCATTTTCAGGTGTCTGAGAAAATAAAACATATTTTAGACCAATAGAAATAACAGAAAGATAAATTATCAAAACTTAACTTAAAAAGAAACACAAGACAATTTGTGTAAAAAATAAAGAAAAGCATGTTTTCTAATATTTATAAGGAGAAACTTATTTGTTTTGGATATATGATCATTTCATACATTCTTTGTCATAGAGTAATGGTTATCTGCTTGTCTTGCAAGCCATTTCTACTTTGTCACTCCATTGTCATTTGTTTACAGGTTCTGTGTTTGCACAAATGTACATCTCTTAAAAACATCAAGTTCTTCTGAAATAATTACCGTTAGATATTTGTTTTGGCATATCTAATGTTTGCTAATATAAAAAAGGGATTCAGGACAGATTTTGTCAAAATTATGATCATTAAATAAAAGATTTAATTCTACATGATTTTTTAATCAATCACTGACATTGATATATGGATTAATTGTTTTAAAATAGTCGAAAGACAAATAGACAGTGATACTATAACTTTTATTTGAAAGCTTGAAGAAAAAGTTGGTAAAACGTCTGCATTCACAATCAAATAACAATAGAAGTAATTTTCTTCGCTTTAAAATTTCATTTTTCCTTCTTATTCAGCTGAGCAATTCATGATATTCTCTAATGATTTTGATTATGAGCCAAATTGAATTTATTTTTCCATATAGAATTTGTGAGAGAACCATTTAGATTGACAAGCTGGATGGGGTTATGACTGTAGTGCATAGTATGATAAAATTGAACATAAATCATAAAATGGCTAAGTTACTTACAGAGAAGAGAAAACTACTTGGTAGGTAGTTAGAGAGTTGCATTCTGTAAGGTGTGGCTATTGGTGAGAGACACAAATCAAACACAGGTGGGCTCTTCAATGGTGTGAATAACGAACTTCCTCCTGGCAACTGAAACAAAGATAAAAACAGAAATGTTTTTGCAACCTTCTTTGGATAGGATTCAAATAGAAATAATGTCCATAGAGAGGTCACTTTTTCCCCATCTTAGTCAGTTTAGCTCCTGAAATATTCAGCTCTATTCTATGCTCTGAAAATGATCCCCTGAGATCACATTTTATCGTGCATCTAAGCAGAATACATAAGAAAAAACAATATCTATTATATAAAACAACTTGCTGTTTGTCACAGTGTCCCCACCTTCACCTTCAAGATTGGTGCAGCTGTACTAAATTTGGGATGCATAGGGGAATGTATTAAGGTAAAAGATTTTGAGAAAAAAATCATTTTAAATGCATCTAGGGGGGGGGGGGTTCCATTTACAATGTAACTATAATTCTGAACTAAACCCTTGCTTTTGATTCAGTATCTGTACATATCATACGTATCCATAGTAGCTGGAAACTGCCTGATGTGATGGGTTCCAGCTTCTCTAAATCTGGCACGACTTATAAATGTTTAGTATTCTGAGCAAAGGAGTAGCATAATGGCAGTGAAAATGGAAAATGGAATTGGCAAAGTAAATTCAAATTCCTCTCTGCTCTGTCCCAGTTTCAAATATCTTAACCAAAATATCTGACTTGCTACAGTGTTTGATAGAGAATGTATATTTCACATGTTTGATATGCCTACAATCCTGAAATGAAAAAGATGGAAGTATACATTAAAAATGATTTGAAAAAATTGCCATTCAATATCTTTTATGATTTTTAGGTGAATTACCTGTCTAATCAGTAAGCGACTTCCAGAAGTTGGTTGATTTTCTTTTGCCTTTTTCTCAGGGAATTCTGTTTGCTTTTTGGGTGTTTCAAACAAGTCAATCTCTTCTATTTTTATCTCAGTCGTCGATGAATCTCTCAAGAACTGATTAGCAACATTTAATGACTTCTCCTTTAATTTGCAAACAGTGGATGATGAGGCAGCACTGCTGACTTCCTGGTTAGAACTGTAATTGAATTTTATCTCCTTGAAAGGTGAGAACACAATAGGCAGCACATCAGACGATTCAGTTTCAGTGTCTAATTTCCACTTGTTTGACACCTGGAAACTTTCAGGAAAATCAGTTTTGGGTAGCTCAGATTTGTTTTCTAATACTGGTGTTTCCTAAATACAAATAAATTAGAAATATATAAAATATATAAAATATTCATGAAGAAAATTTTTAAAATCCCAATATGACAAAAAATGCAATTCAGATTAAATTTTATTCATTATATTAATCTTGTTTACTTGTGTCAGCAACTTTGAAATCAGCATTGTAGCTGCATCATCAGAACATAACATTCTATTTTTACTATGCCATCATGTGGTAACCTACTTGATGATAATATCGGTGAATTGTGGCCCTTAGTGTGACAGAGAACAAATAATTAAACAAAGAAACATGGTGTATCATTATAGTTAGTTTAGGCTGATTTGAATGTGAGTTTTTGAGATGAGGAATTATCATTATACTTAGATTTTTGGAGTATTATTCTCATCTTGTTTGTTTATACATTCACAACATTGTACCCTCCAGACTTCTTTAAGAGGTTCTGAATACAACTAACACCTGAAGAAAGCCAGAGAGTACAATTGCCAAAACATTGTGAACCTATTAATAATCAAGATGAGGACAATAGTCCGAATAAATCTATGTATAATTCAATATGAATGGAATGAAAATTGGATAGATATTTTGAGGGATTTGTACATGATAGTAACAATCATTTTGATCAAGTACCTCAAAACAAAGAATTGTGCATATGCCAATTCACCTGAGGCAAGATATCTGTGACTGTCACAGCTGTTCAAAATTACATTTTTTACACCAACTTCCTCTTAAGTTGAAAACAAAAACTAAAAGTCTACTGAATTGTGACTCAGATGAATAGTAATGTTTTGATGCACACATGGTAATTTTTTTTTCTTGTTACTGAACATTTATCCTTTATGTACAAAGAGCACTTCCAAGGACTACATATTTTGTCAATCAATCTGATACTTGGTTGTCCTGGTTGTACTTGAAAATACAATTTTTATTTTCCAATGAGAATTAGACTTTACTTAAATATTTCTCTATTATTTATTTGTTTTTATATGGCCTTCAAATACAATTTTTGAAAATGCAATTACAAAAAATTTGAAAAATCACGACATGAAGGGTTAAGAAAAAACTTACACTTTTTCTTGTTGCTGATGTTGATGAAACAGTACTATCTACTTCAAAAGCTTCATTCAAAAGATCATCAAGACTGCTGGAACATTTTCTCATTGTCATTCCACTGGAATATGAATATAGGAATTATATTGGGTTCTCTAAATAGTGATGGCATCTTTTAAAGATTTTATCTATAGAAATTATAAGTAAGAATATTTATATATGTGGACAAGTAAGGTAGGGGGAAAAAAGTGATGTAAAAAAGGGTTTAATCATTGTAGGATCCATGTGATTGAATGCACTTTTGCCAACATATAACAATGTCATTTATGCTGAACTTTGATTATCATTGTTTCTGGAGAGAATGAATCATTGAAAAGCTTATTGTGTCATTATTTAAGGATCACTTCTTTCCTGGACATCCATTATCTTCAAAAAAACTCATCTCCTTGACAAAATCTCTGGAACTAATTATGAACCATACGAACAGGAACCAATCCTTGACCCATCTCATTTGGTTGACACTTCATGCTGTTTCAGTAGCTTTTTGTCAACATTTTAACTCATGAAGAAAATCATACAAAAGTTGTTTTTAGCTATTTTGTTTGTGGATTGATAACTTGAACTTGTAGACAGTGGAGAATTCGGGAACAGCTTTGGTCAGTACTCAATAGAAACTATCATATGACCAACATCTTTTGGTGGCATGCTGTGTTGGGTGTGATCAATTAAAAATTGGAAAAAGGGGTGATCAATGAATAAATTACTACTCTCGCCCTTTGTTGGGCAGTGATCACTAAAAAAAAGTCTTAATTTCCAAAAAAAAACCTTGATGCTGCCAGACACAAAAGGGGATCAATTTGGCATAAACTTAGATTGCAAATTGAACCCCCTAAAATCCTACATACAAAGGAATTTTCAAAAACAAAAATGAACTATTTTTCTAGACATAATAAAGGATAAATGCTGAAAGTTTCAGCCCTCTAGCTCCATGATATATGATATATAGTCAGCCTGATCAACTTGAAAACAGAAGAAACCTATTTTGACAGTTTTCGTTGACGGTTTCTAATTACAACTTGTCAAATAATAATTTCATTTCCAAATTATATGTAACAACCAACTTGTAGTAAATGGTGTAAAAATGACAAAGAAAAGGACATTATGTTTTAGACAACTGAATAACTATACAAACAATATAACAGGATTTTTCCTCAGGAAGAAAATCAATAAAAATATTTCAATTTCCATCCCTGACTCTGTGATATTATTTTCCTTTCTGTCACAGCTAATCATCATATTTTGGACATGGTATCAAATATTTTCCAGAAAAAAAGTACTGCAATGTGATTCATTTTTATACTGAAAACAATGAACCTATTTTGAGTAGAATTGTTTGAGTTATGCATCTTTTCTCCATGAATCTACCAGAGGATTTGAATTTGACAACTAAAATCTGAGACAGGTCTGGTTAGTCACTCAATAGATATCATCACATGAACAACTTCTTTTGGCAGTATACTGTGTTGGTGTGAACAATTAAAAAATTGGAAAAAGTGGATATCAAAGGATGAATCATTTCTCTCACCTTTTGTTGGACAGTGATAACTGAAAAGTTCCAATTTTTTTTTAAAAAGCATGCCGGGCACATACTGAGAGAAATGTAAATTGAACATCCCCCCCATGAAAGCCTATTTTTAAGGACAATTTTCAAAATACAAAAAAGCTCTTTGTAGATATAAAGGGTAGATTTTTTAATTTTTAGCCTATTGATATGACCCATATGTATGATACATACTTACATAGCAAGCCAGCCAGATCAACTTGGAAGCTGAGGAAACTTATGATGATAATTTTGGTTAACGATTTCTAATATCAAAGAATAGCTGATAATACTCACTTTGTAAATATTTCCGCCTGTTTAGCAGAAAACTCTTGCCTGACCTGTTCAATCATCAAAATTGAGTGACTATTTTTGGGAAGAGAACCATTCTTGATCATTCTATCTGCACAGGACAAAATAAAGAAATGATATCCTTAGAATTTAGAGAATTCAACATTTACAATTGCATTCAGAAGCACTATAAGAAGATGATGAAGAAGAAGAAAAAGAGCTCATACCTCTATTGACACCATTGTCAGGGGAGGTAATTGTGCATGGATCTACCCCAAAATTCAATCACTTTTTTCATAGCCCATTGCCCACCCTTCTACAAAATTTCATTGAAATTCATTGAGAACCTTTCTAATTTCATTAGCAAAGGTAATTATAAGCCTTTTTTAATGTTTGTGAGCCATGAAATAAAAAGTTTCAATTACCTGTCTATCTAACTTCATAAGTGGTACTGGTTGAACTTCTTTAATCTGGCATTCAGCTGTTTGGCTACTCCCATAGTCTGATATGTTTTGAACAAGTGTTCTGATGATACTATCCTGTTAAATTCATATATTCAGCTATATTTTAGCCTCTCAAGACATGGGCATCCATTGATAATTTTTCAGGGGGGGCAAAAAGCATACATTTTGGGTGGAGTAAGTTAGCAAATGCAAATATATACATATATATATATATATATATATATATATAAATATACATATATATATATATATATATATATATCACATTCCACCCACCATTTGTAATATAAGCAAATAAAAATTACTGTATGATCCAGATGTCAGATGGTGTACTTGACTCTTGACTTGTACTGACCATGGGTGACACTATGGAGTGAACACCAGTGATCAATAATACAGTACTTTTATATGGGGACATCAAGTTGGGGTTACTTAAAACAACTGTACTGCACCATTATCGTTAATTGACCATGAGGTACCAACTTCCTAACCCTTTTGCCCTCAGGAAATGTCCCATTCGCCCGCATAATCCACCCACCCATGTTCCTGGATGTCATCAAAGAGACCAAGAGGTGCAGAAGATGGCGCAAGAACTAGAAAGCATAAGCATAAACCATTATACTTGAAAAGATGGAGTCACTGAAAAAATGAGTCAGAGGAATTCCTGTAAAGTGTTTGTGTGAGTTCTATGGGGTCGGATTGTCTACTGTGTATGGTTTAAAGAAATAGAAGGAGCAAATTTTTTGATGAAAAAAATGGGTCTTAAATGTCAATTTCTGTAGTCTGGCATTTTCTATGGTCCAACAATGGCCAGGTCCCAAGCTTGCTGGATCAAAGTGTTTCAACCTATATTTCATCTTATAGTGTAATGAGCTTGAGGACACCATACAATAAGGTTTATAAACTAAAAGTGATATACAAGGGAGGCTGCTTATTTCATATGAAATAGGAATGATTGGCTCCTTTGTCTCTCTGTAAAAAATTATTAGTAAAAATATATATTAATATATGCAGACAAGTAAAGTAAGTAAACTTAGATAAAACAATGGTCTTAAAAATCTACGAAAATTTTTAATAACTGGTTTTCAAAGAAAAACAGAAACTGCTGTGAAAATAACCAACTTGGAATTTAAGAACTTTCTCACCTTTTTCATTAAGAAAAGTTGAAAGCATAGCTTCAAGATAGGAAATGTAATTTACTGTTTCTTGTAGAATATGGGCCTGAAAAAAATTTTATAATACAGAATTACTCTATTGCAAAAAGAAAATGTATAAATTTAATTTAAAATGCTTTGCTTAACTTGAATCAGTCTAAAAGTTCATCCAGTTGAGATTCAAAGGTTTTTATTTGAAAATTCTTTTGTTTTTTTACAATTCAATATTAATCTTAACCACAGAAATGAATATCCAAGTACATATCCAAAATAAAAATTTTGTAGATAAAATAAGTTTAAACATTTTTCAATGGTTGATATCAGGAATCCATTCATTAAATAGAGATAACTCCCGTTAGCCTTAATATGAACTAATCCTCTTCTCAACAGCATCAGAAAAATCAGAAAAACTCTCACTCACTCAATGTTAAAAACAGTACACAAATAAAACAAATAAAAACAACTTTATCTCCATAAAACCCTTTACATTTCACACACTTGCCTACTTGAAGCTAAAGTAAAAACAATTCATTCATTCAAAGCAATAACAATCTGTTTTTCTTTTGAGGGGGTGATAATCTTCAGTTCACTTGAAGACTTTCAGGAATTATCTCCATTTTACATACACACTCTAGGAATCATCACTCAGGCTTCATAAAGAGTCATATTTTTTATACATTAAAGAAAATGTTTTTGTTTCATAAACTACATAATATGACAGATTTCTGAATGTCTAAAAAATAAATTCATTTTTATCTTGCTTTATTCAAAACCTTTGACCATGGTGAATATTAATTACACACACTGGACATTATACAATGAAAATTTCCAATCAAAATTCAGTCAATAATTAAATTTTCAGGCCTCTAGCTCCATTGGTACTGTCTGTATGAACAATACATACATATACAACCAGCCAGCCAGACTAAGTTGAAAACTGAGGAAACCTATGTTAACAGGTTTGCAAACAGTTTTGGTTGACAGTTTCTTCTAAGTCATATTTTCAAAATGGGGCTTTGAAAAGAAAATAGCACAACAAATTGAGCATTTAAAGATGTTGAGTGAGAAACTTTTTACCTTTGAAAACTTTCTCTTTGATTTCTTTTTACTGCTGGAAGTGGATGTAATAATTTTCAGGGTTGTATAACAATTGGCCACACTTGCTCTCCATTTCGCATCTGACTGTCTACGTCTCACTCGCATAGAGCTGCTACGTCGAGCCATTTTCTAATAAATAACACACACAAAAAACAGAATAAATTTTAATCATACACAAGTTATTCTTTTTTACTTATTTCAATCAACAATCATCTCACCACAGTTGAAGGGGGTGGGTGGGATGTATACTGTGATTACTTGACAACTTGCTATTGTTTGAAATTATCAATCACCAGACATGAGTCAGCACATGAGGCAGTGCAGTGTTAAGTTTGAAGTTGTTACTATCAGTGGTTCTTGAAAAATTTAATAGAAATAAGTGAAAAAAACTACAGTTAAATTAAAGATTACAAATCTTTCAATGTTACATTTTACTGAGGAAACCATACCAGTTGAGAGAGAACAGAAAGAAGTAACTGTAACATTCACTTTAATTTCTTAAATTACAAATATTATTTTACATGACAATTATGGCAGGCTGCTCCATACACCATAAAGTCCAGCCCCTTCCAAATGTGCATCTTTGGAATGGGCGCTGTACTAATTTGATCAATTTTAGTTTTCCTGGAAATGGGTTTCTATTAGTTGTTGAATTCTACACTTGATGAACTTGTTTATTCTTTTTTTGACCAACTCATACGAGTTGCTTCCATTAATTTATACATTTTCCAGTATGATCCTTTATTTACACCTGGGAGAAGCTAAAGAGCATATGGTTTTAAATTCCATGGCAAAAGCAACAAAGATGAGAATATTAGACCATATTAGTTGAAGAGTCTGTAACTCCAGAAATAAAATTTTAAAATAGTACAGAAGCAAGATAATTTGATTTATTCATCCATAAAAAAATGTATACAAAAGAATACTAGCGTGGTCTACTTGGCTCTATTAGTTATACCTGTAAATCCTGGCTTATCAGGGTTTAAGTTAAGATCAAATCCTTAACCCTAACTCTAAACTCTAACCTTTCATGTGTTCTTGGGTCAGAAATCTATTAATGAATTTGTATCTACTTGAGTGTGGGTTAGGACTCTTAACCTTAAAATAAATTAAATTGTTTTGTTTTTTCTTTGACTTGAAATAAATTGTTTTTTCTTCACACAATAACTATGGTTCAAATCATCAAACACTTGGAATGTATCAGATATTGAGCTGATAAAAACAGATACTACGCTTTGATATTAGCTGAAAGGCAGAGAAGCTGCAGTCTAGCAAGACCACTGAGAGGGCCCAACAGACCGTACCCTTATAGTAGCACCCTCAAAAAATCATGTATATGGCTTTCTAAGATGACCAGCACTACCTAGGCAACCCATGCCTAAATTAAAACTATAATTTGATGTTTTTGAGAAAGATTGTGTTGCACCATTTTCTTAAGGGTATTTATTTAAAGCAAAGTTTCCATATTCTCAAGCTTCATTATGAACCACAAAATTGAAAAATGAAGAAGAAGAAGAAGAAGAAGAAGAAGAAAAGAAGAAGAAGAAGAAGAAGAAGAAGAAGAAGAAGAAATTGTTACAATTTTAAAAAGCTTCCATACTTGAGAGTATCATTCCTGCACTCACTTGCAACACTTCTTTCTCTTTTTTATTCAATCCAAAGATGTTTTTTTAAAGGTGCGATAGATAGATAGATAGATAGATAGATAGATAGATAGATAGATAGATAGATAGATAGATAGATAGATGGATAGAATCATTATAGAATTATTGAGGAATTTGAATTTCATAATTATTAAATGTAGTATATTTCATATAGCTTTCTTCTTTCCACTTTCTGCATAGTATTGCTTCAATTGTTCCTTTCTTGTAAACAAAAGTTGTCCACCGAAGAATTTTTATTGAGGGATGCAGGACTCTAATTTCCTAACTAAATGGACAAGTAAACCGAATAAAGGAAGAAATTTGCCGAAAGAGAGAAAATTGGAGGCGGGGGTGCGCCCCCCAACCGTCCTACTGTACGTCCCTGCTCGTAAAACCATGGGTGTGGCTAGGCTCAACATTTAAAAAAATCAACAGTTATTGTTCAGTTTCGTTGAGAATGCAATATTTCAAAGTGATTGATTACATCGTTTGCTTGAAAAAGACCAATTGATAAAAAGCTTTTTTTTATTCCCCTTTTAACGGTGATTTTCAATTCCCAATCAATTATTTTAGATTCGTTTTTTGAAAAGACGATAAAAAAAATGGGCTCAAAATTTTTATCTGACCAAAATGAGTCATAATTTTTTTTGAAAAGTTTTTTTTTTTTCAAATTAAATGCATTCTGAGTATAGAAATGAATAGGTTTTTATATCAAACTTATGTCCTTTGAAAATTGTTTCTTCTTCGTTTTATTCATTTTTGGGGCACTTCAATTTAAGCTTATCTTGCTAATTTGCTTTTTCTGACATATGATAACTTAACTACCATATGGTAGGAATTAAATTTCTGGGATAAACTTTTCTACCACTACTAACTAACCTATTTATTTTTATTTTATTTGTGCCGAATTTCTTTTTCTGTTTTTCAACTCGTGTGAAATTTTTCATGAAGAAAAAAAAAACGAATGAAATTTGAAACGATTTTCAAAAGCCTCAAATTTGATGTTGAAAAATCTTTTCATTTTCATATCCGAAATAAATGCATTACATTTGAAAAATGTATATTTTTTACTCATTCTGGTTACATGAAAATTTTGAATTAATCTTTTTATCGCACAGTCTTTGACTAAAACGAAGAAAACAGCTTCTTAAAATGAATGGAAATTGAAAGTCGCCGTTAAAAAAATTTTTTTTTTTTAAATTTTTAATAATTGGTTTTCGATCTTGGAGAAGAGCAAAAAATTATAAGACAAAATTTGTTTATAAAAAATCTACTTCCAGTCATTTTTGCAACTATCATTTCTTTAAACTCAATAAATATCAACCACTTGTGGTTGAATATTTGCAGAATTGTAGCATAATAGTGGATTCTGTGTATAAAATCAATGCAAGGACTTGAAAGAGTATTCAATTTTACAAGTTTTGCTGTTAATGTTTAAATTTTCAGTTTGATCAGGATTTTTGTTTTATTTTTGTTTTTTTGTTGTTGTTTTTTCTCATTTTACATTTATCTAGAAGAGATACCACTAAAACGGGAGGCTTTTTTTTTCTTTACAGAAATATTACACCCGAAGAAGGTCGTAGGATGAATCGACTGAAACGTTGTGAGAACAACATAAACAACAAAGAGGGATTTAAATTGTCCCCAAAACTCTTGGAATGAACTTGAAACAAATTCACGAAACTCGACTCGAAAAAAATATGTGACGATGAGGAGAAATTGTTTTTCTATGATCGCCGAATTATTTAGACATTTAAAAAAAATTAAAGAAAAAATAATAGATAAAATTAGTTTTAAGCAAAAAGTGTTTTTGTTTTTTGTTTTTTTCTCGATAATATACCCTCCTAACATTTTAGTTAAATTAAAAAGCTTAGAAATAAAAGAAAAATTTAATTCATTCAAATTTGTTTGCCTAAAATTTCAAAAACACAAAAAATTGTGAAGTGGAAATATTTACAGTTTCAAATGTTTGAAGCAACATCAACTTTTATTTAAAAAAATCATCACACCCAAGTAAGCAATCCAAAACATTAAATCAGTAATTAATTCAATTTTAATTTAGTTTAATTATTTTAATCAAATTAATTTTCGGAAATCAATCTTCCAAAATTTCAAAATTGTTTTCAGTTAAAGACTTGACGACATAAAATTTTGAATCTCAAAAAAAATAAAATAAATTTCAATAAAATGATCAAAATGTTGATGAAAATATACTCACGTTTTCAATTAATTTTCTTTAAATAAGTATTATGAATATAAGTGTGTATATAAATGATTTTTCTTAAATGAATTAAAAAAAAGTCTTTGTAAAACCAAAAATAAGATCAAGGCATTGAACAGGAGCGACTTCTTTCTTGAAAGTGAAAATAAAGAGAAGGAAAATAAAATCGTCTGCTTCTTTGGATTCCTTTTGCCGCCTTAGACATTCAATGGGACGTGCTCATTTTTTATTTACATGAAACGTTCTACATCTTAATACCTTATAAATGATTACTGCTACGAATTATCACGAAGGAACCCCTTTAATACATCTGTTCTAACTGAGACAATTCCGTAACCCCGACGGAGTTGCATGGGCTAAAATGTTGAACATAACCCCAGAGACGAAATCTTTTTGAACTCGCTTGGACGGTTAGAGCCGTTAGAAATATTTTTTTAAAAACATCCTCATATTGAAAGTTATTTTATGGTATTAAAATAAAGGGTCCAATATAGGGAAGGCGGTCCCGATTGTAAATTAAGTTTCACCCACTCGCTCACTCGATGTTGGAAACGGTGCACGAATGGAAAGAAATATGGGAATTAATGATAGAAAAGTAGGAGTAAATGCTTTGAATTGGTTAGATTTTTAGTACCTCTGCGCCTTTTTTAGCATTGAGTGAGCGAATGTACGAAACTTAACAATCGGGACCACCTTCCAAAGTGAAGTTCACTTAAATGAAAAAAGTAAGAAAAATCGTGAAAAATAAATAATTTCCCTGAACAAATGTTGATGTCATGATGAAGTGAAGGCAAGATAATTTATTTTATAAATCTTCTCACTAATAATTCAATGCTGAGTAATATTTATTTATTTATTACCTTGATAGGTTCATTAGTATTTTAGTTTTTTAGTCAGAATGTGATAAAAACACATACTTTACAAAAAAAAGTCAATTTTTCTTGAGACACTGAAAATAAAATCACTATAAATCTCTTGATCAAAAGAGTTTTTGCTTTTCAAAATATTTTTGCAGAAACTTGAGACTTATTGCCAGAAATTCAAAATTATATAAAAAGTAATAATTTCAAATTTACATCTCATTTTTCCTCTGTCTTAATAAAATGGAATTCATTTGGGGTCCAAGAAAGCCAACCGCATTATGAACAAGCTGCAATAACCAGGGTTGCCAATTTAGCCATTTTGTAGCCAGATGTAGGCCTTTTGCTGCTAAATTGATATTTTAGGGTCAAACATCCACCCACGTTATATTGTTAACTGCACTTTACCAAATCTCTTCGTAATAGCGAAGATGTGTTCTCATGTCATTACTGAATCAATGTATCATTATCTTTATTATCATAGCCAGATCACGTTGGATACACCAATTTTCGTATAATCACCAAGGTTAAGCAGTGTCAAGCTTGTTCAGTTGGGTGACCGTCTGGCAATACCAGGTACTGTGAGCAGACGGGGATCATAAAAAGAGCCTCTCATGGCGATCCCGTTAATCCTCTCTACAATGCATGCCAAAGCCCCCCGTTCCCCTGAATTCTCTGAGTGGCTTGGCTGAGAGTGTCAAGAAATGGAAGAATAAATTTGATTTATCAATTCAATTAATTAGTTTTAATCACTAAAAATATGCTACAATTTTTCCATGGAGTTAGTTACTGCTTTTGCCAATGGTTTGGAAATCTCAATATTTTTCTTCTTCCCTAGATGATGTCATAGAGACAGATTGTTGTGTCACAACAGCTGCAAGAGAGATCAATTAATGGCTTTCAATATTAACGAATCCAACCAATCTATCAAACTAAGTGAAATATTGAACATCATTACACATTCATCATTTTGGTTCTTATCCATTCAAGTCAATGAACCGTCATTTTACTCATGGTTATCATAAATATACAAATAAATTCATATATAACAGGTCTGGTTAGTCACTCCGTAGAAACCATCACATGACTGATATCTTTTGGCAGCATGCCTTGTTGGAGGTGGTCAATTAAAAAACTAGGAAAAGAGTTGATCAATGATTAGATTATTTCTCTTGCCTTTTTGGTTGGTTGGTGATCAATAAAAAAGTCTGAATTTTCAACAAATATGCATAAATCCCTGCTGGACATAAACTAAGAGGCAAATTTAGCAGAAACTTACCTTGCAAATTGAACCCCCGACTAAAAGGACAAAATCTTTTTTAAACACAATTATGAGTAAATGTTAAAATTTTCATCCCTTTTGCTTCATTGGTGTGGTGTGTATATATGATGCATACATACATAACTAGCCAGCCAGCCAGCCAGACTGACTTGAGAACTGAAGAATCCTATGTTGACAGTTTTGGTTGATGGTTTCTAATATTGGACATCATTAAGCAATCATTATTTTGGCTATTATATATACTAGTAAATGCCTGTTACATACCTAAAGCTGTGTCTGTGTCAGTATGTTTACACAGTAATTTGAAAGGTTATTGCAAGATATCATCAACTAAAAATCTCATATACATTTTGAAGCACCACAGCAACAGTAGCAGCAGTAGTAGGAGTTATAACATTATCAGCAGTGAGCAAACAAACACACATCCACATTGATCAGAAGAGCCAATTTTATGTTTGTGTGTTTGCATTAATCCTTATTAGATATACTGATATGTTAAACATGTTTCCTCTTAATTATTTAACTTTTCTTGAAATGATGTTTTGTGTAATGATTCAAGTGCTGTTGGAGCTATGAGAACCTAAACTTATGAGTCATGTACAAAAGATATTACATAGAGATAGGTAGCATGGATGTGTTCATTCAGTCTACAGTGTCCCTTCTTCAAAAAGTTCCTCTCTTTCTATTTGTTATCCCTCTGACGGATTGACAGTCCAGAAATTATAAAAAGGACTAGCATAGACCCTGTCCAAATTTGACTGGATTATTTAGGCCTGGGTGAATAACGGAAGTACCTACATATTTTCGTTCAATTATATCCATTATAAACAAAAAGAGGATTGTATTTCTTTTATTATAAATTGAATTTTTTTTTTTTAAATCTTTAATAAACTTGAAACAGAAAATTAGTTAATTAGGGTAATCAGGATCAATAGATTTGTGCTTTTCATGTTTATTATTTCATTTATTCATTCTTTTTGCTGCAAAATCTATCCACCGAACATTTTGGTAGAGGTAGGTAGGGTTGGGGAAGTTGAGTTTAAGGTGAGAGAAAAGGGGACGAACAGTGGATTATTGAGTGGGGAATGTTGGAAGGAAAACATGTTGTGCATCTTCCGTCTTTCCCTCTCTTTCTAGTAGCTTTTAAATTCACAATTGTAATGGCTCAGGACATGTACTTTGGAGAATCCTGTCAGTAAATGTGCACACACACAGACAGAAAGCATCAACAGTTGGTCACAGAAGTTTCATTCTCTTCCACTCTTTAATCAACTTGAATAGAGGAAAAGAGTAAACTTATGTTTCCACCATGATTCTTTGACAGCAACTGATAAACATACATACAAACAAACCAATTTGGTGACACAGATATTTATCTGTATTGACTGACAGAGTTAGTACAATTTATATTGTTGACTGGTTGTATCCTACTCTTTACTAAAAGACAATGAACATGCATTACCTAGATTTTTATTTGTCCACCTCATACATTCATTCTGCGAAGCCCCTCGAAATATATGACTGCAAATCTAGCTACGAAAATAGACAGAAATACCCAAAGGTCAAAAAGACCTGGATAAATGGAAAAGAGAACAAAGATCAACAGCTTTTCTCAGTTGCAGCCCAGACCTTCAAGATGTAAACTTGAACAAAACTGTAACGATGCATCAACGATGACTTGGGAGTCTTCCTGAACATGGAACCAGCGGTATTCTCATATCTACGATGAATATTCTTTGTGGTATAAATATATTTCAATTTCTCAAGTTAAAAATTCTCATGAATAAATACATATCTTTCTCTCTTTAACCCTTATAAATGCCATGAACACAAATTCTATGAACTTGCATCATAATGGCACCAATATCCTCTCAGTAGATAACTGTCATGATTTTACATTTGGTGAATGAAAGGAACTCTCTCTTCATAAAATGTTCATGAACTTTCAATTAAATGCATTATCAAACAAGGTCATGTATTTTAACCATAGGCGTATGGGAAAACCTTGGTTAAAGAGAGCAGAGGATTTAATTTGCCCAAAGTTTAACAAAAATTGATAGCACAAATACTAATTTCAAATAAAAAGTCTCTTTATCAATCAACAATATACAGTTTGTACAAATTACACAACCATAGGAGAAAAAATTCTGTTCATTACCATCACATTTGGATAGTCAGCTGGAGAAGGCCATAGAATGGATCAGCCAGTGTTGTTTTAACAACACAAACCACAAGGGGCTCTTTGCAGCACCTGGACAATATACCCAAAATCTTGTACTTGCAAAAGAATATATCGTTCAAACAACTTGCGAATCTCAAAGACAACTAATTCTTCCTGACATTTCAGTCAGCATTTTTTCTGTTATATATTACATTAAATTCGATTCAGTTGTTGGTTGATTCTTAGTTTCCATGCATGAGATGGACGTGACTCCTGTGAGTCTCAAAATGAGTTGAGAATCATCTCCCTTTCTGACCACAACAGAAAAAAACAACATAATTTCCAGAACAATCTTTAAACGTTTCGCTCACTCATTCACATGATGTCAAAAATAGCGCACAAATAAAACCTTTATTTCTATACAAACCTTTGAGATTTTGCGCATATACCCACTCAATGTTAAAAATGGTGCAGAATAAAAATAATTTATCCAAAGCAATCAGTTGATCTTTCAAGGGGGAGATAATCCTATGTTTATTTCAAGCCTAACAGGAGTTATCTCCATTTTACACACGGAAACTAGGAATCAATCCATTTCCTTTTTATCAAACACAGTTTCTATAAAATCTGAATATTACCATCTTTTGTAAATATACGTTCTATATTATATATGTTGTTATGTTAATTATGTTTCATGTGAATTATTTAACCTCTCTTGAAATGACATTTTGTGTAATGATTCAAGTACTGTCGGGGCTATGAGAACCCAAATTTATAAATCATGTATGAAAAATATTGTATAGAAAAAATATGGATGCATTCATTCAGTCTACAGCGTCCTCTCTTCACAAACTTCCAGCTGTCGTTAGCTGTTTACCAGTCACAATCTCTTTCTCCTATGCAGTTCCAAGCAATTACTACTATTGTTGTCTATATTCAATAAGGCGCTACTTTTGTCTTATTAAAAATGGTAACATGTCCTCTTCTAGCCCCTGCTATTAATCAAAGATGGTTGCTTCATTTCAAGTATGGTTAATGGTCTCTGCTGCGCTACGCTTGCCTGCCGCTGATCCAACAATGTTTGTTCTGCTAGCTCTTCCATATTTCCTGATGTCTAAATAAGACATATTATTCGTATAATTTTGTTATTATTCACCAAAAGTCTGTCTGTGCATATGTGACAGCCTACTACAAAAACCACGGAACATAACCCGATGAAATTTTCTGTGTGTACCATAGTGACCCAGCAGAAGGTTTTTAGCAAATTCGTTTTTGAAAATCCCCAATCCCAAAGTTTGATGTTTTATTTTGTTTTTGTTGATGTTTTTTTTTTTTAGGGGGAGGGGGGATTTACAATGTAAATCTATGCAAAGATAGAATTTTTGTATGTGTCCACTTTTTCAGCTGAACAATCTGCATTCTGCAAAAATAAGCAGTGAGAACTTTGTTCATAGAGAGGAGGGGAGAGAAAGAAAGAAAATGAATTTTTGCTGTCTGGAGTGAGGATATTGTATCATAGAGTGGAGGGTGGAATAATAAGAAGAATGACTGTCAATTGCCTAGAGCCGCTTGGGATAAAAGGAAGAATGACTGATTTTAAGCAGTGTTTATGTATACTCAAAACTCTAAGAATCCCAAATTTACCTTTTTAAAAACAAATCAAATTAAACATTTCATCAATTCTTTTTCTTGACAAAAATTTAACCCATTCATTAGGATGGGTGTTTAGTCTAGCAGTAAGTAATTTGCATAAAATATTTTGAGGCATATCAAATGGTTTTATTAAAAATCATGAACACCTTCTTCAAGAAGAGACCAAATAGAAAATAGACTTGAAAGAGCCTCAACCATGAAACCAAGAACGAAATAGCCAACATCCTAACGGACAAAAGAGACACTGTCAAGGACATTCAAGTTCTAAATCAAGTCAACGTACAAAGCGACCACAGAATGGTAAGATCTAAAATGCAAATAAACACTAACAAAGAACGTAGAAAAATGTTCCACACCAAAGCACAACCACTAAATGTAACAAAAGAGTTCATTTGATCAGTCAAGCTTGAACTGAAAAACAGATATAAAATTCTTAATGAAAAAAGAGGAGAATGACACCAACATAAATGAAAACAACTCAATAACAGCCTCTCTAATAGAAGTTGCCACTATATTTTGACCAAGGAGAACAAAAGCCATTAATAAAATCTCAGATGAAAACAAGAATCTCACAACAGGAAACACACAGAAAACCTCAAGCCAACAACAATGAGAAAATTGAAAAGACCAAACTGAATGAAACAATCAAAAAGAAACAAAGAGAAGACAGAAGAAGATACACAACAGCAATCATTGAAAACAACCCTAAAAAAAGGTTGGGGCTTCAAAGCTATAAACAAAGGTCTTAGTTCAGGGTGGGAACAAATAACTAGCTTACTCGTGGAAAATGGAGACATGACAAAAGACAGAGACAGGATTGTTGAATGTACCCAAGGATTCTATCAAAAAATCTACTCTTCCAGACAAGGACTACAAAACAACAAACAGAGTATGCAAGATGCTAGCAATCGGTTTGAGGACTTCCCAGAAGTAATCCCCAGGGAGGTGAAGCATGCCATCAAACAAAGAAAGAAAGGAAAAGTCTCTGGACCAGATAACGTCACCATCAATCTACTCAAGAAAGAAAAAAAAGGCACCCAAAAAACCTCAACATCTACAGACCTATAAGCCTACTCACCTACATCTACAAACTTTTCACAAAAATCATTACCAACTGAATCACAAAAACACTAGATGGAAACCAACCACAGGAGCAAGCTGGCATTAGAAGAAGCTACTTGACCATAGACTATCAACATTTGATCAATCAGCTGAAAGAAAAACAGCAGAATACAAAATGCCACTCGCTGTAACATTTATTGACATCAAGAAGACTTTCCCATGATCATGAAGGCCATCACTCTACAAGGTGTAGACCCTGCATACATCAGAGTACTGCAACATATATTCAGTTCAAGCAGCTCCTTCATCAGGCTACATAAAGACTCGGAGCCCTTTCAGCTCCAAAAGAGGTAAAATAAGGTGATACCAGCTCACCCAAACTCTTCACAGTCTACCTCAAGATGATTTTCAAAATCTTAGACTGGGAAAATTAAGGAATCAAAATAGACGGCAAATATCTAAGCAACCTCAGATTTGCAGAAAACCTACATAATCTCCAATTAATACTGGATGAACTAAATGAAGAAAGCAAGAAAATCAGCCAACACATGAACTTTAGCAAAACAAAGATCATGTGCAACAATTACGTTGGAAATAAAGGACACTAAGGTAAAATCAAAGATGCAGAACTCAAGAAAGTAGACCATTACATCTACCTAGGACAAAGAATCTCTATGAAACCCTTAAAAGAAGAAAAAATCAAGAGAAGAATCACTCTAGGATGGCAAGCCTTCGGCAGAGCAAGCTCAACCTCCAAGAACAAGAATATCCCATTAATCCTAGAAAGAAGGCTATACAACCAATGTATCCTCCCAATCGTCAATTATGGAGCTGGGAGATGGAACCTAAACAAGAGACAGCCCTGCAAACTGAGAAGCATGTAACGCATGCATCAGAGAATCATACCCACCTTCATATTTTTTTCTGGCCTTTTCAGCATGGATTAAGGTGTAGTATATGTTCCCCAGCATAGACCGAGGCGCTGGTACTGACACTTGCCTGTCGAATGGGCCCAGAGATTGTGTTTTGGTGAACATCAAAGCCTGAGTGCGCCGGTACTATGCGTCTGCCAATGAGGTTATACTGAGGCTGCACTTTGCTATGTGCATTGGGAGCCTTTGGACTCATCCTTGGGCTCTCCCACTATTACTCGACCCAGCTGCAGGGGATCCGTTGTCCCGGGGAAGCACTGTCCCATTGCACTTAAAGGAACTGGTTGGGATTGTCCTGATGCTTTCTTGACTACGGTTGCTTTAGCAACTATGGTTGCTTAGCAACCAATGTCGCGTCAGCTGGAGCAATTTTTGATGGGTTGCACCTTTTTCCTCACTTTAAGCCCTGACCTTGTGTCACATTTTGCTCTGGTGGGAGAGTAAATAAAGAGATGCCCAACCTCACATGAAGAGATCACAAAACAGCCCAATATATCAGGGAGAAAGCAGGCATCCGAGACATCATAGAGTTCATAAGAAAACTCAAATGGTAATGGGCTGGTCATGCTGCAAGAATGGCAGACGACAGATGGACATTACAATTCACAACATGGATCCCTAGCGATCACATGCCAACACAAAATGGAAAGATAAACTAGACAAAGCCAGAAAGTATTGGCTCTGCAAAGCCCACAATAGAGAAATGCGGCGAATCCCGGGGAGAGTCGATGTCCAATGACGGACGATAAAAGACTTATGATGATGAAATGGTTTTAAGAAAAAGTCAACATAGTAAGAAAATTAGTAACCAAATAATAATTGAATAAATGTCAACAGTTGAAACAAATTTTGAAAGATCTGGTCAGTCAGTCCAGATAAACCAATGTCTTTTGGAAGCATGCTGTGTTAGGCATGATCCATTGGAAGAAAAGGTGATCAGAAATATTATTTTCTTTGTCGGCAAAATTTGATTAATTCAGTCAAGTATTAATGGATTGTAGATAAAAATAAGTTAATGATAGTCGACTGTATGATAAATCATGTTTCCTATTGATATTTCCTAGAACTGTACTTGATTATCGTATATTTTATATCAAATGTATGCAAATGAGCTCTCCTGTGCAAGATGTTGTTTACACATAGTCAGGTATACAATACTATTGACAGTGCTCTTCATATTTACTTGCTTTAACAGTACATATATACTGAAATCGCAGTCTGTGTTTATGCTCACTACAACAATAATGTTCCATTCTCTATGCAGCTTCAATCAATATTATATTAATAATGATCCTGACATAAGAGTACTTAACCAAAACTAAGTGGATGAGTTCCCTGTTTCAAATGGTCAGTAGGAGATATTTTCATCAAGAAAGTGGAAGAGTCCTCTGTTACAAAGAGACAAACAGGAAAAAAAAATCACAATGTTCATTATATATACTAGCTAATTAACCACACCGCAGGATGGGTATTCAGCTAGTAACTGCTAATCATCCAAGTCATAAATTCAAATCAGGCAATACTTTTCCATGCCATTTTATTTTTGTTATTTCTTTTTATTGACATTTTTCTTTTCTGGCACACACCTGTTACAGATAAATCTCTACTCACTACCTTTAATACCACCACCTCTATCCTCACCCTGACATGCAAGCATTTCTTTACAATAAATTTCTCATGGTAACTACGGCAACTTCTGTCATATCTATATATAAAAAGTTTAAGTGTTCGTCTGTAAGGAGACAACTCTTATTGGAGAATAAACTGCTGGTGGTCAAGTTTCAGTTTCCATAGCATGCTTAGTGATCCTTGAAAGTTTCAAGTTGGATTGAGGCCAGAACTTTATTCTTAGTTTTTATGACCATCCCCTGGAGAGGATTCAAGTCTACTGAAGAGATGCCTCCACTCTAATCACATGGCTTAGAGTGTATTCAATTAAGATATAGGGAAATTCATTCTATTTAAGAGTTTTCCACACCCTCCGCTCATACTGGTACACACACACACACACACACACGCACACACACACACACACACATATATATATTAATAGTGTTTCAAAGTTGATTTATATTTAGGGTGCTTTGGATATCCATTAGATATAAATATCTATTTGGATATCATATAAAGAATGTTCCACTTCTTCAATGTCTTACCTTGAATCTATTATAAAAATTCTTTCTTTTTAGAATTCTGTCTTATTAGAACCTGTCAACATAGACTTTTTCAGTTTTTAAGTAGGTCTGGCTGGCTAGGTATGTATGTAGGTCTCCTACATACAAGCCATACCAATGTAGCTAGAAGACTGAAAATTTCAACATTCATTCATTGTTTAGAAAAAACGTTTATTTGTTTTTTGAAAATTCCCTCTTCTAAATAGTTTTTTAGTAGGGGCTTTAGTTTGCAATGTAAGTCCATGCTAAATCGATCACATCGGTCATGTGATAATTTCTATTGAGTGATTAACTAGACCATTTAGAATTTTTTTTTTCAGTTATAAATTTTTATAAAGACAACATGTATAGAACGTTCCTCTTTCCTAATTTTTTCCTTTGTTTCTCTCATAAATATTTTTTCTTTCTCGAATTCCATCTTGTTTTGTCAATTATTCTCCTCTACAGATTTGCTCAATAAACGTTATGGTCTTTGTTTTCACACTGTGCCAAGTGGTGTTTTTCTTGCCAAGGAATATGATTTTTTTGTTTGTTGTTGTTGTTGCAGCAAACATTACCCACGCAATGCACCATAAAACTGCAGCACAGCAGACTGCGTGAAAGCAAAATTAGATAAGACATATATTTGTTACAGTAAGACTGTGAAATTAGTGATTTTGTGAAATCCCTGAACATTTCAGTGAGTTCATGAAATCTATAGTTTCACAATCAGTGTAGGAAAAGTTTATCAGCTTGTGATTCTGATCGTTATTAATACAATGGGTTTGATCTTTCCTGGGACCCTACTACTAAAATCTCTATGAATAATTGGGTTATATAGATTTTCTGCTTGATGCAGCAAGGACGATATATTTACCTCTTATAAAACACTAAACTTGCTCACCCTCAACTTAAATTCATGTTCACAAATTTTAGGTGCTATCATGGCAAAAATTGTGCTGTTATGGACCACCCCAAATCAGCATTCCTACCCCAGTTGCAACAGAATATGAAGAAACACAATTGTTAGCAGTTTTCCAGAAAGAGATAAAACTTGTGAATAAGAAATAACAATCAGCTTTGATTTGATATTCTTTTTTAACATATAGAGCAATAATTGTCCTTGTATCTTTTTAGGTACCATGATTTTTTTAGGCACATATGCTTGCATGGCCTTGTGTCAAGCTAAGCTAAACTTGATACATGTTCTTCAGTATTTACAGTGTATATACAACTTAATTTGACATAAGGCCGCAGTAGTCAGGCATTCATTGAAAATCAAACTCAGTACAGTTGTAATGGTCAGCCTGAAAACCTTGTTAACCATCACAACACTGTAGACATGATAAGGAGTAAGTGTTTAAATTTTCAACTCTCTAGCTCCATTGTTTGTGGCCTTCACATGCAATACATACGTACATAGCCAGATCAACTTGAAAACTGGAGAAACCTATGTTGACAGTTTCTAAAATACAAAAAATAAATAACAGCATGGGGTCAGCATTCAATTGCATGGCCTGTGTCCAGGTGGGCAGATATGTTCAATCAATCAATAAAACAATGCTGTTTAGTCTACTTCCTTCTTTCTGGCGTTCCATGACTCACTTGACTTAACAATCAATTATGGTGTCCATTTGTCATATACATAATTGTACAATCTGAAGCGGTCAAACTGTTTCAAACTGTCACTTGTAATAACAAATTGCCAATATGTCATTAAATTCTATGGATAATCTTTTTATCCCCGGAGGGGAAAAAAAAAGACAGGGGACTATCATTTACTATGGGTGCCTGCAGTTGTTGTCTACTTTCTCTCAATTGGATAATTTTGTTATTCCTTAATATATTTCAATGAAATTTTGTCCTTAGGCTTGTGGAGAGATTGTGGTGATTTATAGCCGATCTGATTGTTTGCGTACATTTTATAAGCAAAGGTGTTTCTGTTTACAATTGGGAAATTTTCTCAAATCTTGACAAAACCCCAAACCCCAGGAATTGAAAAAATAAGGTGTTTCGATTGATCCAATCGTTTACTTACATCATATACTTAATAGCCATTTGTCAACATACAAAAAATGGGCCTCATGTGGATAGGCCACACCAGTGGAGCTAGAGGGCTGAAAATTTAAACAGCAACTCCTTATTATGTTTTGAAGGGTATTTTAAACTGACCATGAGTTTTAAGGATGGGGGGTCAATTCACAATGTAAGTTCATGCTAAATTGGCTCCTTAGTTTGTGTCCAGCAGCATTTACACATATTTTTTTGTGAAAATTCACTTTTTAGTGATCTAATGTAAGCTGTGAGAAATAAATTATTTATTGATCATCCTTTTAATATAACATTCCCAAAATGGCATGCTGGCAAAAGACATTGGTCACATGATGGTTTCTTTTGAGTGACTAACTAGACCTATTTTAATTTTCAGAAACTTTCAAGGCTATCTACCAAAGCCTTAAATGGACAGCTATGGGTCCTGGATCGGTTGAAGTGAGCAATAATTTCCATAATAGTCTTTAAAACCATGCCTCTTATAGGCATGCAAATATGGTATCAGTTTTCAGCAGTTGTGAAAAAAAAACAAATTTTCATAATGTCTGATGGAATTAAAAACAACAACAAAACTTTATGGCAGTGACATTTCAATTACTTTTTTATTAGATGGAATATTGTGAATCATCATTATTAATTTTTAGACTACCACACTGGAGACCCATCATAATGCGGAATCGATTATTACACAGTTTAAGAACCTTAATTTTCAAAACATTAGATTTGGCTCTCAAAATAATAGCTTGATAACAAAAATAGAAAGATCCTGACTGAATCAGGTTATACCAACTGTGATAATGAAATGAAATAGACGATGGGGAGGTTGTCATGATTCAAACATTTTTCGATATTTATTTCTGTCTTCTTGCTGGATTAGCCTCACCCTACCAACATCCCCATGTTGTTTTTTTTCATTTCTACATGAAATTATGGGGGTCAGTCCTGAAGAAGTTGAAGACCCCACGTCTAAACTTGGATTATGGTTTGTAAAAATCAAAAATTTGTTACAATGTGGACTGACTTATAATATGGGAGAAAATTATGGACCTGACTTCTTTGTTATAACAGTATATTTACCTTCATCTTAATTTTTTTATTAGTTTTATAACACAGGCTATCAATCTACAGCAGTGAGTAAACAATGTGAATAAGAATTATACATCAGTATTTATATATTAGAAACGGTCAACCAAAACTGTCAAATAGGGTTTCTTCAATTTTTAATTCGGTTTGGTTGGCTGGCTGGCTGGCTGGCTAAGTATATATGTATGTATCCCATATACAGGCTGTACTTATGGAGCTAGATGGCTGAAAATTAAAACATTAACTCCTTATAATGTCTACAAAAAAACCCAAGTATTTTTTAAAAAATTTTCCCCCTTAATAGGTTCCTTAGTGCGAGTTCAATTTGCAATGTAAGTTAAATTGATCCCTCAAATACGTCCGGCAGCTATCACACTGGTTTTTCTTTTAATTTAGACTTTTTCAGTGATTACTGGCTCACAAAATACAAGAGAAATAACTCATTCATTGATTACCCTTTCTTTTTTTTTTATTTGATCATCCCAACACAGCCTGCTGCCAAAAGATGTTGGTCATGCGATGGTGTTTATTAAATTATTCCTACTTACTTTTTCCATAATGTACAATAAGTATGTAAGCAAATACCAATTTAGAAATCCATTCAACAATGCATATTCCCTCTAACGTTTGACAAGTTGCTTCTTTAATCTGAAAGAGTGTTGGCCCACTCGGTCTTGTGAGTTTGAATATTTGTGAATGTCATCAATAATTAAATGAGAATTTTTTTGAATTTTGAAGGCTTCTGTAGAACTTTATGGATGACACTCACAGGCTAGAAAATCCAAAGAGAGATAAGAATTTACAGCCAATTCAGGAAACTTATGATATATACATCATTATTCTATTTTTATTGTTCATTAGTATAAATACCGAGCAGCATTGTACACAGGATAAAGATTTATCATAAAAATATATATTTTTGAGTATGCTGCATAATGACACAGACTGCAGATGATTCACACAAAAGCCGAAACACTAATGAATAATAAAAAGGTATCATATACACTTAGTTTAAAGAGTGAAGTTGGCTCTAGACAGGTTGACCACACCATAAAAATCCATTGCTCAGGCTGGAGGGAAAATATACATACATAGGCCTAAGTGGTCTATGGTCCTACTGCTGCATTAATTTCTCCCAACAATCTTCGTTCGTGAAACCATTCATTCATTCATGTTATATTACCTTAAATTCATACATAAAGATTTATCTGTGAAATTTCAATTATGCAATGAGTCTGCATCCTGCCCCCCCCCCAAATTTGAGGGCCAACTGTATTTCAAAATTAAATCAGTCACGGATCATTCTCAAGTTTTGTGCATGATTTAGTAAAGCGATAAATCAAAATCAATAGGCAACATTTTTCCCAGATATATATTTGCAAGAAAATTGAGGAACAATGTCAAAATCTGCATGTGATCTTCCATACAATAAAATGGCCAATCTTTAGTTAGTACATCACTTTTAAAAAAGCTTCAACGGCCATCAAGTCTTTTGAGGTTGTCAAAAACAAATAAAAATGGACAAATTTTAACAAAAATGTTGTCCTTCATAGACAATGGCATTTATTTTTTTTCAATTGCTGGATATCATCAATTATCACAGCAGTTTACAAATTCAACAAAGACTCAAAAGAAAGAGTGCAAAGAAGAGGCACAAAGATGATCCCCAACTTCAAATACCTACTATATTCGGAATGGCCAAAAGCACTTGATTTGGAGACACTATGGTACAATAGAACCCGTGCTGATCTACATATATATATATATATATACAGGATAACCTCAGGTCTACATGCCATTGACTAAGACTCTACAGCATTTGCCCAGATAAATCATGCAACTGCCATCCATAAGCAGTGCAACCAAAGGTCACAGTGAGAAGCTACAAATCCGATCAGCAAACAGAGTTAAAAAGCACTTCTTCTCAGACGGATCCGTTTTTACCTGGAACAAGCTACATTTTTTTTTCTAAACATAAACATATTCAAATCAAATCTCAAAAGAGATCTTGGACACTGAATGGTCAAGTATGAATTTTCATAGTAAATAATAAACCGCAGTAGGACTCCATCAGTTGATCTCACTAAGCTGATATTGCCATGATTGGGATACAAATAAATTCATTTTTAAAATCGATATGCTTTTGTAATATGTCTCTACCTGAAATCCAGATTTTGCAAATTGTTGGGCATTTTCCTCTTTTTTTTTCCTCATCTTATTCTGAAAATTCATCTTTTGAAAAAAATATTCAGTTATGATAGTTTAAATAAAACCCCAAGACAATGTTTTCAGAATGTTAAATAAAATTGATTGAAATAAAATATTTGGCAAAAGATGTCTATCAACTTTCAGTTTTAGATGTCTTATCCTAAAATAATAATTTTATAATTTCAAACTTTAATTATTGCTATTGTGTATATATTTGTGATAGATGATCATTAGCATACATATATGCATATCTGCTTTGCAAATTAAAGGCTCCTTCACAATAAAATTCATTAGGTATGTCCCCGGCAAGAACTGTTTTAGAGAAGTAAGAGCTCACAAAAAGTAGAAAATGTCCATGGAGAGAAAAGATTGAATCAGGAAGATGGTTTGTTGGTTTCCAACTAAAACTGTTTTTAATAGTCAAAAGAATTTTTCAATGCATCAGATTCTATATGAGTCTCTTCAAAGATTGGTAATAAAAAAAGGAGCTTCCAAATTTCCAAAGGAAAGTCTTCTATAAACTAAGAACAATATATTTTCTAGTTGAAAATGAAAAAAATTAGAGATGTCGAATGAGAACCAGTCCTAATTACCAGCAACATGGTCAGTCACCCAAGCCGCCTAATGTTAGGGAGCACTTGCCAAGTGTCTGACACAGTAGGACTTTCTAAATATAAATGGAAAAAATGGGGAAATGAATAAATTAAACAGAATAAAAACAGGTCTGGTTAGTCACTACATAAAAACCATCACATAACCAATGTCTTTAGGCAGCATGCCATGTTGGGGATGATCTATTAAAAAATTAGAAAAAGGGGTGATCAATGAATAAATTACTTCTCTTGCTTTTTGTTGGGTGGTGATCACAAAAAAGTTTGAATTTAAAAAAATTCAAGAGTGAACACTGCAGGCACAAACCAACAACCAATTGAATCTCCATTTAAAAACCTACATGAGGGGAAATTCTTTCTTAACATAAGGAATAAATGATTAAAGTTTTAGCCCTCAAGCTCCATTGATACAGCCTGTATCATACATACTTGACACATAGCCAGCCAGCCAGACTGACTTGAAAACTGAAGTTATGGTTGATGGTTTCGAACAGTAAAAATAAAACTCCTTGACGTGAAGTCAGATTTTTCACAAATATCTGACAGCTGAATACTTTCTGTTGTGCTGAAATCATGAGAAACGATCAGCAATGGACATTCTCATGACTAATGACAAGCTCCATCAGACTCTAAAAGGCACCAAAGTTCAGTTTGCCAAGGGCACCAAGCACTCTGGGGATGACCCTGTATCAAATAATTCTATATGTACATATCTGGTAGTAGTTTCATTGATCCTATTTTTATAGGAACAACATTTGAGGTAATCCTTGGTTTGACAAGATCAAATTTTGGTTAGCTATAAAATGGCTATTTCCAGTTAACTTTGGCTTTTTTTTCCAGGTTTACTTTGGAGAAATGGCTTACATTTTTAATTTTGATTTTTTAAATATTTTTAAAAAAATTAGGGTTGAGGTGGATTGTATTGAAGAAAATAACCAGAAGAGTTCAAAATCTGAATAATTTTAGATTTTTATGGCAAAGATGACTGAATCTAATGTTTAAACTGGAAATAGCCATTTTATAGCCATCTGAAATTCAGAATTGTCAAACAAAGGATTAGAGGATTTGATATCAGTTTTCATGAAAAATTTACCAACCAGTGTTAAAAAAAAAAAAGGCTCTGTTCACGTCATCTATGATGAAATCAAAAATTGTTTCTTTTTGAACATTTTTTTATTAACGTGGTTTCACTGGTATTGGACCAGGCTTAACTTTGGAAAATGATTTTGGCTTTCTGAAGGGTTTGTTTCCTTTCACAATTCTGGTCCGTCCAGATAGACTTCCAAGTATGTCTGCAAAAGGAAAAAAAAGAGTCATATTACACTATGTGATTATTAAGGATAAAAATGCGTTGATTATCAAGCAATTACTGGGTTACTGGAGTTGGAGACAGTAGAAGTGTCAATCATAATTTAATGTATTAAAATTTTGAATTTCACAGACACCTTAAGAGATAAATTTTAAAATCTTTTACAATATAACTTTTACTTGATTTAATCTGTGGCAACTTGAGCCTGACTCAGACAAAATACTGCCAAGCAAACAACCTGAAAGAACTTGTAGCTTTTAGTTAAGGATTAAATACAAAACCCTTTTTTTAGCAAGATATCAAAAATGTCACTTCTTTGAACAACCCTCTTTCATAGGTCAAACGCTCATTGGTGCCAGCACCTCTAGTCGGTTATGCCCTTTTGCCTCTGGCACTTGTTGCCGGCTACTCTTTCTCTTTCTTTTCTCCTTGATAGGATCGGTATCACTTTGCTGAACTCCCAGCTGATCCGAATCTAGCCATTTTTCCACCGTGACCAATCTCTGTACTAACTTTGCCCATTTTAGTTTACCGATATTGAGGCATCTCAAATACGCACAGCTACTCAACCATGTCCACACCCTGTGCTCAAAATGCATATACATCTCTCACTCTCATGAATGAATTGGCAATGCTTTTTACTATCTGATAGTCATGATGATCTCTCCTAATTCTCCAGACTTCAGGAAGCACACATGGTCATAACTCCATGTGTTCTCTGTCTTTTACGGTCTGTCCATCGAGTGTCTACGAGCATCAGAGAATAGCCCCAAAGTTGCATATGTATCTTGGCAGTTTGGCACACACACTGAACCTGGTCTCCATAACCATTCCTTGGTATGCTCCAAGCCTTATGGATTCAAAAGTAGTTCAGACACCTCTGCTTCAACTCTAATGACTGTACTATCAATGACAACAAAGCTCCCACCTTCCGCTATCTCTTCTCTCCTCTTTACATGATCAATCGTATTAATGTTACCATTATATGTATTTCATTTTCATTCATAATTTATCATCACTGTTCCTGTATTAAATGTATGTCTTATTTGTCCATCCAAATACTTGTATGTGTCCTTTTTACTTAGTTTCATCTCTGCATCTACGTCTATACTTAGCGCGCATTCCCTTCATACTTCTCCCTTCCTCCTTCAACGTCTCCAGTGACGTCGATGCTAACACCAAACCACATGGACGTAAAATCCTTTGTCTCCAACATCTTCACGCTACTCATTTTACCGATAACTCCATATAAGAACCACAGATATCTAATATCTGTTGACATTCGACATGAATAGATTCTATAAAACCTTCGGATGAAAATCCGAAGGTGAATTTAAAACAAACACGCCAAAATTTGAATTCAAGAATTTAAGAACTATTTGACATGAACTAATTCTCCAAACTCTTCAACAAGGTCAAACCAAGCAAAACATTATATTTTCTGGAAGAAAAAAGTGTCAGACTGAAAGTATAACTCCAACATCCTAAGTAGTATACCCATACATACATGTACCTCCCCCTAACCATACAAAAAAGATAGCTGAAATCAATTGTAAACTTTACACAAAAAGTCTTTCCTACTCTAAACGAAATCAAAAGCCAACAGAATCATCCTCTGACTCGACTTTTAACACAAATTGGTTCTGGCATTAAATTATTCAATAGAGGTTGATATGCTGCTAAACCAGACAAACAAACAAACTTAATATATTGTAATCGTTCATGTTCAATTCACTTGAATCTTATATTCAGGCGATGCTTTTATCTGGAAAAGGAAGGATTATGTACTTAATTGAGTTTATTTCATTTAAAATAGTCATTTCTTGAGTTACTTTAAGTGTTTAATATTTTTTTTTAGTTTTAATCTTGAATTCTATGTAGGACTATATTTAGTTTTAATTTTTGAAATCTGTATAGTACTGTGGAATTTTGAACTGGTAAAGAAAGAAGTTCCTGATTTTCTTGTATTGCATTTTTATGGTTTATTTTTTTCATATCTTTTTACTTTATCATCTTTTATAGCATAAATTTACATTGCAAACTGACATCTCCTCCATTTAAAAACCTATTTGGAAAGGGAATTTTTTGTAGACATAATAAGGAATAAATGTTTCAACTTCCATCCTTCTAGCTCCATTGGTGTGGCCTGTATACTTGATAAAAATATAACCTCTTTTTTTCCATTTTGTAAGTTTTACCTTACACTTGATGTTACTCAACATGTAACTAGAATTATATAAAAGAGCTACAACAGTTCAGCTATAGTCTTAAACCCAAATATTACCAAGTGCAAAAAGTATTCTGATTATTCACAAAGACAGTGATGAAATGCTCTGTATGTTGTGTGCTTCTAATGAATAAAGGAAATATGTAATAAGTCTAATTGTAAATGAAAGAGTCAGAGTTGGTGGTACCATAAATTGAGGAGTTTGAGGTTTTCAGTACTGAGTCTACAGCCCTGTAAACATCAAGACAATTGAACAACTGAAGCTATCAGAGGGAGCAAAGGGTTCTAATCCTCTCTATATGTGCAGGTGTGGCCACACTGTTTTATCTACTGACTTGAAAATTGGCATTAGTACTCCACTACACCCCTTCCAAAAATTTTTTTCATTTTTGGAAAGAATGCTTTTTGGGGCCTTATTTTGACAGTTTTAATAATAACATCTTGGCTCTTCAGAATCTAGACAATTTTTTACTCTATTTCAAATGTTTTCCGGTGAAATACACCAATGATGTCATAAATAGAATTTATTCTGACCATATTTATTCTTCTGTGGAATTTTTTACATGACTTCAATTATTTTATGCCACAGTTGTTTAATTATTGACTGTGATGGCGGGTCTATCTAATAAACTTTGATAAATGAAATTCGGAACAGAATCTTTTTCTACTTTAATATTTTTAATTTCATTTTCTGTAGTTAAACAAAAAAAAGAAAAAAGTTTGTTCAAAACCTAGGATATTGTTTTCTCAATTTTTGACAGTATTTGGCAACATTTGCTAACATTTGTTTCAGTAATAAAACTATTCATTCCCTATTGATTTTTAGAATTAAGAGAGAATAATGTAAAGCAGTTGAGAGATTTTTAAAAGAACAAAACCTCTCTGAAAATGGACACTGATTGACTTTCTCAAGCCTTGCTATATTTTCATTAGTATCTATTAGTATTCCCCATAACTCTACACTTACAATATGAAATAGGCGGAAAAAATGCCTTAATTTCTTAAATTACAAATACTTCCTTACATCATATTTTTTATGTTGAGAATTGATTAAAAAAAGAACACTATGACAGAGTGACGAGAAAAAAAAACTCTTTCTTCACCCACTTCCTCTTCCCTTCCTTTTTTCTGAACGCTTTCAACCTCTCTCAATTCACTCTGAAGGAAAGTGATTTGGGCTTTCATAGACCTGTCACTTTTGTCACAGATGATAAAACAAAAGCATAACTCAGTCTGAAAGATATAATCATTTTGAAAGAAAAAGTTTTTCTCTCATTTTTCTTTTGCTATAGTTAACCAGCCAGTAGAGTTGAAGATTATTTCTCTTATTGTTCAGCCAAAGGGTTAATATACAAATGAAGCATTAAACAAAGAAGTATATACTTACTGTAAATTTCAGGATAGAGTTTATCAAGGTTGTCAAGTAAAGAAATATAGCGAACATTTCCATTTTCTCCTGAAAGTCAAGAAAACAAACATTTTTAAATTGCAAACACAAAATAGAATAAATTGCATTAAGATATCAAACAAATAAACAGGATGAAAATAACAATAATTATTTATTGAGAGATTTCCATATCTTGCATAAATGAATGTCCTGCGTGTGCAGCAGAACTAATTACCTAAAAAATTAACTAAAAAAAAGAAGAAAAGAACTTTCATCTAAAATCATCTAAAAAATACCAGCATAACGTTTGGGCATTGTCAGTCCAAAATGACCATAGAGACCCCAAAAAGCACTTTTTTGATAAAACAACAAAAAAACATTTTTAGGAGGTGCCTAGTGGTGTCCAAATTTTCAAAGTTGTGGCCCCCAAAATGTGATAAGGAGCACCCTGAGACTTGCATGCATACACACACAAGCAAAGAGAGAAGAATTTGTAGTTCACTTGGCTGGTTGGTTAGGCAGACAATATATGAGATTACAGTGATTTGATTATATATACACAGGTCTGTTTAGTTAGTAAATAGAAACTTTCATGTGACCAATGTCTTTAAGCAGCATGCACAGTTGGGGGTGATCAATCAAGTTATTGGAAAAAGGGGTGATCAATGAATAAGTTACTTCGCTCACATTTTGTTGATCACTAAAAAAGTCTGAATTTTTAAAGTACAAAAATAGAAAGACCCCAACTCAATCAAGTTGCACCAATAGTAAAAAGAAAATGAATTAGACAAAACCATTTCTGTAATTATATCGCAGTATTTTAAGGCTGCATGACAATATGTATTGCCGTGTGTTCAGTTTCAAGTTGAAGCAAAAATGTGAACAGAAAAAAAAATTTCTCTCCAACGCTTCGGCAGTTGTTGCAGTTGACGTCCTCTCCACCTACCTGATATCAACAATTCAAGCACGATTTAACTTAAATTTGA
The DNA here is from genome assembly GCA_963457665.1 of Thysanoteuthis rhombus. Taxonomy (NCBI): domain Eukaryota; kingdom Metazoa; phylum Mollusca; class Cephalopoda; order Oegopsida; family Thysanoteuthidae; genus Thysanoteuthis; species Thysanoteuthis major. The sequence goes on from OY735217.1 coordinate 3,310,332, forward strand.
CTTATCCTCATGTAGCCAACTGAAGGGGAGGGAATGAAAGATTAGCTGAATCACAGATGCTAACAGTGAATGCTTTAGTGGACGTGATTGCCACAAAGTGGGAGAAATTTCTAGCTCAAAGTTTGTTAAAATGACTATATATCTATGTAAACAGTATTGTTTAATTCTATTCTATACTGCTTTTAAAGATGTATCAATATACCATGTAAAATCGATAAGTCACTTATCCCCACCTTTTGGTGAGTTGATACAATTGAAAATTTTTTAAATATTCATTTCTGTCTTCCTGCTGTACTACCCTCACCTTACTCCCGATCCCCATAGTTTTCTCTTCATTCTGCACGAATTATGGCGATCTGTATTGAAGTTGGGGGAAGGGTCTGGACTTGAATTACAGTGTGTAAGAATGGAAAATTTGCTGCCATATAGACTCACTTAAGAAACAGTAGAAAATTATAGACCCTGATTTCCGTGTTAAAATGGGTCTACAATGTATATTGTAGTTATTTTGGTGGTATCTTTTGATAAAAAAACAAGCATTGAAGAATGCATTTGTTTATTGTTCAAATCTAACTTATCTTTTATACGACCATAAATTAGGAGCCAGAAGGACAAGTGCTCCTCCCAACCCAATTCAGGCAAAACACCGTTAAATTTCAGGCAAATCAGTGTAATTTGCACAAAACTAAATACAATTTAGAGCAAATCAACCCTTCTACTCCCTCTCCTTAATGAAAGAGTTCCAATACACCTTTGTATAGGACAGATGATATTTACCATCTTTCACCTATCATCCACCCTTGGATATCACCCATACTCACCACATAGTTATCACAGTTCATTTATGAAGTAGTTGGTTTTCTTGGACCCCAACACGTCATAATGGAAGACACCTGTATCCAACATTCACATTCACCTCTCTATCTGTATTCATGTGCATGATGTAAATGCATTTCTCTGCATACAACATCTGAAAATAAAGATGGTATTAAAAAAAAACAACTACTTACTTTCTACTAAGACAAGTATGTAGGTCTCTCCCATGGTAATGATGTCATTTACATATGACCGAGGTGAGCAGGATATGTTTGTCAACTGTCCAGTTGAGTCTACTAGGTCAAGGACCACTGGAAATAAAACAGCACACATAATCTTTTATGCAAACAGATTTGGGCTGTGCGTAAGAAATTACTTTTTACCTGCGACAAATGTTGACAGGTCTGTGAAAGCCTAAATCACTCTCTTTCTGACCAAACTGAAAAAAGTTGAAAGTGCTCAGAAGAAAGAAGGGAAGAGAGAGTGGGTGATGAAAGAGGAATATTTTTTCTTTTTTCGTATCACATATATCATACTCTTTTTTTAAATCAATTCTTGGAATGAAAAAATGTGACGTAAGAAAATGAAAACATTTTCTTACCATATCTCATATTGTAAGTGAAAAGTTATGGGGAATACAAATGGATACACACCTCTTGGATACAAACAAAAATGTAGCAAAGCTCAAGAAAACAAATCATTGTCTATTTTCAGAGGGTTTTCCTTTAAATCCCTTCACAACGTTGCATTATTTTCTTTTCCAATTGGAAATAAATAGTTTTATTACAGAAACAAAGCCAGGAGGACTGGAACACATAAAGACAAGAACATATAAAAAAAGGATAGAATCCTTAGTTACCTTTGTTGGCTACCGTTGTTCAAAACTAACCAACCAAGCAAGAATTGAGGGCATTTACTTTTTGGTAATGTGTTATTTTAAAACTATTCGTTATCAAAGGGGTTCTGGAGAATCTAGATGTTATCCATAAATTATACCCATCAAAATAGGACTCCCAAAAAGGTGAAAAAAGTTTCTTTTTTTTTAATTAAAAAAAAAAATTTAGAAGAAGTGTAGTGTGGAGTGCTGATGTCAAGCATCAAGTCGGTAGTCAAAACAGTATAGCCTGGAGCACTGGGACACACACACACACACACACACACACATAAAACAAAAACGGTATTTTCCATAAAACGTGATAGAAATTTATTGAGGACCCCAACAAAGGTAGCTAAGGATTCTATCTTTTTTCATTGTGCATTTGTTTGTGTGTTCCAGTGCTCTTGGCCATACTGTTTTGTCTACAGACTTGGAAAGTTATAGTAGAAATGAAAGGAGAGAAGAACTTACCATGTTCGTCAAAATTACAGGTTTTCTTAATCCATTCAATAAATGTACCAGTTGGACAGCAAGAGTTCAGAATTATTTTCTGATCATCTGTGTAAAAAAAGAATTCTTTCTTAAATAATTCCATAGCAATTAAGATTCTATCACCATTTTCATTTCTTGAAAGATTCTATAAAATTTTATACTAGGTTGGAGTGAAAATAAGGCTTTTCTTAAATCTAAAAAAAAGTGTAGTGTTTAAAACCTGACAAATTTGACAAAATTGGGATAAAAAGTAATTTTGGATGGTTACCACCTCTTCTTTTCTGGCAACCGACCTGAACATGTCTGGTCTATGTATTTATTTGTGTATATGCGTAATGTATGAGTCAGAGGTGTATATTTTGGGGGCTACAACCTTGAAAATTTGCATGAGTATACCACTAGGCACTATCTAAAACCGTTTCTTCTGTTTGAATAAAAAAGTTCTTTTTTGGTCTCTATGGTCATTTTGGACCAACAATGCCCAAATCTTGAGCTGGTACTTTTTAGATAAAGATTTTTTTTTTTAGACAAGTTTAAATGATTAGTTCTGGTACACACATGGGCTGTGGTGATTTATTTATGCAAAGTACGGATATCATTTTGATTTTTTTCACAAATATGGTGAGAGCAGAGTGTTGTAATGAGTCCTTTACATAGGTTGTATAATAAAAAAAGAGTTTGGTAAAAATTGACAAAACTCACAGGTAGCTAGATTAAGAGGATTTTTCAAATTTATATGATTTAGAAAAATCTTTTAATAAGTGAGTTCTCCATTTATCCTGATGACATTCCGTTCCATCTCCTCAGGCAATGGAATGTCACCACCTAGGCAAAGCGTATGGAGATCCTGAGATGCCTAGTTGTCAGAGTCTCCCTCTCGGCATTGCCGATGTAATCCAGGGGAAAGCAGAGAGCGATACATTTGGCATCAGTTTGGCTGCAGGAGCTGCCAGGAGGATGTTAGATTGGGTGGCTCCCCCTCTCTGTTTTGGAATGAGTGTAGTTCTTCTCCAAAACTGGTTGTTACCTTCCCGAGGCTAGAAAGCCCAATCTGCCCTGATATTTTTACCCATAGCTGGAGGGAGAAGAGATGAATTCATACCTTTCTCAAGGGCATTAGTGTGAAGTGAACACAAACAACCCAAATTGAATAAAACCTTTAAACAAGGTATTCAATTTCAAACATAGTTACAACAGACTCCTGTCCTGCTAAAACTTTAAAAAAATATGGATTAAAAGCACAAAAAATTATAGGCAAAACATTTTGGGTTTTTTTCAATTTTTTCGACTAGATAAATTAAAGTAAATCGTAAAGCAAACCCTATCTACCTATTTCATCAGTTGTTTTTTTGGCAGTAAGTGTTTAACCCATCATAACCCCATACATAACATTTTTTAAAACGAATGCGTCCTTGAATTTTTTTCAAATTCATTTGTACGTACGTTTAACACTCACTTCCACATTGAAAGTATCAATGGGACACAATATGTACATTTCGATAGGGTTGATAACTTGTTTACACCCCGGCTTTTAGTAGCAATTGGAATTGTTGATGATGAAAAGCAAGCTATGAAAACGGTAAATGAATCATCAAAGAGGAAGGGCAGTAACTGAAGTTGAGTCTTGAACGACTTTAAATATGTAAAAGTGAAAAATGAAGACAGGCTTACCTCCATATCTGACAGTTACAAACATCGGGTCTGACATGGTGAACTTGAAATTGAAAATCAAAAGTCTCGATTTCTTCGTGGTTCGAGAAATTGCACCTGGTTCAGCAAAAGTGGAAAATAATAAAGTGTTGAAAAAATTCTGACTTTGTAAAGTTAGTCTGTTGTTTTAAATATCACACGTGTTTTAAACTTAAATTATTTAATAACTTTTAAAACTCTAAACAGTAAACTCTGTTTTAAACATGTATAAAAACAACTTAATAAGAAAAAAGTAGCTTACCATAAAAGTATAAAAATCATTAAAATACACACACCTTAAATAATGCTAACCCCAGATGTAATGTATTTCCAGTTGGTCATTTTTAGATAGATATATTTTTGGATGTGTAAGATGTCACTTTTGTCCAGTTGCGAGTGAAAGAAACTGGTTGAACTTAATATTTGATTCTTATTAAAAACAATAGAAAGAGGTGAGAAAAACTCCAAGTACTCGGCATTGGGTACCCCCCAAATCACCTGAACAAATAACTGTGACACCCAAAACACTAACAGTGAGTTCTTTCCCTCTCTCTTTGATGTGGGGTAGGTGTCGGTTCCCACTAGTAAGACCAAGAAAACGTGGTTGTTACATCAACAAACTTGTCCAAACAGAACGTCGCACTTTACTTATTGGTCGGTTGAATAATAATAAACGCTACTAGTAAAAAAAAACCAAAACACCTGAATCTCGAAGTAGCAGGAGACGTAAAACCTGTGCTTTTTACTCTACAGCTAGATCAGAGATATTAGAAATTATCGTCAAGGAGGTGTATTTATGTGGGGCCGTAGTTAAGGCCTCGAGATTTTGGCCCCTTGCCCCTCCCAAATATGTCTTTAAAAAAATATTTTTTAAAGTTTCAAAATCTTCATTTTATCTAAATATGAATTCATATGAGATGTGCTTTGTGTTAATGTGAATCATTATTAATGGTTCCAATGAGAAGAAAAAAGTGAGAATGCATCATTACAATTATTGTTTTAGTTTTTATACCTCCACATGGCACGTCACGTGACCACGCCAATAAGGACATCTCCATAGCAACCAGAATTATATATATATATATATATACATATATACTTGGCCCTAATTTGATATCATTCTTTTTCTTTCTTTCTTTTTTTTTTTTTTTTTTGTGTGTATGTAGAGGGGGTACCCAAAGAAGAAATGAGACGAACAGACCCTGAACGTTGCCGTCCAATTACATTGTAACCCACCAGTTATCATCTCTGATCACTGAAGTTGAGACATTATTGCCACAATTTAGATGTTTTTCATCTGGATATTTTTGGATGTGTCTAGATGTCAGAAATTGCTTTTCAGATGATTTTTTTTAAACAAAATAAGTAATATTTTTATTCAATTTATAGTAATAAAGTAAATGATATTTTTGATAAAATGAATGATATTTCAATGAATTAAATGTTGACAATTAAAGTCCTATTTGATATATCAAAAAAATAAAATATACAATGATGGAAATGAGTTTTGCAAACTATGTATACAGTAGAGCTTGGTTTGGGGAACTAAGTAAACGGTAATGTGAGTACACAAAATGACGGCTGCTACTTCCTCTTCCCAAATCAACACATCTGCCATGTTATTTTGGGAAAGACTTGCCTACTTGAGCATTGCTGTACAGTGTGCAAGCTAAGGGACTTGATTTCAAGCCAAATGTGATATCCGGAGGTACTCTTAGATTCATTGTAGACCAACAACTATTCAATTTCTAATGATGCTGTATGAGGTGAAATTGAGATTGCGTTAGAATTTTTTTTTCTCCGAACAACAATCACTATGCTTGCTCTTTAGAGAGATGTGAGGTTATCTTTCTCCATCATATGAGTGGGACACAGTGGATCAGGGGACAGATGATCACTTTTTTTAATCATAAATGATCCTGTCAATTCATTTCATGTAATTTACAAGGAAACTAAGAGAGCATTTTAATTTTATTTCTTTATCATTCTTTCTTCTTTTCTCAAATTGCTTTTAAGACTGTGTGAACGTGATTTTGTGTTAAATTCAGTGCATCTAACTTTTGTCAATAAATGTTTGAGAGATTTTTATGGTCACATTTTGCAACAGTCTACAATTTAACAATACTTTCTCAAAATATGTAGTTAGTTTCACTCTGGGACTTTTTTTAATCATTCAATCTTCTACTGATTCACTGTTCCCTGAGGGATGATTCACTCTGCACTAGGGCTTGGCCACATGTTTCAGAAATAGTTAAAAGAAACAAGTGCCTGCCAGTCACTAATTTCAAGAGATATCTTCTTTCTTATCTTCCTATAACACATTACACGGACAACAAAGTTGATCTTTCTTTTTTTACCAAAATATACATACAAAATTAACTTTCTTTGATCCACTGTTCCCTGGTTTCCCCTACACACCATGTCGAAACATTCAGCTAAAACAAACATGCTCAAAAAGAATCAAATAAATAGAACATATGTAGTCATTATCAAACATGCCTCCCAAGATTCATGCATTGTGTTTGTGTGACAAACACTTTTTTTTTTCACATTCTCATTCTCATAAAGGCATGAAAAGAAAATTCTCATGCAGTTCATAAAAAGTTAATTCCAGAAGTTGATATGCCCTGAGATGCAATTTCAGCTGATCTTGGATACATCATTTTGAAAGCGCTCTGGGCGGCATGCACTCTGACTACCCTTGGAGCCCCCCCCACTCCATGATTCTCACTCATTCTTAACATTGAAACTTGACAGGTATAAACAAATGTAATGGACTCTGCCTAAGTTCCAATTAATAAAGCATCTGGCTTTAAAAACTTGGTGAGTGGAATCAAATACAATTCAATATTTTGAAGTTCACCATTTGAAAATTAAAAAAAAAATCCTCCACTGCCAGTCTAACCAAAAGTACAAATAAACCTTAATCAATTGCGTACATATGGTTTTGAGGAGAGGTCATGTAATGAATTCTCTTCTGGTAATGAGTGTTGGTGACCTTTTAACAAAAGTGGAAATGATAATGTAACATTGCTTTGGTAGCCTTCTACAGGACTTTCAGATTGGCTTCCAAAAGATGTTGTGTATTTTTCTGAAAAGACTGAATGGTGGAAATAGGGTGGGGGTATTGTGTATACTTACTTCCCTACATCCAGGGTTTTTATATGTTCAATGTCTACTAATGGTACTAAGACTGGAGTTGACTTTACTTTGCTTTCATAACAAGAACGATCCTCACCAAAATGAGGAGTGTAAAACCCACATTCCCAAGCTATGACTTGAACTCACAAGCAACTGATTGCCAGAGGTTGTCTTACTGTCTAACCCAAATTGACAAGTCTTAGGTATCAATAAAAATGTATCATACAGATATGTTCAGGCTTATTTCTTTCTAATGAATAAATATATTTTTACAAAAAATATATATTTTCTTAATTTCTTTATCTATTATATACACAATACAAAAGTTGCAGTAATCATCTTCAGTCAGAATAGAAGTTGGAGTGGAGTTTGACCCTGCAGCAGCCAGAAAAATATTGAATAATGCAATTCTTTAGACAAATATATGAAATTTCTATCTGAATTTTGTAGATGAGGGATCATCATTTTGTATAGTTTTTTTTCTTTTGTTGTGTTCAAAAGATAAACTGAGATGAGGACTACAGCCCCCAAAAAACTATACATAATGTGCTGAACCTTAAAAATTCTTTGTCAAATTTAGCAAGCTTCTTATAACATGATACTGCAGGGAGATCTTTTTCAAAGTCCTTTGTGTGTCCCCTCAGTATGTCACTGCTGACACACATGTCATTGGTTCGCCATCACTGCTGTAAGAAGTTGTTTATCCCTTGTTTCTTACTACCCCTTCTGCTAGCTGCTACTATGAGGAGAGGAAAGCTGAAAGGACAGTGCCAAAATCTTCTCTCACATTTTTTATGGCTTACTATTGTATTGCAGAGAGATATCATTACTGATGAGGCCTGCTGATGGGGCCCGAAGGTATTCTGTACTATATCATTCTTAAGAGAGGTGAACATCAAAATATTAAATTGTAGTTGATTCTACTTCATGAGTTCTAGGATTAGAACCTAAGCAGAGTTCTCAGAGGTGCCCAGTGAAAGATGAATTAAATCAAATATGAAATTGCAGCAAGCAATAGAATTATTCAAATTTTAACAAGAATAATTTAAACTTAATTCAATAACATGTAAACATTGAATAATAAAACCATTGTAGAGTATGTTTTCACTTGTTCTATCAGAAACTGTCAACTAAAACTGTCACCCAAACTGTCACCGTAGGTTTCTTCAATTTTTAAGTCGGTCTGGCTGACTGGATGGTTATGTATATAAGTATCATGCGTATGGACTGCACTAATAGAGCTAAAAGGTTGAAAATTCAAACATTTACTTAGTACTATGTCGATAAAAAACAATTCTGTGTTATTTCAAACCCCTCCCCCTTCTCAAAAGGTTCTTGGGGGGGGGGCTTCAATTCATGATGTAAGTTTATGATAAATTTTTCTCTTTGTTCTTGTCCGGCAACATTCATGCTTGATTTTTGAAAATTCAGATTTTTTAGTGATCCCTGCCCAACAAAATATGAGAGAAGTAACTTATTCATTGATTACTTCTTTTCCCAATTTTTTAATTGATTACACCCAACATGGCACGCTGCCAAAAGATGTTAGTCATGAGACGGTTTCTATTGAGTGACAAACCAGACCTGTTTTATATTGAATAAATCAATTTATTATGAATTAATTAATCTCGAATTTGAGTTGTCTGAGCTTCACTTCAGTTCTCTATGTCTCCATAATAAATAAAAATGATTCTTCAAAAGTACATTTTCTGCTTTTCCTCTTCGCAAAAGAACTGAATAAGACCGTTTCGTTTTTTTATTAAATAAAGCTCAACTTGGCACAACTTATCGATGGTGGTCCCCATAGGAACTTAGCAAATGTGCGATCTCTTTCTATTCTCACACAAAGCACAAAAATTTAAGAAGCAAGGGAAAACAATTCGACAAACAATTTAATTTACTCAAATTCAATAGCAATATAATTGATGTATTTACTTCATTGTTGTGTAATTCAGTACATTTAGAAGAGAGTAAACCACAGTCAGAGGCGTAGCTGACGTGGGAAGAAGTTCGAGAGAGTTATTTCAAAATGCCCCCCGGGTTCTTACTGGAGGCGAGGCGGGGGGAAGAGATTTATAAACTAAAGTTCACCTACTACATTTCTACTGACATTTGTGACCTTATACGATAACAAGGATATATTTGAATATACGTGAATTGCATTACTAAATTTAGCCTTAGAATTGTTTTTCACCAATTGAGTGAGAGTACATCTCTATTTATTGAAAATATTCTCTTACAATGTTAAAGAAGGGCTCTTCAAGGAGTCAAGCCCCCGTACCCCAAATACCTAATCATTTCTAGCTGCGCCTCCGGTCAAAATAAAATCCAATCGGGATAACAATCTCTAAGTTGTTCCTTCAGCTCTATGCCATAGTCTTTCATTGTCTTTTATAAGTTTGTTTTTGTTTATTTTTTTAATTTTACTGTGCTAGCCATAATTCGATCTTTTCCACACTCCATCTTGGAATAATTTTAGCAAGGCACAGATCCACTTTGACCGTTACTGCTTTCCCTTGTGAATATAACTTTGTAACACAATATATATACATATAAATTACAATTTTTATTGTTCCAAATTCAAATTAATTGAATTGTTTGCTGAATTGTTTTGCCTTGCTTCTTGAATTTTTTTTTTGTGTGAAAAAAAATTCTGTATCAAAAAAAAAATCGTGTGCCATCTGCTGAATTCCAATCGGGACCGCCATCGTTAAGTTGTATCCTCATACATTTGTATTCATTTCTACAAAAGATTTCAAAATCTTTTCATTGGCCGTCCATTGAAAATGAAAGAGTTTAGGAAATTTATTATTCCGTGAGAGTAGTTTAATGTTTTTATAGGATTTCGTTTTTCAGAATTGTAAAAATACTCCACTGACGAAAACAAAAATGCAAAAACTCGAGACAATAAACACAGTAGAAAGATTCCTGTGAACTTTTTGTTGCAGTAAAATTATCCCCCATTTCTTTCATTATTTATTCAATTTCCATGAAGTATATTGTTGGTAATTTTCAATCACTTCTTACCGCATACTTTCAAGATGAATTGTGATAGATAAGTGTTACCAACTTTTTTTTTGAGTAAAATAGATTTAAAAATGACTTGAAACACCTACAAAAATTTATATTCTCCAGATTTAAAATCTAAGAAATATAATACGCATTATTAATGAATTAAATGTGACTTCAATCATTTATTTTATTAAAATATTACTACATTTATTAAAAATCATAACATTTTTTACAACTATTTATAGGAAAAAACATAGCTTATTTCATCGAAAATCATCTGTATAGCAATTTCTGACATTCAGACGCAATCAAAAACATGTAAATTCAGATTTAAGACATTTTAATTGGCAACACTGATTGAAAATTGAAAACAAAGGCTTTTCGACAGATTTTCTTGATGATGAATCAACGAAGAAATTTCTTTTCTTTTCTTAACCGCATTCAAAAAAGTCACACGACCAGAGAATGGGTTATGATAAAGAAACCTCACTCCCATTATTCTCTTACTCTTTCTAATATCCATTTTTCCGTCATGCTCTCTTTTTCGCTGCCTAACTTTTTGTTACTTTCTCTTTCTTTTTCTCCTCCGCCCTTTTCTCTTATTGCAACATTTCAACCATTTTTCATTGGTTGACGCAACCTGGGAAAGGGAGGTAACCTAATGTTGCCAAGTATTTTTTTGTCATTTATAGCTAAAACTTTCTTTAAAAATGGCTAGAACCGGTAAAATTTTTCCATTTCAATACCCGGTTACTAGCTTTACAACCAGAAAATTTACCAAATCAAAGTCTATTTATCAGGGAGAATAATAATACACAAAGACTCCAGAACAAAATGATAATAAAAATTGTACATTTACTTTCATTGTTACATGAGAATTACTATTTTTTTTAGATAGCCAGATTTGCACGTAACGTAGATTTTTTATTGGCTAATTTGCTGTAAAATATGCCAGTTTCAGCCGAAAAGTGGCTAATTTATCAAAGACTATAAATACGAAAGACGCTAAGAGCCGGCCTCTTCGCATTCCTCTTATCGGAAGAATTTGCAGTCTACATCTTATTCACAACTCCTGTCGACTCCGAATAACCATTTAACATGGAAGAAACATTTATTGCCATCAAGCCAGAAGGTGTCCAGCGTGGGTAAGGACCTTGAAAAACATATTTTATTTCTGTATTATTCTTAGAAAAGAAATGAAAAGCTGTAGAAAAGTTTTTAAGTTAATACTTTTCGTTCGGATCCTGTTTCTTCTACCACATGATGTCTGCTCTTACGTGCGTGAAATGTCAAATATTCTCTTGATTCGGTTGTACTTTTAATTCAAACTTATTCAGAGGATAGTCTTGAAATAAATTCCAGAATAAAAATAATTCACGATGATGAATCTTCATTTATTCTTTGACTAAGTATTTTACCCTCAGTCCATAATTTTTTTTTTTCAGTTGATTTTTAATCGATACATTTTTTTCAAACTAAAAGAAAAAGAAGGTACATGATAGCATGGACGTCTGTAATGATATACAATTCTCCAATCAATAAAACTAATTTGAAAAAAATCCTGTACAATGTTATAATTAAGTGAAATACACGTTCAGTTTGAAACAAAGCCGCTGAAAGTTTTCTCTCTCTTTTTGTTTCTTAGCCCCCCCCCATTGACTACGGTTTTAATCTTCATATTTAAACTTGTAAAATCTTAATACAAAAGAAAAACAAACTTAATAATCCTAATTTACTTGGAAAAATCCAGTGGCTCCCTTTTTACGAATAATTCCGTATTTTTTGAAAATTATTGAATGAATCATTCGCTGCAATATGGCGGTTCGGGCTTTGTGAAAGTAAAAAAACCTTTATATTTTCTGCAAGTAAGGGAAAAAATTTGTCTTGAAAATCATAAATTGGAGCCTTTAAATTTCTAACCTCAGATGAACACTTTAGTTTCACTTTTTTTTCCCAATTCCTTTAATATAAACTTCCAGAAGCGTTCTCTTTAAATATTTCTTGGAAACGATTTTATTTTTCGGTAATTCTTGAAGTAAAATCGCCTATCAAAAAATAAAACTTCGTTCTATATTTCAAATTCGATCTCTTAAGACTTCACCAATAATATCTACCGTATTAATGGCATATGGACCCCTTTTTTTTTCTTTTAGGCCGTCAATGTACGACGGACGGAAAGTGAAGGTTCAGTTCAGCATTCTATATCTCTGCAAATAGAACCCCCTTCTAAAACCTTCAGAACTTTTTTCTCATAACATACTTATTCCAAGGGTAACGGAGATCTTATTGATTGAAAGCACAATTTTTTTTTTAATTTTTTTTTTTTTTTCTCTACCCCAAGAAAAATTGAATATGGTTTACAGGATCATCTGTTAATTCCAGTGTTAAGCTCACTTGATTTCTAACCTTTTCTTTTTTCCTTCTTCGCCCTTTCATCCTTGACAAAAATCAAGAGGGGCGGACTACATATCTGTACGAGCAGACATCAATTTCTGATTTTAGCCTTTCAAAGCATTAATTCAATCAGACTTTATCGGGAAATTTTTTTTTATGGGAAGTTCTTTTGATATTCGAGAATTCTGTTGTATTTACCGTATTCAATGGCATATAAGACCCCTTTCTTAATATGCCGTAAAAAAATACGGTAACTTGAATTTTCGACTTGACCCTTAAACTCTCCCTCCTCCCATGAAGAAAGGACACCCCCTTAATCCTTCAATTTCATGAGGGCAAGAAATTGCCATAGCTGCACCAACAAATCAATATCATTATTTTTTCTCGTAAGTTTTCAAATTAAATTCCTGAAAATTTAATCGGGTGGGGTATTTTATCTCTATTTAAATTAGTCTCATGCTTCTTGAGTTATTCAAAACACTTGAATTTAACTTATTCGAAGCAGTAACAATGTAATGTATATTAACTTCTGTTTCTCTTTGATTTCTACTTCGTGTCGATTTTAATCGGTATGTGAGGGTGTGAAACTTCAGTCGGATCCACCTTCCTACGCTGCCCCACCCTCAAATGAATTACATGCATGACTTTCAGTTTCTTAATGTCTACCTCTTCGATAATCTCTCTGCTTTTTTTCTGAAGAGAAACATAAATTCATTTTCTTTGCTCATAAACTTTTTAAAAAAAAACAAAAAAACGAAGAAAATCCAAGTTAAAATATTTTAAAGTTTCCTTTAAATCCAGTCTTTATCAGCAATTTATTTCCTAAATAACAGGATCTTCGTGTCTTCGTTGCTGATTGACCAACTGACTTTAGACAACGTGTCATCAAGCTGTTCACAATTGTAGGATTGAATGGCGAAAATAAGTCTTGATTTTAGGTTTCACCCCCGGACATTGAAACTAAATTGGGTTTATTCATTTGCATTTGAAAATAACAACCTACCTAACGTGGTCCCGATTTGACGTAACGTAGTTATGCGATCTGTCGAAACTTGATGATCAGAAGTAGTAACAATATAATTCGTGTATTTGCTAATTTGTTTTCGATGAATTCTTTGTGAGATTTTCTCTTACACCCGCCACGTGGTGTCTGCAGGTTTTTAGTTGGGACCACTATCGTTAAGTTGTACTGATTTTTTTTCTTCCCTCTGTTTCAATTTCAAGTTGGATTAAAAAACCAAAACATTCTTCAGCCTTCATTTGTGCTTGTTTTTTTTTTTTGTTTTTTTCTCTCTAAAGATTTTGGCTCTTAGGTTCCTTTGTACAACTGGACTAATGCGGCCCCCTCCAACAGAGTGCTCCATTTTTGTATTTTACTCCTATGACTGGTTCCGAATTTAAAAAAAAAATAATTGATTTATTTAAATTAGAGTAAGCAAGCGCTCAACCAAGCTGAACATGAATAACTGGGAATAGTTGAGTGTGGTTAACGGCTTCATGTACCTTCCCTCTAGTAGGGACCACACAATTGAACCTGGAGTACTACTGCCAGATCTGTAAGAGGAACCGCATTACTTAACTTGTACCTCCCTCCTAATGATAGTTGAAACAGTTGTTCTGATTGACGTGACATGTTTTTGTATTCTTATGAATTCCCACATGTCAAGGAGACTACAATGTAATCCCCCCCCCCTTACCTGCACCAATTCAGGCTTTGAGTAATAAATAACTCTCAGAACGATTCTATTCCTTATTTATACTGAAGCAACCAGTTTTTGATTATTGAAGTTTCTGATTTCACTTTCTATCGAGTGAGAGTGCAGAATGAAAAAAAGAATTGCAACGGTTTCCTCGTAAATTACACTTGTACCAAGTTTTTGGTTATCTCTTTTCACCTGTAACAAAGTGTCTGCATAATGTTGAAAGTGTTCCCCATTGTAGAGTACCACACCCTTGCACACTCAGTTGATAAACGGTACAGTAATGAAAATTGAGAATTGAAGAAAAAAAGTATATACTTTAATTTATAGCTTTGAAAAAGTTGTATTCCTTACGTTTTGCTAAATGTTTTTCCAAATGAAAGTACAATTTTGGGGGTTTTGTTTTCATTTTGATTGTTATTAAAAGAATTTTTTTTTATTCCCCACCAGACTTTGTGGTGAAGTCATCAAGCGCTTCGAGTCTAAGGGTTACAAGATGATTGGCTGCAAACTTATGACTGCACCCCGTTCCTTGTTAGAAGAGCATTATGCTGAACACAAGAGCCGTCCCTTTTTTGAAGGGTTGGTCAGTCATATGTCCAGCGGACCAGTCCTGGCCATGGTATGGCAAGGAAAAGATGTTATCTCTGCTTCCCGTGCTATGATTGGAGCAACCAACCCAACAGCAGCCAACCCTGGAACCATCCGTGGTGATTTTGCCCTTGATACAGGAAGAAATATTGTTCATGGCAGCGACGGTCCAGAATCTTCCAAACGGGAGATCAACTTGTGGTTCACCCCCAAGGAAAAGGCAACATATGAATCTTGTATGCACAAACAGCTTTATGAATAAACTCAATCCTTTCCAATAAAGATCAAGTGAAGTTTTTATTCTTTGGGATCCTGGGTACAGTTTCTATTTTATGCCAAAAGGTAGAATCCTAGTTTACACGTGTAATAAGGAGATAACTCTTGTTAGCTTTGTTTAAACTAAGGCTTGCAGTATTATCTCCCCCTGGCAATTTGAATATACTTTTCAACCAGAAACTTCCACACACTTGTCCACTTGCTGTTTGAAAAGCACACAAATGATAATTCAATTTATTCAAAGTATTTATGTATATGACTAATGGAGATAATCCTATGACTCATCATTTCATTATAAGGATAACAGGAGTTTTCACCCTTATATACACTTCAAGTAGAATTCTACCGTATGTCCAGTTACATTGAATACATTGATATCCTTCTAACATATTTTTGTTCACAGCTGATAAAAAAAAATACTTTTGATTTTGTTCGCTGAATAACTTTTTCTTTGGAATTTCCTGGACCCTTTGATTACAAAACAAAATACTTTCTAACTGGTGTCTCTATTGACAGGTCCTCCATACTTTCTATTCAAGAAGTTATTTGATTTGTGATTAGACAGGATGTAGCTTATCACTGTTGAAACATTAACTACTTTCAATGAAGTTGGACACATATTTAATCGGTTGTCCATCTGTCATAGTGGTAGAGGACAAGGAATCTACCCTAAATGTTTTATCACCACATATTGTGATGTCATTTGTAGAATTGAAGAAAAAAGACATTCCTCATCCACAAGGTTTGAATATAAACCCTTCATAATCAAAATGAGGATCTGCTCAGACAAATAGAAAAGCTGAAAAGGAGACAACCATTAAAAGATCATAAGACCTGTTCAGAATGAAGTACTACACATGTACTTTTCTATAAAGATGCTGAGAAGGTTGACTATCAGTTTATTTTTGTACATAAAAATGATATAGGAGAGAACTATTTGTTGGAAACATGACCTGATGGATATAATGTGGTTTGGTTTAATAGAGTAATGAGTGGTATGGTTGACCAAGCTAGATTCTCCAAAAGGCAATTGGTTTAGTTGGAGGGGGTGAAAGGAGATCAGTGAAATAAATGTTCCTGTTCTATCACTAGATAGTTTCCACAGATTCTCACATAGTTGATGATAGTTCCAGTTAAAGGGAAACTAATTAAGACCCAATAAAACAGTAAACTCCTAGTCAGCTAGGAAATGGATGAGATAATAACAATCCTTGAGAGAAGGTAGTTGACTGAAAGTCAGGGCTAATGAGCAAGGCCTTTTATAGACAGTAGATAAAGGAAGTGACATTTCATGTGACTAGATTTAAGGTTTTGTATCTAAAGCTTTTTTTATGTTGAGTTGCAAGTAAAAATAGATGAGCTGTTACAAGAGTATTATCAGAAACTAGTTTACCAATGCTGTAAAATGAAGGTATGGATACACATAGTATTTTATACATTTAGATAATAGATTTGAATTGCAGTGAACTTGGAGAATAGGGTTCTGTTGACCAGACAGATTTTCATTGTTTTCAAGTACTTTTTATATCCTTTTGGGGGAGGTTGTCTAAATAATAGCCAAAGACATCTGTGAAAACAAAATCAGTTTTTTTATAAAGATGAAATATCAAAATAGGCATGAAAGGAATAATTATTAATCTCTTGTGTATATCATGACTGGAGCCCCATATTTTCATAGAACTCTGAACTAGAAGACGAATGATTTACTAAGAAATTTAAAGGACAACTTGTCATTACAACTTATCCATGATGACTTATATTCGTCATACATCAGAACAATGTGGTTAAATAAATATAATTCAGATCAATCATTTACATGTATGAAATGGGATGAAAAGGTTTTTGTTTTGACATTTACTTTATAGAACGACATAATCACTATTTAATTTTTATGACTACTTTTTACTTTCATCTTAATTTATTGACTGCTTTTTATCACTTTATTCAGGCTGATTTTCCCTCCTGCGGTAAGTTCAAGTGTTCGAACAGAAAATGAAGAGTGAAATTTAGGTGGGGTTTGAACCTACGTGCCCCATGGGAATCACTATTTACACTGGTTTGAGCTATCATGACTCAACTGAAAGACAGAAGTCTAAATAACTCTTGAACCCATCCTTCATTCTGATAGTTCCACTATTTTAATGCTTTAAAAAAAAATTTCTCATTTTTTTTCAATAAATTGAGATGAAGATAAAATAGTCCTAAAAATTCAAAACGATGATATATAATACTTGAAAAAGAAAAAATGTATTAAAATACTGACATGTTTTACTGTTTTCTTCCATCATCTGCCATTTTTAAGTCAACTCCAAAATCCTATGCTCCAAGAACTCTCTCTCTTTTTTTTTTTTTTATCTAAGAACTGTTCTAGGTGCCTTTTGCAATCTTCTTTGGGATTGAAATTACTTAAATGACTGGAATGAAGGGGCAATGTCTGGTGTTTTTGGAAGAGTGGAAACTTTCCAACCAAACTAATAATATTTGACTCCTGGCCACAGTAATGATCATATTTGATTTTCTCTAATTGCAAATAAAGGGGGGAAAACTGCCCCCTACCCCACTCATTTTCATATCAGAATTCACTAGCCGATGATCTTGGTCTCAGTAACAAAGATTGGCTTTTGATTTACAGGGCATCAACTATAAAGCACTCATGACTCTATTGTCCTTTATACAATCAATACTAATTCATGGTTAAAAACTTTTGAGTTTTAATCAACATGAATCTAATCAACTATCATTCATCCTGATGAAACATTATATCCTTCATTGACTCATTCCAGACAGTCACTTTTCACCAATAACTCTCTTCAATTGATGTAATAGAGTGTAGTACCTGTTTAAATCAATTGTTCGCCTCTTTGAAAGGAGCTTGCCCACAGTAGTGGTCTAGCTTCTACCTTATATCCAGCTTCACCTTTGATACACTTTACAGTTGTTGATTTTGTTTGACCTATGATCATAGTTCCCTTTGTGTGCACACAAATTTTGTGAGCAGTACCTAAAGGAAATTAATCTGCACACAAAAGCTTACTTACTAAAATGATGTTAAGTAAAAAGGTTTCATCTCTTGAGAGACAACTATCAATGGAGTATGGAGGCCACAGACAAAGTCAATGTTTATATTGATGTATCAGCTGAGTGTTCCTTGCAAGTCTCAAGACTGGTTGAGACCAGGACTTTATTCTAACATGTTTTTATGACCATCCCCATGGCAGGATGCAAGCTCACCAAAGGGATACTTTCACCCTCAATCACAAAGATTAGAATGTTCTCAATCAGTTACTGAGGGTGCAGGGAAATTTTTCCAATGAAGAGTTTTCCACACTCTTCACTCATACCAGGAATTGAACCTGTGTATGAGGCCAACATGCTAACCATTTGATTATCTGAGAAGACAAAAATGTAGGAATTGATAATTGTGCTTATACTTATGATTTTAAGTATAAAAATAATATATTGTAACTATATTCATTGTAGATAATAGCTTACCTATTTTTATTAACTACTTATTCAGTTGGTTTGTTAGGTAATTGGAATGTTAACTAAATACATCACTTGATAAAATGCAATATTACTTGTATTATATCGAAGCGTGCTAATACAATTTTATTAGTTATGAGAGATAGACTGTGCCAAAAATATACTTGAAACAATTACAATTTTACATTTGCACCAGTTTCAGTGAACATGTACTTTTATTATAGGGAAAAAATTGTACTAGATCAAAAGTATTTTTTTTTTATATAACCAAGACAAAAATATATGGGTATATGAATAAAAAGGATAGAGTTCGCTCCTTGGTGATAATCAGGAACAGGGTGTAATCAAATGAGATGTTTTCTGTAATTTTTCTTGACTGAATTGCAAAAATTAGTTATGGAAAAATCTTGGATGATCAAATTTCTTAATCAATAATAACTTGAATCTAATTTCAATTTTACTGGAAGTACAAAAATTTCAAATGAGAATTTTATTGGTTGGCTAACAACGACATTCGACAAAAACGAATTTGTGGCTTTTCTGCAATGAAACATTTTCTTGCTTTTTTTCTGAGTTAATAAAGGACAAAACAGTTTCTAGTTCAAGTTGATGAGACAGCTGATTGTATGAGAATAATTTTAAAGTAAATAATAGGTAAAAATTCGGAGATTAGCACTCATGTGATAGAAGGGAAGTTACTCTTTATAAGATTTATAGTCTCCCTTGGATTATCTAAGAGATGAAACAAGGGAGATAATAACCTTTGTAACATCCAATTTTTCATGATCACGATATATGAAATATAGGCTTAGCCTATGGAGCCTAGCCACACATACACACACACACACACACACACACACACACATATATATATATATATATATATATATATATATATATATATATATATATATAGTTTGCAAACAAGAAATATTTACAAACTATTTGAATAAGCATTCCTTGTTTTTATTAGCATAAATGAAAAATTGCGGCCTTGATATTGTATAAATTATGATGCACAGGTCAACGAATTTAATTACAATAAATGATATTTTTTGGTACATAAAGGTTGAAAATCATTTTAAAAGATTATAACATTATCATATATACATACACACGTATATATTGTGGAAAAGTTGACAATATGGAAAAAAGGCAAAATATTTGAGATTTCTTAGTGTATCTTGAATCTTCTATCAAAGAGTGTAATAGCTTATACACATTTCACCCATAGAACTTCATGTTTTGTCAGAGTCAGGAAAGTGAGAGTTCAAAACAACTTTCTCTCTTCTAGCTCTGATGAAACCCGGAGTTCCATGGGTGAAATGTATGTAAGCAATTACACTCTTTGATAAAATATTCAAGATACACTAAATAAATTAAAATATTTTGCCTTTTTTTCCATTTTGTCAACTTCTCCACAAAATTCTGTCGAATATATATCCTTTTCCCTCACACATATATATATATGTGTGTGTAACACGAAAATCATGCAATGGAATGATATTGAGGGGAGTATTTTATATATGGAGTAATCCATTTTGCAACCTGTGGCAGGATCCACTAATTGTTAAGGCCACTAAAACATTGTGTTACTATCTTTTACTATTCTTCAAGGGAGTAATGTTAATTTCACTTAGTAAAGCAATCGATTTGTTTCTAAAATATATATATATATATATATATATATATATATATATATATATATATATATATATATATATATATGTCATATCATTCTTTTCTGGTGTAAGAAGTAAAATTCTGTAAGGAGTTTAATGATAGCAAAACTATTTCTATTTTGTGTGGAGCTGTGGATTTTCATTCTGTGAAGAAGTCCAGAGATTCTCCATTTGCAAAAACACTCATAATTTCTCATAATGGTTGCAATTTCTTTTGATTGTATAATAAGAAGACACATCACTAGTCATAAAGAGCCCTGCTATGGCTCAGTTTACCAGAAAAAATTATGAACCTCATATTTTGCAGTTTTCTTGAGTTCAATAAAAATTTTGGGAAAATTGAAAATTTTTTTTTTTTCAATTGAAGGAAAATTACAAATTTCTTTTTTGTTTGCCAACAAATGACTTGAATTCTCATGTGAGATATTTATATTTCCTGTGAAAAAAACTATTTTCAAATGGAAATTAGCTTCAAGCTATTATTATTGATCGAACTATTTGAAAATCTAAAATCTTTCTATGAATAATTTTCCATAAATAATGATTCATTTCATTTTGTAAGAGACTGCTGCTGGTTGTCTGTAACTATGTAGTGCTGGTTGTGTATAAGAGCCCTGTAGGAATTTTTTATAAATGATTTTTGCATTTAGTTAAAAAAAAAACTCAAAATGATTCACCCCTTTTTATTACACCCTGTTACTGGTAGCTCCCCAAGGTGGACTATATCCTTTTTATTCATATGCCCCTGTACTTTTTAGAGCCTTAATTAGCTTACTAATATTTTTGAAATGTTACATCAAAAAGTATGTGCACATAAATAAGTTCAAAAAGAGAAAATTCTTATTTCAAGAGTTTTGATAGCTTATTAAGGATTTGTGAAAAAAGAACAAAAAAATCATAAAAATCTATTGGAAATTTGTCTATTTGTTTCAAATGCCAGAAGCTTGAGTTGCAATTGTGGTTTCAGTGACTGACAAATAGATAATTAAATGGTGTTGAATATTCTCTAAGCTGTAACCATCACTGTTGCCAAAGTGAACTGCTACCACAATTTACTATTTTGGTGACAGTCACTGGTTACAGCTTGGGGTTGGAGAATATTCAACCGCATTCTATTATCTATTCATTATAACCCTAGAAATCAATTTTATTTTCCTTTGTTCTTTAAAGAAGTTTGATGGATTAAAGGAGTTACTGGATTAACTAGTTAATGCCCTCAGGACCACAATTGTCAGATGGCATAAATCAAACTGGTGTCCATAAAACAGGATTTAGGTTATGAAAGCTAACCTGGGGGAAAAAATTACGTAAAGAAAGTTTTATGGTGGGAAGAAAAAAAAAATTGATTTCTGTGTATCGATTGAACCACTAATGCGATCCAGAACTTATCCTCTAAATCATCTGTGAATGCATGATCTTAACCCTTTTATGATGCCACAAGTTCATTAAAAGAGATATGAAAAAAAAAACTTTTTAGAATATAAAATATTGCATTTTTACTATTTTAGCACAAAGTTAAAATCTTTCTTCTCATTATGCTTACTTCCTACGTTCATTAAGTAAAAGACATCATGTGACCAGAGCTGTAATCTCAATCATATTACACTGACTTTCTAGCAACGGTTAAGTATCTCTCTCAATCTGGACGAAATTATGGCTCTTACACTAGTTCACTGATTGGCCACAGGTGGCATTGTTTATACTGGGGGGGGGGTTGTTACTGCTCCATCAATTAAGCAAAATTCCTAGCCTAATTTCTTTACATTTTCTCTTATTAAAAGCTTCCATGCAAATTGCAGGTGTAAGTGGTGGCATAAAGTGCAAAATCAAGCCCATATTGGTGTGAGAAAAGGCAGAAGAGTTGAGAAAAAAGATGACCGCAAGATATGTGCATAATTAGTGGAATAGAAGTGTATTATTGAATTATTATTACGTGACCTCTGTTGTTCTGACGCAATGGATATTCCAATATTGTTCTGGAAGCAAGGAGGCTGGAAAATTGTTGGTGTAACTGCATTGTTGGTTGGTTTCCTTTCCTGAAGAGAAAAAGTGCAAATCATAGATAAGTGAAGGATTGTGAACATATCACTGAGGATAAACAGTTTAACTCATTCAGGCTGGTTTTTGTTTTAAAGGGTTGCAAAACAAGGGTGCCAAGGACATTATGGATAGATTTAAGTTTTCTCATTTCTTTTTTTAAATCTGAGAACTCATATCATTTTGAAGGCTATAAGATATGAATTTCCTTTATGGCAATATCATACAAATATACTGGTCATGTGATTTCATTATGTCTTGAAAATGGCCACCATATTCAGGCATTCCATTCATGTGTGTGTGTTTGTGAGAGAGAGAGAGAGAGAGAAAATCAGTATGTGAATATTGTAGATAAAAAAAAAATTACTTTTTTTTTATCCTACTGGATTTGTAACACCAGCTCCCATATGAAATTGACAACTCCAAGCCATGTATTGCTCTATGTAACCATGTATCACTGTCTGGAGAGTCAGCATGAGGTTGCTGGGTCAATAAAGTCTAGGGTGAATCTAGTGGATTGTTTTTGGTTTGAAATCTGAAAGGCACATAAACGTGCTCCTGACCTGAATCAGTTCAGAATGTGTAAAAATTAAAATTAATTAATTACTTTGAATATACAATTTTTTCTTTTAAAAAACTTCTTTTATAACATTTTAGTCTTAAACAAATCTTCTTTTAATTATGAATAGCTTTAAAATCAGACATTTCCAAGAAGTAAGTGACCTCAATTCTTGCATTTAGGTTGGTTTTTCATTTTCAAGTGAAAAGAGAAAAAACTATTTTCCATAGATTCAAAACATTTACAAAGAACCTCATAAACGATTTCAATATCATTTTAAGTAAGTAGTGCCCATATGCTGGCTACAGCTTCAGCTGTCCCTGTTTAGGCTCCACATACCAAGTTACTACTTACTTAGCCCAAATACATGAAATAGATTTAGAGACGACAAGCACCTGAACTGACGTCACTCACTTCACTCTGCACTAATTCAACCAATAGCTTGAAGGAGAGATTGATTCACACTTTTCCCAAGGGCTTTAGTGCAAAATGAACACAAACTGTCACAGCCATAGTTTGAACTCGGCTTGCTCAGTTCATTTTCCAAGCCATTATCTTCTCTGCCACCCCACAACTCCTATCTATCCATTTAAAAGCCATGTATGTAAATTAGTATGTTTCACTGTATATCTATTTGGTTGTCCGTTTTGTCCAATTCCTGTTATAACCTAAAAGTTATGATGGATTGGTCCATCTGAAATAGATTAACATAGTTAATAAGAACAAGTAGAGGGTTATAATAAAATGAGATTGGCTGTTGTCATGGAGATACTGGGTTGAGGAAAAAAAAAGGATTTACTGAATCAATCTCCATTGTCTTACCTTTCTTTGTTTAAATGTAGTAAATTTTGTCACACGCAACACGTAAGTTGCTAGATATTTAGATATATTTCTGGTCAAAAACTGGCAAAAATGGACAAAAATAGTTCAATGCAAAAATAGCAATAAAGATTGTTTATAATCTTAGCAGACACCTAAAAAAATTGAATTAATCAAAAATACTTTATTGCAACAAAGTCAAAATGACACAAAATTAGATTTGGCCAAAGGCTTTTGATCTGGTCTTTTGATTATACCTATAACCTTTAGAATATCATATGGGAAGCGGTGATATTGATAAATATGGCCGAATCAAAATCTTCAGGGACAAAAGCTTTTTAAAAAGGCCAGATTTGTCAAAATTCTTTTCATTATTTCTTTTCACCCTTCAAAATAGCTTGAGTTGATTCAAGTTGTGACTTTTAGATAAACTTTAAATTAGGATACTTGAATAATTAAAAATGAATTGCCTCTTAAATTAGCCTTGTGCTCTTTAGTGTCTATCCATACATAAATAACCCTGTGATTTTTGATGGGTAAATTCTAGTCATTTTTACAGAACCAGAATATTTCTATCAGTGCAAAGGCAGTTTCTGAGTCTATTAGATATGTTTTAAAATAAAGTGTCAGATGGAACAATACAACTGGAGACTGTCTTCTCATTGTCTGATCAATCAAAAACTACATTAAGACTGACTGGACAAACAAAAGGGAATGCTATTCATTTGAGCAGACCAGCTAAGCTCGTAATTCCGTACGCCTTCTTACTGTTCGCCCTTGCATTGTTTCACGTTTTAAAAATAATGAGTCTCTCCCTTGGTCGACACAAAGAATGAATGGAAGATATTTGAAACTGCCAATCAAAACTGTTGCCCGAACTGCTGACATAGGTTTCTTTCAGTTTTCAAGTTGGTATGTATGTACCATGCATACGGGCCACACCAATGGAGCTAGAGGGCTGAAAATTTGAATGATTACTCTTTCTTATCTCTAGAGAAAACTGATTTTATTTTTCCAGATTCACCCCCCCCAATACTTATTTAAAGGCAGGTTCAGTTTGAAATGTAAACTTATCCTAAATTAAATCTCTTTGCTAAAGTCTGTTTGTTTTTTGAAAATCCTGGCAACAAATTGGGATAGGGGTAACTTATTCATTGATCAGCCTCTTTTCAAATTTTTTTTATTGATTACCCCCAACATGGTATGTTTACCAAAAGAGTTTCTATCGAGTGACTAACCTGACCTGTTTTTCTGTACATCATGTTTGCCTTGTTGTTTCAGTGGGAGTTTAAGACAAGTTTCATCAGAAATTTCAAGTGTATTTTCATTCACAACCCTTTTTTTTAGCTGCATCTGTACCCCCAGAAGTTGCCGTCTGAAAAACCAACACAGTTCAACCTGGCTAACTCAATAACACAGTAATGCAACAATACTAAAGCTATGACTGTACTTCATGATTTGGGCAACCAAGCTAAGCTTTTCTGCCATGCTTTCAGTTTTTCATTAATTTGAAGATGATTTGATATTACTATTTTTGAAGCCCTAATACTGTGAGAATAAATAAATTTCTGTTCACTTGACGGTTTATACCAGTGGTTGGTAAACTTTTTTGAAGGTGAAGGAGTTTTTATGAGTAATCGGCTAAAGTGTATATAAAAAAATGAAACAATGATCATACCCGACCATGGAAACAGCTTTTTTTTTAGATATGTCCACACATCTTTGTTAAACACTTTTCAGTTGGTTTTCCATCCAGTCGCTTGGTTCAACTTACATTAAATAACAGAAAAAGGAAGGAAGGAAGAGGTGAGATGTCGTTAAAGTGTGACGCCATTGAAAGAACATGCATTTTTCTACCAATTGATAATCCTGCCATAAAAGAATTTCCAAAGTTTGCATTTTCGAATTTAAAAAAGCCCCCCAAAACAAAATGGCCATTTACGTTTTCTTTTCAAAATAATACTTGCAGAATAGTCTCATATTGCAATACTTTACAAGTATGAGAATCAATTGATTAAAAGAAAGACTACTTGCTCTTCTTCTTTTGGAGAGGTATTTATAATGTTTATTGTTTTTGTAGTCTAGATTCATGATTTTTAAACAAATCATAAAATGATATTCTATGTATTTCTAAAGAATGAATTTTATAAAAAGATGTATTGGTCCTTTCAATTATAATTCCTTCTCTTTTCTATACATATGAATTTTGTTTGAAAATTCAGTCACCACAAAGCGTGACATTTGTGTACTGAGTGAACTGGATGTATTTACACAAGCCCTAAAAACCGTAAAAAGATGAAGGGATATGATTGCCGTGTCAATATGGTATCGAATGACTTTTTATTGAACGTTGTTTCATCAAACGCTGTTCCATCAAAACCACTTTTCATTGAAACAACTTTTTATTGCAATAACTTTTTAACTAAACAGCATTAAATCAAAACCGCTTTTTATCAAAACTTTAAAAAACTTTTTAAAAGACTTTATTGAAAGGGCATTTTACAGAAACATTTCTTTGAAATTACTTTTCATTTGAGATTTTGTAATTTAGATAAATTATAAATAAGAAAACACTTTGAAATTTAGATATGAAAATTTCATTAAAAATTTCAATTTTTAAAAATTGTTACAGCTATATTGGAAATAAATGTACAACAAACATATCAGAAATAAACACACAACAATCAAAACGGAAAATGCAAAACTGGAGAAATTAGACCATTAAATCTCCATGAAATCCTCAAAAGAAGAAGAAATCAAGCAAAGAATCACCCTAGGATGGCAAGTCTTCAGCAGAGCAAACTCAACCATCAAAGATAAGAAAATCCTATTAGTCCTAAAAAGAAGAGTATGCAACCAATGTATCCTCTTGATAGTCACCTATGGAGCTGAAACATGGAACCTAATCAAGAGACTGACCTGCAGACTGAGAACCATGCAACGTGCACATGAGAAATTCTTGCTCAACATCCTATGGAGAGACCACAAGACAGCACAGTATATTAGGGAAGAAACAGGAGTCTGGGACATCATAGAAACTATTAGGAAACTCAAATGACAATGGACTGGTCATGTTGCAAGAATGACAGACAACTGATGGATATCACGACTCATAACATAGATCCCCAGAGACCACATGCGGAACCGAGGCTGGCAGAATATGAAATGGCAAGACGAACAGGACAGGTTCAGAAATATCGGCTCTGTGACACCCACGACCAATGACAGATGATAAATGATTGATGATGATGATAGCTATACTCAAAAATTTTCACTAGGAAGTTAATAGTTGAGAAAATAGAAATCCCAAATTTGTATAAAAGATAATTTTATCATCAAAATCTATTTTGTAGTAAAAAAATTGTTGGAAAAAATCTTATATAAACTTTATGTGAATAAACTCTATAGAACCAAAGATTTTTCTTGAAAATTGACTGCATAAAAAGTGCAAACAAAAAGAGTTTATGTTAGAAAATTCAAGAGAAAATTGGAAACCAGTTGAAAAAGTAAACGTTGACATTATAACAATGCAATTCTATGTTATGATGAATGAAAATTACTTTTTCTTTTTCAGACAAAAATTTAAGCATTTTTCTTTTGAGCAAAAACAAGAAAAAACTTGATAAAAATTTGTTTAAAATATTAATTACATTTCTAAAATAAGGTGTCAATTTTATGGTGAAATTTTTTTGCAGAGATACAACAACCAGTTTTTCAACATTATTTGCTACAGATCACAGATAAATAACTTTTTTGATCATTTTTGTAAAAAATAATTCAGGAAGAGTAGAAGAAATCAACAAACATTTTGATAAAGATGTTTTGATAAAAAGCCAACTTGATGGAATATCTTTTGATGAAATGTTTCTTTTTTAGTCATTCAAACATCGTTTGATGAAACATTGCTCGATGAAACATTGTTTGTTATATAGTTATGCCACGGTCAATAGTAATAAAATGTATGAGAATCAATTTGCAATGAAGAAGCTTAGCATCAAAACCTTGAATCAAAAATTATACATATGAATATATAAATATACATATATAAATAAATAAATTGTGGTCCAACAAGTCTGATCATCCCAGTTGACTTTTCACATTCATAGTTTTCAACAATCCAACTTGTCTTTATGTAGCAGTGAATGAAATTCTCAAAAGAGAAAAAATAAATGCAGAATATCACAATGTAAAATGAAACAAAATAAAATGAATGATCATCTCCAAGTTCAATACACATTTACAAAAATACAGGTTTTTGCTCACAGCTGCCATATCAGAGAAGGAAAAAACGAATAGAAAGTTGTGTTGTCTCTTCGAAGCCATTGAAATTGATGCCAGTTTTAATGTGAGCATCAACAAAGCTTTCTCATAAATCAAATAGGAGAGTCATGAAATGATAAGTGGTGAGGACTTCGGAGAAATATTGAATAATGATAAAAACTGATGGCAATGAGAACTAGTTGGCCATGTGGTGTGGTATATATTCTACTGTGAAACCTTCCCCTAGGTCTATTGAGTATGCACGCCTAAATTTGGTTGGGCAAATCAGACTTTTAATATTATATAGAAATAGATGGAAATCAGATCATTATTATTGGGGCAAAATCAAATGCAGACTCCACAATATTATTTTCAATTTTCAAGTATGTCCAGTTGGCTGACTATATATGTATGTATATATGTATGTATGTATCATGGATACAGACTGCACCAATGGAGCAAGAAGGCTGAAAATTTCAACATTTACTCCTTATCATATCTAGAAAAAAACATTTTGGGTTTTTAAAAAAATTTTCTCCCTAGATAGGTTTCTAGAGGGGAGTTTCAATTTGTTTCAATGCAAGTTTATGCTGAATTGATGACTTAGATTGTGTCCAGCAGCATTCACACATATTTTTTGAAAATTCAAACCTTTGTAGTGATCACAGCCCAACAAAATGCAAGAAAAGTAACTTAAGCATTGATTAGCCTTTTTCCAATTTTTAGTTGATCACACGGCAGGTTGAGAGAAAATGTTCAATCTAAATCTTAACGTTTATTCCAAAAGAATGTTTAAACTGAATTCTTGCACTGTGATTTGCTGATTGTCAAAGAAGCTCATCACAGTACAGATGTCTGCCGTACTTGGCAAAATTGTCTTAAGAATGAAAACTAGTTTTTGTGTGTAAATAAAAAGTATGGAACTAACTTGACGAATAGAAAATAAATGAATCAGAAAAGCTCTTGTTAGTCAATTGATCAGCTCTGACAGATCGTATGATCAAATGGTGAAATGAATATGTCCATGTTTATTGAACCATCGACTGAAAAGTAAAATTATATTCTATCTGCGACTAATGGTGCATTTATAATGCTTTCGATAACAGAGTACATTTGGTAGATATTGGAAAGAATCTATTAAGCTTGTTTGATAATTGAAACTGCAGCATTTGCTTCTAGTAAAAGCGTTGAAGGCAATTTTGATTCAGTGATTTTGTACTCGATCAATTATTGTAGTGTATTGCTGCCTTCAACTTTTATGAATGACTGGATGTTTAAGGTTAGCATTCTGTACCAATTATCACTCTTTATTCGGGTTATTATTTATTACAGTTACTTGTTATCACCCGTGAAAAAATTAACGGATTTATTTGAATTTCTATGAAACTATTTTTTAAGGAAAGATGATAGCAAATTTGTTCCAGTAGAAGAGTCCATAGTTTCAAAAAGGCGGTGGGAGATACTTTTATCGGCAAGTTTTTATCCTTGGTTAAAAGAGCTGATGAGAGTGTTATGGATTTCAGCAAAGCACAGTTCAGTAGAAAAAATGTATAATTAGATAAAGGAATTTTTAACAGAGAAAATGATGGACCTACCTCGCTGAAAAAGGTCCCGAGTGTACGTGTGCATCCATTTGCAAGGCAGAAGACGCACATGCCCCAGGGTTTGCAGGATATGGTGGATCGTCAATGTGTATAGAAAATATTACCGTGACAGCCCCGTATGTGGGAAGCGAGAGATGAGTTCGGATGTGTTGAGAGCATGGCTTGAAAAATGGGTAGCCACAACGAGTCAGGGTTGGCTTACTTCAGTGTGTCAAACGCAACAGTTGGTGGTATATGTCACGACATCGAGAGAAAGAAGGAATAAGAAGAAAAGGAGAGAAAGAAGGAAGAAAAGAGACAGTGGGAGAGAACATTTGAGTGGATTTGAGCTACAGATCATTGCTGTCTGTTTCCAATGTTTATTTTGTTTGAATCTCTACTTTTCACTTCGGAATTTTATGAATAAAATCTACATCCATCGCCAAGTAATCATAAATTAACCTTAAAATCAGAAATTCATTTTTTTTTTCATCTAATATGAGTAAGATATCACAACACATGAACAACCGAAACCCAGCAACAGAGATTAAACCTGTCTGCTGTGTGGAGTGGTGATTGATAATTACAGTATATAACTGTACATTGAGAATTGGTGATAAAGCTCCATCAATTATGGCTCTAAATCAATATGCAATAATCTAGACATGATTCCATTTATCATAAAATGCCAATTTCTTTATCACTTTGTTGTCTTAGCCATTCAACATTGAGTTTGGTAAATATATATTGATAGCAGACATGTTCACACAGGCAAAATCTATCCCAAAAGATGTTGGGAAAATGAAGTGAGAGCATACAACAATTATTTAGATTATCTTTATTAGATGAAGTATTGTCAATCATTATTGATAATTTTTGTGACTAATTCTTACCTTCATCTCAATTTTTTAGTTGCTTTTTATTACAACTTTTACTGAGGCTGGCTTCCCTTCAGCAGTGAGTAAATAAATCAACAACACTGATCAGAATAAAGAATAAGTTCCTGGTGAGAATTGAACTCAAGACCCTCTAAGCCAGAGAATGGTTCCCTTAAGGCACACCTGTTCTTAACACTGAACTACTGGAACTAAGTGACAAGTACCAGTCAAAATCAGATCCTTAAACTCACTCCCTATCCAGATCTCTTCTGTACCATGTTTGTTATCAACAGGAAGTTCAGTTTCAGTAATCCAATTTTATTAGATGAAGTATTGTAAATCATTATTGATAATTTTTGTGACTAACTTATTATTGCAATTTTTACTTAAGCTGGTTTCCCTTTGGCATTGAGTTAATTAGGAATAAACTCATAAGATGTGAACTCCAAATTATCTCCATTGTTGAAGATCCTTTGGAAAGGAAACAATCTCAAAATGGCAGCAGAAGACAAATATTTTTCCTTCACCAAAAGCTTATGACCAATCAGCATGGCCATGCAGTTGAGTGTTCATCTCCAGTTCATCAGGCCATAGTCTAATCCTGTGGTTTTGAAACTGGGGTCCATCGAATAATGCTTCGGATCTGCAGCTGTGATCCCCCTGAACTGAACCTGACATTGCAAATCTTAGAGAAACGTCATCATCTTTCAAGCAACTATCGAAAAACATTATTGTACACAGACTTTTATCATATGTTAGAATTCAAATAGATATAACCTATTCGAAATAAAAAAGATTTTCAAAGGTCAAGAACTGCTTTTTATTGTAGTTTACTAATTAGTCTGAAAACTAAATGCTAAAAACAGGGGTTCACCAGAATATTTCCTTTATAGAAGGGGTCCTTGAGTTTTCAAAGTTTTGAAACCGCTGATTTGATCCACCGTCAAGTGATACAAAGATTTTAAAAATGGTAATCAATGTCTCTCAGCTAAGCAATCAGCACAAAAAGTAAGTCTCAGGGGTTATGGACAAATCACGTCAGATAAACCGGTTCTCATAAGATGATTTGTTAAGCACCGTCAAGCAAGCTCAGCACCCAGGTGTCAAAAGCAGAAGGAAGCTCTGACGGATTCTGCAAGTCAGAAGTGGACTTACTAATAATTACCTGTATGTACCTAACACTGCAACACCCTCCAGGAGAGTATTAGTTGAGAATGATGATAAATACATACATGAAGCTTACAAAATATACAGTCAATAAAAGAAGTTAGACATTTGAAATTGCAGATCAAGTAAGAGTTTCCACTTTTTATTCTATTTCTTCTTTTTTTTACACTGATAATAAATATAAATGTTACTCTGAATCAGCAGAATTGCCTGATCGGCAAAATTTAAACTTTTTTCACAAAACAGTCAATGTAAACATTTTCATACCAATTAGGCAATATTGTCAATTTGGCATAACATATATATATATATATATATATATATATATATATATACATATATATATATATATATATATATATATATATATATATATATATATATATATATATACATATATATATATATATATATATATATATATATACATATATGTATATATATATATATATATATAAATATATACATATATGTATATATATATATATATATATATATATATATATATATATATATAATACAAATAAATAAATAAATATATCATTTTGTACAGATCATACAGGCCCTTACATGTAATAAATACAGTAAGCTAACAAAACAATGTTGGAAAAATCTTACAAAAAGTTCCATTTAAATATCCTTTGATGTCTGCATAGGATCTATATGTCAATTGATATATATATATATATATATATATATATGTGTGTGTGTGTGTGTGTGTGTGTGTTTGTGTGTATATCTACAGATGTACGTATATATTCATGTCCATGAGCAGTCACATACATACAAACGCACACACTACACGTGAGTACCCCTTTCCAATGGATCAATACATTTATAAAGAGATTTATGCATAATTATCGCATATTAATGTTAAGTTATCACCTGCCTGAGAACTATTGTTAGCATGGTATGTGTGTGGGGGCGTAAATGTATGTGTATGAATATATATATATATATATGTCTGCGTGTATACGTATAATTCCTGAAACAGGTCCATGTTGAAACAGCTGATAATACCCACAATGAAATTAAGCATGTAACATTGGGATCCAAATTTAGATAATACAAAATAATATAAAATTCTGTATAAAACACAAAAACTCTATCCATTAACCATTAACAGCGATTGGAGGAGAACTGACTTGCATAACATAAAACCATATGATGATCTGGGGTGCTATAAAAGTTTCTGAAATTTCTACAAGAAAAATTCTTGTTAATGTGCAAAGTTTCAAAGATTAATATATATTTATGAATATATATACATATATGTAAAGAGAACAATAATAGAATGTACAACAAATATGTGTATATGTATAAATGAATTAAGTTGCTCAAAAGTAGTTAAAAAAAGTGCTCAATACCATTAGTAGAGTAGTTACAAAATGAGCAAAGATTATTTTCAATAGCTCATTACAGATTATACATACTGTTTCACTTAAAAAAGATTTTAAAATGAACCTGAATATTTTTTTTCAAGTGAAACAGAATGTACAATCTGTGATGAGCCATTGAAAATAATCTTTACTCATATATATGTATATATATGAATATATATATATATATATATATATATAATTAATCATTGTGTCATCCAGAGACAGCTCTTGCGTTGTGTTACAACTCTTCAGTGTAGCTATGGACCATCCAATATCTCATCCAGTACAATGAGGTAGGATTGAAACCTTTGTTTCAGACTCAGAGGCTGGCATTTTACCCCTGCCCTACACAGAACTGGACAGATTTAACCAATATATTCACTTACGCACAATTCCTCATCCACCAGAGTACTTCATTCCAGAGTTTGAAAGCATTGCTTATAGCTTATAATGGATGAGTTTGCCCTACCTAAAGAGAGCTCAACCCTGAAGAAGGGAGTTTTATACATATATAAGGTACCAAAATAGAGGAGGTCTACTACAATAGCATTCTTACATTTCTAATATAAAAATTAAAACAAGTTAAATATAAAACATATTTTGATTTTTATATCAAAATATGATAATGCTATTACCGTAGACTTTCACTATTTTGGTAGCATTGGGATCTGAGCCGTGTCAGATAAATGAAAATGCTGAATCAAATAAGGATCACTTCTAAACAATTGTTGACCCCTTCATCATACTTTTGGGATATAATGTAAATCAGTGCAAGCTAGATAATAGGAAAACATAAAAATTAAAAGGAAAGCAAATGAAATTTCAATAAACTAATGTACTTTCGGAAAGTCCCAGATAAAATAAAGGGTATAGGTAGATGTATAGGAATTAACTAATCAATAAAAGTTGGGTGACTATGCTTCTGAGGAGAAGACTATTATTTATTCAGGTTAAGTTCCATGCCTGTAAGTATGGGACAGCCAGGATCATCAACATCTTCATCTTCAAATGTGAGTGTTTACAAGAGTGCATTAACAGATCCAGTGCGACCCGAAATTGCACAGACAGTTAGTGCGGTAATCAGGGAAATTTGAAATTTCAGTGGCCTGGAATATTTTAAATCAATGCCAAATAAGTGAAAAGACCAGATTCCCAGTAGCCAGCTTAGTGAAGGTCTATTGTGTAATAAATTTTGACTTGTATTTCTTTTGTCATAATTTCAGTCACTTTTTATTTCAACTTCCAGATTGACATTTTACGGTTGTTAATAAACGCCATGCATATTTGCTGTGAATATGTGAGTTACGCAGAATCGGCAAAATTGAAGGACTAACAAAATTTTACCTTTTAAGAAAAATGTATTGTTTCAATTTGATCAAATGTTCATTTAATCAAAACAAGCATATAAAACAACTATTTTCTTTTACAATCAAAAGTTTGTTAAATCAAAGTTCACACCAAAAATAGGTAAACATATATTTTCAGTTTTTTTTTACAACAAATAAGTATGAAGTTTTAATCTGATCAAAACAAAGATATAAAACAACTATTTTTTACGATCAAAAGTCAACATTTTCACAAAGATTAAGTAAACATATAGATTTATTTTTTAAAAAATAAACATGAAGTTTTAATTCAATCAAAACAATGATATAGAACAACTATTTTTAACAATCAAAAGTTTATGCAATCAAAGTGAAATAAAAAAATAAGTAAATTTTTCCTATCTAATCAACTCTATCTCGAAATTTTTGAGATGAGGTATTATTATTATTTCTATTGATATTCGGACCATCCTCATCTTTGTTGTTTTTCATACAACGTTTCGGCCGTTGCACTCTACGGCCTTCGTCAGATATCATCTGGGAGATTTTTGGGAAGTAACGAACCGAACCCTTTATTTATCCGACGGGGGTATATTGACCGTACTCCCCTCTTTTAGCGTTAGTAGTATTGTTATACTGTCTCACACTAGGATCGAACCTAGAACCATCAGATTACTTAACAGTAATTTGTCTGATGCTGTAACCACTGCGCTATGTGTCCACATGGACACGGCCAAAATGTTGTATGAAAAACAACAAAGATGAGGATGGTCCGAATATCAATAGAAATACTAATCAACTCTGTGTAACATAAAGATAAATCAGGGACTGAATTATGTACTTGAAACTCTCCAGTTCGAAGCCACAACTATTTAGCTTACCCCTCATAAGCCACAATTTTTCTCAATCAAAAAAAATTCAATAGATTCATGTTTGGTCTTAATAATTCCAATATCCTATACGTCTATTTGGTCTTCAATTTCCTGACAAACACATAAAATGCGATTAAGTGGTTCAACAACAAATTGACAGCATTTATATCTGTAGATTATTCTTGAGGGCATTACATTAAGAATCCCTTTTGATGAGGGGCAGTTAGGTGTAACACTACCTACATCAACGCTAAAATATCAATAATATGCAATATTAATGTCTAAATATGTAAATAAATGAGTTTGTCTAAAAGCATTCATATACATGCCTATCGATGAATATGTATCAGAGACCATCTACAAAAACTATCAACATTACACTACATAGATTTCTTCAGTTTTTATGTGATTCTGGCAGGCTGGCAATGTATGCATAAGTCACACATACAGGCTGCTCCAATGGAGCTAGAGGGCTGGAAATTTAAACATTTATGCTTCATCATGTCCAAAAAAAAATGTTTCTTTCCAACAGGAATAAATGAGAAAAGCCTACAATATGATCTGAACACTATAAATATCAGTTTCGCTTGTCATTCACCTGCTCCTCTTCCGTAACAGACACAATTCTTTTTTTTAATGTTATCGAGCAGGTGTTGACTGAATAATCTAGAGGCTTTTCTGCATAATACGTACACATCACTGTGTATGTTTTCTAGGTAGGTTCACAGACAATATACAGGGACGTCCAAGAAATAAGTAGACACCAACAGTTTTTTGATTCAACTTTATTCGATTATTTACGGCACAAAATGGCCCTAGTTTGAGGGAGGATCGACCTTCTTCAAAACTCTCCTGACACACTTACAGATGTTTTGCTCTGCAACAAAATTGAAAATTGCTGCTCTACACTACACTGTATCATCATCATCATTGTCGGTTTCTCAATGTCTGTCATTAGACATAGACTTTCCCCAAGATTTGCCAAATTTCTCTACCGTGGGTATTGCAGGGCTAATACTTTCTGAATTTGTCTCAATTGTCTCTCCATCTAGAGCTCTACCGGACCGGCTGCGCATGTGATCTCTGGAGATCCATGTTGTCAGTCGTGATGTCCATCGATTGTCTGCCATTCTTGCAACATGACCAGCCCATTGCCATTTGAGTTTCCTAATGAATTCCATAATGTCTCGGGCTCCTGTTTCTTCCCTTGTATACTGTGCTGTCTACTTATCTATTCATGTGATGTTGAGCATAATTCTTTCATGTGTATGTTGTATGCTTCTCAGTTTGCAGATCTATGCTCCATAATGCAAACCAAAGGCCAACCCACTACCCCAACCCTATATCTTCTGACTGGCCTGGCTGTGAGTGACAAGAAATGAAAGATCTCACCCTTTATGTCTTTTGTCACACAAAAATTTATGACTCAGAATTATTCAGTTGTCATCAATAAGAGATGCAAGTGGCATACAGATTAACAGCATGGACAGTTCAATCAGAGAACCAAGTTCAAACATTGACCAAAACTATTTAGGTCTCTTCTTATTAATACTCTTGGGAAAGGCATGAATCCATCTCTCCTCCCACCAGCTATGGGTAAAATAGCAGGGCAGATTGGAATCTCTAGTCTTGGGAGACAACCAGTTAAGGATATTGGTTTCAAAACTTTGAAAACTAAAGGAACCCTTCTATAAAAGAAATATTCTGGTGGATCCCTATTTTAGCATTTAGTTTTTAGACTGTAATCAATGAGCTACAGTGATTGACAATTCTTGACCTTTAAAAGCCATATTTATTCTAAATGGATTACATTTATTTGATTTCTAATACATGGTAGAGGTCTATGTAGAATAATTATGTTTTTTGGTAGCTATGAGACAGATGATGTTGTTTATCTGCTACAAGATTCGGAATGTCAAGTTTAAAGGAGACACTGCTGCAGTCTCTCAAACATTATTTGTTGTACCCCAAGAGATCCATTGACACCAGTTTCAAAACCATTGCTCTAGGAGGAGGAAAACTCTAAATTCAAAATCTTGGACAAGGCAATGGGAAACCACTCTGCAATATCACCCAAAAACAATCAGGGAAATGTACAGTTTAATTCTCAAATTCCTGAACCATTTGACATCACTCCAAATTATTATTTCACTGAATAAAATAGAAAAAATAATGGAACTGTTTTGTGAATAGAATTGAAAAAAAAAGAACAGGTCAGGTTAGTCATTCAATAGAAAGTATCACATGACAAAAATCTTTTGGCAGCATACTGTGTTGGGGAGATCAATTAAAAAATTGGGGAAAGGGTCAATCAATAGATAAGTTACTTCTCTCATCTTATGCTGGATAGTGATCACTGAAGAAGTCTGGATTTTGAAAAAGAAAACAAACGTGAATGTTCCTGGACACAAACTAAAGGATCTTTTTGGCAAATTCAAATTGAACACCCCACTAAAAACCTATTCAGGGGTTAGCTGGACTAACTTTAGAACTGAATAAATTAATTAAAGGTCGAAGGGAAGTAATTTTGATCAGAAGTCATTCACATTTTTTAAATGAATTTGAGAGTTGAAACTATGGAGAGTCTTGATTACCACATCCTAAAGGGATACGGCATATATAGAGAGATCAATCACTGCTTTCCTCAAAATACCTTTTTTGTTCTTTTAATAAAATAGAAACCTTGAATATGATCATGTATCAAAGAAGATTTTCTCTCTGGAAATTTGATTAATGGTTGAAGCATTGGACCATTTGAAACTTGGGGAGATGCACTTATGATTCTTTTATTAGTTAGTAAAGCCAATGAAAATTTTGAAAAACAGGTCTGGTTAGTCATTCAATAGAAACCGTCAGATGACAATGTCTTTTAGCAGCACACCATGTAGGGAGTGATTGATTAAAAAAATTAGAAAAGAGGGTGATCAATGAATAAGTTACTTCTCTTGCCTCTTGTTGCGAGGTGATTGCTAAAAAAGTATGAATTTTATCAAAAAGAGCATGGATTCTGCTGGACATAAACTAAGGGACCAATTTAACATTAAGTCACGTTGCAAATTGACCCCCCTCCAAAAAAACTATTCAGAGGTCGATTTTCAAAAAACTAATATTTTTTGTAGATATAAAGAGGAGCATATGTTTTAAATCCTCTAGCTTCATTGATATCGCCTGTGCGTGTCATACATACATACATACATAGACTGGCAGCCAGACCAACTTGAAAACTGAAGAAACCTATATTTTGGTGACAGTTTTGGTTTATGGTTATTAATACATAAAGTTTGTTTTTGTCCAATGTTGAATAAGCGCTTTGTATGACAAACAATTTTAAAGTGAAGAAGAGCAAATTTGCATGAAAGATTTACTCACTCAAACATACACTCTTTATTATCTGATACACTCTCATCACATGAGTATGAATTATATACTTACCTGGCCAGTTGCAGGAGGGGAGGGGTTAGTTGTCCTGGAGCAGCACCTCCCCATCGTTCTGAATGAGGAGGGTCACTCTGACACTTTCATGACACTGTGCGATTTTCATTCTAGTCCATGAGTACATGTTCTGGCCCCCACACTAAACTTGACCTTGAGTTACTTTCTGCCCTCTAGGGGAGGAGAATAGATATCTACTCACATCTAATAAAAAAATCAACATCAAGTTCCTACAACATGCACTTCTTTCTTATCAGATTGGAAGAAAACTCAACAATCAAATCCTGCTGAGGTTCAAAGAGTTTTTTGATGACTGAACTTGTTTGTGTTGTAAACACATTGTTTCGGATGATTCATTCTCTGGCCTTCTTCAGATGTAATATCTGAATGTGACTTTGGTAAACACAATTTTCCTATGGTAGCTACATTACAATGTATGATTCAGGTGATGCCGATTTGTTTCTCTTTTAAACAAAAAGAAGTTCAGTCATCCGAAAAACTCTTTGAATGTTAATGACCCTTCTCTAAACTATTGACAGTACCTTTACTGGGGTTGTTCAAAAGTCAAAAGACACAAAAAATATGTAGAATTAACAAATATCAGGTTATTAAATACTGATTTCTAATTACCTCAGAATCAATGAGATCAATGGTTCTCAATCAGGGGAGCATAATCCCCCCAGAGGGAGCATGAGTAATATCAAGAAGGAAGTTGTCACAATCAAAGCCTGTGGATGAAATGTCTAATTTTTGGTGGAAGCAATTGTTAGATCAGAACCATGTGGTTGCTCATGTATGATGACATAATTTTGTCATTGTCCAAGGTCGGTGCCACAGGGAAGGGGTCTTTTGAAAGGGCCATGCTTAGTGAACAGTCGGCCATCTTCAGAATAGAAGAAACGATAGATAATTCTTTTCTTCTAACAATTGCTTCGACTCAGAATTAGACAGCGGAATGGGAATATTCCATCTTCAGGGTTGGATAGCAACAACCTTGTCTCAGCTTTCAGAAAAATCTCTACTTTCAATACCCACCTGAAGGAGGCTGTAGGGTACAACAGCTAAAACATGTTCAAATGATGAATCAAGGTGAGGAGAGCTGTCTAAAAACACTCATACATAACAATGTTTTAAATTTTTTTTCTCATATTTGCTGGATCCATTTCAAAGTAATCATTTGGTTGAAGATGCGAGTCAGGAGAATGAGGTCCATCTATTAAAGGGGGGGGGGGCAATATGGTAAAAGGATTAAGAAACATTGAACTAAAGTAACAAACTGTGATTTATTTTACAATTTAGCTAAGTTGTTTCATCTCTATTTTAAAATTTCTTTGAATGTAAATGCCTTTTTATTGTAATTTCATATGTGTATATGTTGATAAGGCATTAATAAATGACACAATAGTCTGAAACATGCTCTTGTAAAACAAGTCAAGACAGGTAAATATAATAATAATAATAATTCATGGCTAAAGTGATTTTCTAAAAAACAAAGATGGCTGCAGAAATCAATTCAAATCAACTGCATAAATTCCCAAATGACTTACCTAGCATTCTATAATTAATGGACAACAAATGATGATTTTGATTTTTTTCACAACATGCACCAGAATACATATCTATATCTATGAGGTTCCTCCAGAAATTTCAGTGGAAATCAAACAGATTGATCCCTCTGTTCTTCTATCAAGTTACCCATTGTTTCCCATGTCTCACCAGACATTTCGCAGATCTTTTGGAAATCACTCCACCAGGAAATGAAAAAATCTCATTTTCTACCAATTTTTTTCTTCCTTCATGGGAGCCATTTCATGCCTCAATAATGAAAATGGGGGGAAGCTCCCCTTCTCTCATTCCCAGTCAAGCCTGCACCTTCTCCCAGGCAGACCTACACAAGCCCACATGCATCCTCTGAACATCAGTCAATGAGTTTTTGGTTCTTATAGGAACATATCTGTGATTAGCCGTAAGTTGGTCAGGTGTAAGTTTACATATGACTGCATTTTTCAAAACATACTTTATGCACCTGACCAACTTATCAGAACAAATTACCAAAGAAAACTGAGAAAAGAAATTTTAAAAAAAGAAAGAAAAAAATCAGGATCAACAAAATTCTTTTGTATCAGTTGGCGTCTGCCAACCATAAATCGATTTATACTCTTTGGAGTTGTATTAAGTGTCTTGCCACACAACTGCCAAGAGTTACAGCATTAGGCGACCTGGCAGTTAATACAATGGCATTTACGTTGAGGGGGATCAAAGAAACCTACTTAGGTGATTCTAAATTGCAGACGTCAAATCTGAAAAATAATCTGCGGAGAGAAGTTGAAAATCCATATACATCAAATCTTGCACATTTGGGCTTTTTCATGCAGCAGACCTGTTGACCAGTTTAGTATTGACAATATTCTTGTAAATTGGATTCTTCGGCAAATTGGATGACGGGGCTTTGGTCAACCACGACTGGAATAATGAGGATAAGTCAACTATAAATCCAGACATATTAGCAATGTGCAGATGTCTTCTGTCACACTAAGAGATGCAACTGACATAGCAAAATAGAATTCTATTCATGTAACTGATGAAGTAAAATAGAACTTCATTCATGTTCTAATGATGTAATAAAAATGCTGAATTTAAAGAATAATAATTTTTTTTCAAAAAATACAGTTTGTGGTCAACAGAACACTGTTCTCCAATCTCACTGAAATTCAAATCTTTATTATCCACGTATATAAAATTCAATATGTATAAACAGTCACTTACAAGTGGCTAATTCATGCCATTTTGTGTCTAAAAGGGTTTATCTAAGAAATTCAATATTAAGATCCGAGGAAATGGATTTGTTTTTATTTTATATTTAGAATGAAAGAATAATCACCAGATCATATCATCTCTTTGTGTCCCAGCAGCACACGCTTTGCAGCCCAGTACCGGTGGTTGGGGACCACTGTAGTAGAG
This sequence comes from Thysanoteuthis rhombus, assembly GCA_963457665.1. Lineage (NCBI taxonomy): Eukaryota > Metazoa > Mollusca > Cephalopoda > Oegopsida > Thysanoteuthidae > Thysanoteuthis > Thysanoteuthis major. The sequence continues at coordinate 3,351,760 of OY735217.1, forward strand.
CTTAGAATTAGCGGCCATAAAATCTATGTTTCCATACAATATAAATAAACTGTAGCAACATAGAAGAGCACTGTCTACCAAGAAATGATGAGCATGTTATCTAACGAATGTATTCTTGGTAAATTTGATCCTACAGGGCAGGTATAGACCAGAACAGAAGGGAAGTTCAGGTGAGTCAGTTGGTATGCACCTACAATTTTGAGGGGGATGGGGGTTTACTCCTCCCTGGTAAAAGCAAATACAATCATATTTACTGTTTCTTAATGCAGTACTTTATTCTATTGTATTGCATAATCTTGAGAAAAATTACTTGTCATTATCATTCTTATAAATTGTTGTGGTTCTTTTATTCTGTTCTGTAACTTGTCAGTATATCACATACATGTAGTGTACACACACTCACACACACCTGTATATGTATATATTTAAGAAATGGACATATTTGGTCCGACAGAATGAATTATAAATTGTGTTATATCATATAGAAACTTATCTAAAATGATTTACCGTCGTTAAACGGTTGATATATCATTCAGATTAGACAATGTAAACAGAATAAACAATTAAAGGAAATGGGACTGCTGCAGGAATCAAACCTGGTAGTATATATATATATATATACACACACACACACACACACACACACACACACACATATATATATATATATATATATATATATATATATATATATAGTCCAAAAAGCTTTACAGCTTTAAACACTAACATTAAAAAACATTTTCTTGTGTCACTTCAGACACTAATTTCCCAATATCTGTCAAGGCAATTTATGTAATTTTATTCAGTGTTTTTTCTTGTTTCACATATACTTTGCTATAATGGTACAATGTGTAAATTTGGGATCATCAGTTGTTTACCATGTTACCATTTCAGGGATTTAAAAATAAAAAAAACAAAACAGTCATATCAACAAAGCACCCCAGCAGTGTTGATCAAACACCACCTCTCTTTCAGCTATGATTTTAATATATAGCTTATGTCATACATGTAGTTTGTTATTTCATATAGGGTAATGTATTGTATATGGATATTATTCTATACTATGCATCAGTTAATCTTTTGAAATAGGGCTTACTTAGGGAGGTTAGCCCCAAAACATATCTAATGATGAGGGATCAGTAAGTATAACAACAGATGGGACTTGCTGTTCATGTCACTAATATTGAGTGTTTACCCATGTAAATATTAAATCTGTTGTGTCGGTTTCAATCTCAGACTCATAAACCATGAGTATTTAGCACTGATGACAAAAAGTAGTTTGAAATGGAACATACATTTCCCATATGGCCGGGACCTACTACCAGTTTTGCATGGCCTTGGGTGAGTGATCCATGCTAACATCTCATAGTTACCCTTTGATACATAAGGGGAGGTAATCAAGGTTTTAAAAATACGAAGAAATTCTAGGTTGATTTTGGAAGCTGTTTGAGATTATTGTGACCAAATTTATACTCGTGAGACAGGATTGTATGCAACTCTTCTTGTTTCATCTTCATAACAAAAGGTCAGTGCCTCCTAAAGATACCTCTGAAAATAAATAGTGAATATCATTGAAAACGGTACATTTTAATCATCAAAATGTGCTACATATATTGTTACAATATACTAATGTGATATTGAAGGACATGATCAAAAGCTGGTATCAAGAATCAGCCATTATTTTCTAAATAATGTAATACAATAAGCGATGAGTATACTTTGTAACGTCCCCATTGCAGTAAAACTATTTTCATTGATTATTCAATCGGTTGACTGATTAATTGATTACTAATTGATGAGGCTCATAATCATTTTATGTACTTAGTAATCAGATTTTTTTTCCCCTAGTGCTAGTTATTAACCGATGACCAAACATACTAGTTACATTGATAGATATAAAAGAAGAGAGAGGAAAAGACACAAGTAATCAGTCCAAAATTTCTACTTTAACTTCTATCAAAGTTGTGACTACTTATCAATGTCATTATTCACCGTATTTCTGCAGGATATACTATAAATATACCAGGATATACCATAAATTATTAATTGAGCAGAAAAGTATGGCAAGGTCACCTCACCTTGCCAGGTTTAGTAAACTTGGACTTCCCTGACTATATTCCACCACTTGACTTGGTCTTGCATAGCTATTACAAGTTCTTTCTTTGCAAGTTAGTATACCAACAGACTTGATCCAAGTGTGTTATATATGGACAGCCTCTTGATCTTTTCCTCTGAGTAGATTCCCATAGGAGCAGTTGGTGTTAATTCTCTTCTCTCCAGGAATTTCCACTGAATCTTAGTCAGCAAGTTCTCATCACTTTGGCAATGATCTCCATATACATCTACATGTATCTAAGTACCTAAAGTATGCTTTGAATTATCTCACTGGTAAAAGAGATAAATCAAGTCAGTTTTTAAAGAAACCTTTAAAATTAGATGAGATCTTCTGTGGGGAATATTTGGTTAATCAGATCAGATTGAATGAATCATTACTTTCGCTTATACACTTTTACAATCAAAGTATATGATTTTGAATTACTCAGCTCACCAGGTTGAGCGGACTTTGACCTCCCTGACTATATTCCACCACTCAAATTGGTCTTGCATAGCTGTTGCGAGTTCTTTCCCTTTGCAAGTTAGTATCCCAACAGACTTGGTCCAAATATATTATGCATGAGTGGCTGCTTGATCTTTTTCTTAAAGTAGGAGCAATTCTTAATTTTCTCCTCTCCAGGAATGTCAGATGACTTTCTGTCTGCAAGTTCTTGTAACATTGGAGATGTAATGAAGATCTCCATATAAATATTTGTTTTTCACTCTTTTGATAAGATCTTTTTGTGCCATTATGGCAAGGTATATACAAAGAATATAGCGTTTTCAGTCCTTGAAAATTATTGCAATATATTCAACAGCAAGACTTGAGCTCGAGAGGTACACATCAATGTAACACGTTGATGTTACACATGATCCAATGAAAATAAAGCACATAATCAGGTTATATATGAGTAATTATGTGATTTTGACCATGAATATGTATAAAAAAGCAACCAGTCAGCTTGCAGGATCAACAAGAGGGCAGTGTCAGAACAGAGTGCCAGGTCTGAATCAGTGCCAGCAGAAATGTAAGTGTCAGATTTCATTCAGGTCCTGCCGTTTGCTTGTGTGGTTGAAGGTGGTCAGAAGAAACTTCATTCCTCGATAAACCCCTCATCAACTCTCAAGTAAATATTCTAAATAAAGTGAGAACTCTTGAATAAACCAAAAGATCCAAGTTGCATTCTGTCAGTCCTATCACTAAGACAGAAAATCACTACAAGAATGAAGAAGTTTATTACTTTGATTTTGTACAATCATAAATGATGATACAAATTATAAACTCATCAAGAGACAAAAAGAAAAATAATGTTTGTCTTTTGTTCTGCATTATTAGAATTTGTGAATTCCTTTCTATTCTATTTCTAAACAGTAAAAATTCCTTTTTCTGTTTCATAGAGCAACATTCTTCATTATCCGAATTTCACTCCACACTGTATTGCTTGTTTACACCTAGCAGTAGATGTAATAGTCTCATCATAAGGAGCAATTAAAATGATATGAGAAAAGAAAAACTAGTCAAAAATGAATAATCTAAAAAAATTTGGACGACTAGGTGAGGAGGTGTATTCACACCTTTCCTCAAGGGTATTAGTGCAACATTAGCGTAAATAGCCTCAGACAAAATCTGAACTCGGTTTGCCGATTACGTTTTCCATGCCGGTAAACATTACACTACTGTGCACTTCATACGTAGCCCATCAGTGAGTGAGTGACGTCAATTGATGCTAGAGATTCTTGCGCTCCTAAAACCTAATTCCAAGTGCCGCAAGTAATAGGATTACTGTTTCCATTACTTTTAATGACGGTTCTCTCTCATCGCACGACTCAAAACCTTTCCATCAATTTATCTTGATTGGTTATACAAAACATGTCCTTGGATGGTCAATGTAAGGAACCATCAACCAAAACTGTCAACATAGATTTCTTCAGTTTTAAGTGATTCTGTCTGCCTACCTGGCTATTTACATATGTGTGTGTCACATGTACAGGCCGTACTGATGGAGCTTGAAAGCTGGAAATTTAAACATTTACTCCTTATGTCTTGACGAAAATTTTTTGTTTTTTGAAAATTATCCCCTGAAATAAGTTCTTGGAGGGGGATCCAATTTACAGCATAAGCTTATGGTAAATTGGTCTTGGTCTACGTCCGACTGTGCTCATGCTTCTTTTCTGATATTTCTGACTTTTTAGTGATCCAACAAAAGGCAAGAGAAGTACCATATTCATTGATCACCCTGTCTATCTATGATAGTTTCTATTGCGTGCATAACCAGACCTGTCTCTGTTATCAATTGTACTTGGGTATGTAACTCAATATTAGATCAATGGACTGAGGAGCCTGAGGTCTTAGTAAGAGTCGGTGAAACCTGTCACCAGACACTAAATAAAACTTAGTAGCAAACATTTTTTCTAGACAAATGTCGAGTAAATGTATCTATTTTCAGCCCTCTAGCTCCATTAATGCGGCCTGTGCACTGGATACATACTTAGAGAGGTCTGGTTAGTCTCTTGTGACCAATTTCTCTTGGCAACAGCCTGCATTTGGGGTGATCAATTCAAAAATTGGAAAAAGGGTGATTGATGAATAAGTTACTTCTCTTGCTTTTAGTTGGGCAATGATCTCTGAAAAAAATCTGAATTTTCAAAAAATAAGTGTTAACGCCGGCAGACACAAATTAAGTGACCAATGCAGCATAAAATTATATTGCAAATTGAACCACCCATGCAAAAGGGGGGTAGTAAAATTCCAGCCCTTTATCTCCATTGATGAAGCCTGTATTCGTGATATATACATAGTCAGCCAGTCAACTAGCCAGACTAATTAGAAAACTGAAAAAACCTGGGTGACAGTTTTGGTTAACAGTATATAATAGATAATCAGCCAGACAGAGCCACTTAAAGACTGACGAAAGCTAAGTTGACCTGTGAGCAGTTTTGGTCAGCAGTCAATGGTTTCTAATTATACAAATTATCAACAATAAAAAAAATCAAATAAACGACTAAATGATATTAATTAGTTATGAATTATAGCCATTATTCACCTCAACTTCTAAAGTGGATCAGGTGTGATGAAATACTGGTAATCCATTGGTCAAATAAACCTATCTAATCAGAATCCCTAAACACATGACCTTTGAATCTTTCTTTTTCCCTCAGGCAATGGTACTGACCATTCACTTCAAGTGGGAGACCTGTGTTCTGGATTACCATTAAAAAGTAAATTCATACAGTTTTACTTTACACACACTCCTGAAATCCAACACACAGAGACATGAATTTTCCTCTTAGTTTGAATGAATGAAATAATCTGTTTTTTTCTTTCTTTAACAATCCCTCTCAGATATGACCTCTGCAAATGGAGTCAGCTTCTATAACTATCTACACTCACCAAGCTTATTTTATGGGGCCCATCACTTTCCTACCGTAGGCTGATAAATCTTCCTTTACACTAAAATTTAAAATCACAAGAGTTCTTTTTTCATGCTCTCTTTTGCACTTGTAAAATGAACATATTGGAACAGAATTAGAGTGCAACTAAAGGGTACTAGTTTACCAATATCAATATTACTAATCCTACTAATCCTAGATTTATATCTAATGCTACATGTGTTAATCCCCTATAAAAGTGAAGGAATTTGAATCTCTACTTACTATAAGGAATCTCTGTCACTGCTGATTATACAATTCAAGATGCTAAGAGTGATCAAAATAGAATGATTACCACCAAATAAGGATATCTTCACCAGAAGTGAGGATATAATGCTCCTTCACTCACACATGATGAATTTAAACAAGAATTCATCACTATTATGTAGTCAAGTTTTAGTACTAAGTAAATACTCACAAAAATCATTCTTATTCATTTTTTTATGCTCTATTGTTTAGCAAAAACATATTCAAAAAAAATCTTCATCCATTTGAGAGACAAACTAAAAATAAGGTAATCCTTGCTTATATGAATGGAAATTAATACTATTTGTATGCTGTACATAGTTATCATATTTTACATCCGTATAAGCAAGGATCATCAAAAATGATCTGCTTCAGAAAAACCACCATAATTCCCAAACTACAAGAAACCATGACACTGGCTTCATCTCTAATGAATCTTGAAACAATGGGCTCCCGATTGGTTGAAATTCCACCTTTCTATTTTCATTAGTTTCCAAGTTATTGAGCTTAAAAAAGTGTGATGAACAGGTTGATTTTTTTAGAAAACTAAATGAATCTTCAAAACACATTATTGAATGTTGAAAACAGCACACCTCTATCTTTACATTTGATGAGCAATTAAATTTTTCAAGGAATGGTTTTAATCCTCAGATAAGCATATCAGCCAATCAGCTCACTGCGAATTTAAGGGGGGCAACTCGGATGTTATTTCCCTTTTAAATGTTGTGTCTTTTTGCATACACCCTATAGTATACTATTACTATCATCGCTACAATAACTGCTACAATTAATACTTATACTCCTGGCATTCAAAATCATTGATTTTTGGTTGAGCTCCACCAATATAAACTAACGTATAAATTCTGCAACTATTGCAGCCTCTACAGATAAACTTCCAATTTTCCGGTAACTGATGATTATGTAACTTTTTTAATCCTAAAAAATCAAGAGCTGACATTTGAGTTTTCCACACTTCTCACATTAGTTCACCGAGTGGCCAAAGGTAGCATGATCTGTGGAACCATGGGTATTGTACGTGTTTCTACTCCAATTAATTTTGGAAATTCCTCGTCTACTTTGCTCACCTTTAACCCAAGTAATGGCTTCCAAGCAAAGTGCAGGTGTCAGTGTTGGTGTAAAACAGAAACACAAGTCCATCGATGCAAGAAGAAAGATAGAAGTGTTGAGCCAACACGACTGCGTTGCTTCAGTACAGAAACTGTATCAGACGTACAATGTTATCAAACTCTGGCTCCAATCTGGAGTTGATTTTGTTTTTGTATCATAGCAAGAACAAGAATGAGCAGAACAATCCTCTCCAAAATTAGCATGTGAAAATTAACACTTGAAATCACAACCAATTGATAGTTGTATCTTACCGACTGATCTAAACTGACAGGTCTGACACTTCTGCCAAAATTCATGTTAGAAATACCCAAGGGCTAATTTCATCCTAATAAATAAATACATCTATGAAATTAACATTCCCCTACCATGATCTGAAATCATGAATAAGTGATTGGTAGGCTGGTATCTTACCAACTGGGGTAAACTGATAAGTATTACATATCTACAAAGGGATCTCTAAAAGGTCTGAAATTTAAAAAAAAAACAGCAAGTACAAAATAGGGACTAATTTAGCTAACACTTACAATGCAAACTGAACCCCCACATTAGGCACATTTTTGCCGGGGGGGGGGGGCGGTAGTGAAATGAAAAAAAAACAAAATATTTTTTTTGTATACATAATAAGGAATAAATGTTCAAATTTTCAGCCCTCCAGCTCCATTGATGCAGCCTGTACGCATGATGCATATATAGCCAGCCAGCCAGCCAGCTACACAGACCAACTTGAAAACTTGGGACCCCTGACATGGAACAAGGGCCTCCGGAAAGAATTTTAAAAGGTGGTTGAAAGCTGTTTTTGACTTCCCCACCACCACCACCACCACCACACACACACACATTGCACAAACACCCTTGTCCTTTAGCTATCCTGTTTTTATCAGCTTTTAGTACACCATACTACTTTCACTCACCAGTGAATGATAGTCAACCTTTTTTGGAAAATTTTTGGGAAGTTGGTTGGGAGAATACGTTCATTGTGAGATTACGCTCTTCTTGCAGTACAAGAGTTTTGAATGTATGTTGTTTTCTTAAATAAAGATGTTTTTAGAAATCATCAACCGAAAATGTCACCAAAACTATCAACATAGGTTTTGTCAGTTTTCAAGTTAGTCCAGCTGGCTGGTTGACTACGTATGTACATATATATATATATATATATATATATATATATATATATATATATATATATGTACATAGCCAGTTAGTCATATATATATATATATATATATATATATATGTACATAGCCAGTTAGTCATATATATATATATATATATATATATATATGTACATAGCCAGTTAGTCATATATATATATATATATATATATATATACCCCAACCCACCACCTACATACCCAACAAAAACCAATTCCCCCACCAAACACAGATTTAACACTAGACACACAGACACAGGCTACCCAACAAGAATCACCAATACTGACAAAAACATCATCCATACCCACATGAACAACGACTACAGAAATAGATACACGCATATGAACAAACAAAACAAAAACACCTACACTGGCACTAACAGTACTAACACCTATAACAGACACACACATATGAACAAACACAACAGGAACACCTACTCAAATACTAATACTACTGACACCAATACTGTGAACAGACACAGCTATATGAACAAACACAACTACAAAAACCAGCATACAGATAATAGCAACAAGAACACTAGCCGCCACAAGGTTCTCAGACCTACTACCCCTCATACTCTGCAAAAGGAAAGCCCTAAGAGTAGCATCCTTCCTCAACCCACCACATTGACCCTTCAAAAGCATCCTGAAGACCCAGGCAAACACCCTGACCAGCAGGTAACCCCTACATCAACCCACACACACACTCTACCAAAAAACGAGGAAACCCCCCTACCACTAAATATGGAAGGGGGGTTAGAAAACCTGATTCCAACACTAGTAAGCAGTTTAGAAAACTTACTAAAACATTACTACACACCATCAGAATTAAGGAAGACCCAGAAGGGAAAGTAATGAACCTAAGTAAATTTCGATTTACTAGGGACACATTCAAACTCCTTAACAAGGGCCTTAATTTCTGTCCCCGACCCCCACACTTCAGCAATCACACCCTCAACAAAGATCTCTATGACTTCTTCAGAAGAATCAAACTTAGAGCCCACTTTGGGAAAACAGGCCACGACAGTGACATCCTTGATAGGCTTAAAGACCCCAACAAATCTTTCACCCCAAAAAACATAGACACAACCATTCAAACTTTTGAGCTAGCCGTCAGAGATGACATAAAAACCTACATCAACAATAACACACCACAAACCCTAACACGTGATAACCTTACAACTAAAGAGCGAAAGGCCCTTAATAAACTAAAAAACAACACAAACTTGATCATCACAAGAGCAGATAAGGGTGGATCCATAGTCATCTGGGGTCTAGATGAATACCTCACAGAAGCTAACTTACAATTAAGCAACACAGAATTCTACAGAGAACTCCCCATAGACCCCTTTAACGAATACATAAACACAATAACCCAATCCCTAACAGAATTACACAATAGCAACATGATAGACAAAAGAACACAGAATATACTGAAACCCACTTCCACAAAACCCGCAAGGTTCTACCTACTCCCCAAAATCCACAAGCCAAATAACCCAGGTAGACCAGTCATCTCCTCCACGAACTGCCACACTACTAAACTATCAAAATTTGTAGATCACTACATACAACCCTTAGCAACACAAATCAAATCATATATACGTGACACCACAGACCTCCTAAACAAAATCAAACACATCACAGCAATCCCAGACAAAGCACTTCTAGTTAGTATGGATGTTAAATCCCTATACTCCAACATCAAACATGATGAAGGTATCCTAGCACTGACAGAAGCCTTAAACAATAGAACTACTAAAGAACCTAGCACTAGAACAATCACCACTCTTATGCACCACATTCTAACCCTAAATAGCTTTAACTTTAATAATAGACACTTCCTCCAGGTGAAAGGCTGCGCCATGGGCACAGTAGCGGCCCCATCCTATGCTAATATCTTCATGGGTAAATTTGAAGAAACCTACATTTACCCAGAGATTTATAATGACTGCATCTTTTATGGTAGATACATAGACGACATTTTTTTCATATATACAGGCGAAAAAACCAAACTAGATAACTTCTTTATACATCTAAACTCGGCACATGACTCTATTAAGTTTGACTTCACAACATCCACTGACTCCATAGCCTTCTTAGACACACGCATATATATAGATGACAACAGAAACCTCCATACCACCCTCTACACAAAACCCACGGACACCCACAATTACCTCCACTCCAAATCAGCCCATCCCCAACACTTAAAAAGGAGTCTACCATTTTCACAAGCTCTTAGAATTAGAAGAATCTGCTCCACCAATAGTGAACTTAACAGACACAAACATAACCTAATACAATATTTCACCCAACGAGGTTATCCACTAGATGACACAAAAAAACAAATAAAAAAAGCGACTGGAATACCCAGAGATCAAACCCTTTTACTGTCCCACAATAACAAACCCAACCGCATACCCCTTATAACAACCTTCAACAACACACTCCCACCCTTAGCACACATCATCAATAATAGATGGAACATTCTCACGATCAAAACAGATCTAAAAGAAACATTCACAGACCCATGTGTTATCTCCTACCGCAGACCCAAAAACATCAGAGACATGATTAGTAGCAATACTATCGTTAACAATAAAGTCGTACACAAAAATACACCTAGAACAATTAATTTCTGCACACCTTGCAACATAAGAAACAGTCTATGTTGCAACCACCTCAAGCACACCAACACATTCACAAGCACCACCACAAAAGTGAGTTACCACATATACCACAATAGCAACTGCCGCAGTAAGAACATTATATACCTTCTAGAGTGCAATAGGTGTAAGTTACAGTACATTGGCAAGTCCGAGTGGCAATTTAATATTAGACTCAACAATTATAGACATAGGATTAAGTCAAAAAATAACCGTAGCCCACTCCCTGTAGAACTACATTTCCGCACACCTGACCACAATTTTGCCACTGATGCCACCTTCACCATCATAGAAAAAATAGAAAAAACTACTCCAATTGACATAACTAAAGTTCTAGAAAAACACGAAGACATGTGGATCAACAAACTTAAAACCCTATACCCTAATGGATTAAATACTAAACTGAACAACCCGCACCACACAGAACACTAATACACACAAATCCTACCATTAATATCCTCACACCCACATCTTAGACACACTCAATAATGGAAGCTTCAAAGTCACCTAGACCCATAGGAAAAACTTCACCTTAGCCTGTTACAACCCCTGTCCAATTCTTAGCTAAAACACTTTCAGCAACATCTTCAGTAACTTTTAAGGTTGATACCTATGTAGCTCCTTGACTCCACCACCCCTCCTTCTATACTATCCCAAACATACCAAAAAACCCACCTCCCCAACACTACCCCCCACCTTGACACACTCTGCCCTCCCCAAGTCCAACTGCTGCTGCTTTACCAAAATCCCAATACCTGCTGGTCATTCTTACATTCAGCATGAGGCCTCTTGTAGCCCTGACAACAAAACCTACCCACAATGCATAGCTGCTGACAGTGGACTCTGGTTCCACATGGTACATTTTAATTCACACTCACACAACACGCACCACTGATGATGAGAGAAATCTCGAAACATGTATGGACTATTGACAAATAAGGATTAATAAACCTTACCACCAAAAACTTCACTCCCGAGTCTGTCTCACTCTCTAAAGTACACATTATACATATATATATATATATATATATATATATATATATATATACATATATATATATATATATATATATATATATATATATATATATATATATATATATATATATATTACGCATACAGGCTGCACTACAGAAGTTTAGTGGGCTGAAAATTTCAACATTTACTCCTAATTATGTCTAGAAATAAGTTATAAGTTTTGTTTTTTGAAAATCCTCCCCCAAGTAGGTTTTTAGCGGGGTATTCAATTTACCATATAGGTTTATGCTAAATTAATGCCTTAGTTTGTGTCTGCCTGTTTTTTTTTTTAAATGCAGACTTTTTAGTGATCACTGCCCAACAAAAGCTGAGAGAAGTAACTTATTCTTTGATCACCACTTTTTCAAATCTTTTAATTGATCACCCCCGTCATGCTACCGAAAGACGTTGGTCACATGATGATTTCTCCCAAGTGACAAACGAGACCGGTCTTCTTAATGTTAAATGATAGAGTTAACTTTTTTTTATTAATGAACATATCATATCGACTTGAAAGTTTTGATACACAGTTCTACCGGGGGAAACACTCAAGCCCCCACCTCCTGGTCCACAGGAGCCCCGATGCACTGGTTGAACTCCCGTCTCAGAGGCCCCAGCATGGAACACTGCTGAGGTATGTGAGAACTGCTAAGGTATGTGTTTTAAGAAGTACGACAACTTCTACTTACGTTGCTTACTATAAATGTATACTACAGCTGTTTTCAGGAAAGAGACTTCCGTTGCTAATGACGCCAGGCACCTCTGCCGGTGGTAAACCAACACACAGGTCGTACATGATAACTAGCAACCTCTTGTCAAGTGGTACTAATTCATAGGGTGGAAGGGGGTGGATAGTGGGTGGAAAGGGGTAGATAGAGGGTAGGGTAGTCGGGTGGAAAGGGTGGGATAAGGAGTTGGATTTTCATCCTGTCCGTTACAGCTAGGATATACCTGTTCATGGGCTGTGCAACTTGAAAACCACAGCCGTCAGTGGTTGCTAAGGGCAGTCGGCCATATTTGTTGTTGTCAGGAAAAGCCATCAAGATTGGACATGTCCCTTGCGGCTGTGGCAATGAATCGACTAGTTGGTCGGTCGTTGCTGCCTCACTTAATCATGTCATTAAAAAAAAAAAAAGAAAAATAAAGCAATAACAACAAAGCGAGAAAGAAAAAAAAAAAAGAATAAAAAACATGGAAAAAAAAACAAAACAATGACTTTGAAATATTAAAAATGAATTAGAAAAGAAAAGAGACCCGTAAAAAAAAAATAAAAGAAGAAAAGCAAAAATGAATGAAAATGAATAATTAATAAATGAATAAGTGAAGCACATCCCTTTATCAAACTCCCTTTCTGTCTGAGTGATTCCTTTTTCGGCCTTTATGGCAGATTCTCTCCGAAACCACCTCCCATCGTTAACAACAACAACAACAACAACAACAACAACAACAATATTGACAATCATAAAGACAAAAGGAAAACGCAGAGGAAGATATTCGGGCGAGTTGTTTCTTTCTTGCTTGCAGAGCAGACGAGAAAAGCGAAAAGTTCAGAAAGGGGCTCACACATACACTGCCACAAGCATACACTTACTTATAAACTTACTTATATACTCTAACATCCATGCTTACTTGGCTACAATGCACACATTTTTACACATATGTACAATCAAGACACATGTTTTGACATGAACAGCCATACACATGAATATGTATATATATATATATATATATATACATTGAGACTCACGTTCTAATATGATCAGTTACGTACATACACATCTATACATATTAAGACTCATGCTTTGATGTGATTAGCCACACGCAAGTACGTACACATTTTCTCAACTTGCTGGACTGACAACAAGGCAACTGCATTAGGTCCAATCAGACACTTTGTTTTTTCGACAGCCCTGTGTACGGCACTGATTTGTTGTTTTATAGCACGTGGGTTTAGTAGGGTTTCCCAGCTTGCAATTCACGCTACCTTCAAAATCCAGTATTGAATTATCCGTCTTGCCAGATTAGGATCCACGAATATATGCATGCAATTGCATCCATACTTACACATCTTTAACGCGTAATTTTACTTACTTTGATGTGTAAATTAACACGAAAGAAGGAGGAGATCGAAGTGAAACTGGACACGCCTATTATTCCTACCTGGCCACATGTCATATATCTCAAGTCATCAATCTTGCCTTTGGTGGTGATGTGTACACCAACGTGCTTGGGGGTGACAAACTAAAGAGAGAAAGGAGAAAGGAAGAGAGAAGGAAAAGAAGCAGGAGGAGCAAAAAGATGAAGACACACCCTTCTTTTTCTGTGCATGTATTTTTGGGTTCATTCACACGCACAGCTGAGCAGTACGCAGATAAGCACGTGTAGATTAACATGCTTGTAAAATATCCAGGAGAAGGAAAGGACCAGAAGAAAAGAGAGAAATAGTGAAGAGAAAGAAGAGAAGAAAAAAGATAGAGAAAAAAGAAAAATAACTGAAGGAAAAAAGAAAAGGAAAGAAAAATAATTGAAGGAAGAAGAAGAAGAAGAAGAAGAAGAAGAAGAAGAAGAAGAAGAAGAAGAAGAAGAAGAAGAAGAAGAAGAAGAAGTAAAAAGAAAGGAAGAAGATATCAGTGATTTCTACTTGTGCCTGTAAATATTTATATCTCTCCTTTATAGAAAGAAAAGAAGGCCAGAAATCAGTGAAGAAAGAAGAAGAAGAAGAAGAAGAAGAAGAAGAAAAAGAAGAAGAAGAAGAAGAAAAAGAAGAAGAAGAAGAAGAAAAAGAAGAAGAAGATAACTCTTTCTAATCCTTCTTAAAAAGTTTATCTACTTTCCTTTCGGTAGTTGGTATTTGGTCTGGAACATAAAAAATGGACACTGATAATGACTCCTTGAGTGAGGATTCCCTCACAGAAGCAAGTGCAAATATTCAAGAGGAAGAAGGAAAAGAAGGAGAAAAGACAGACAAGAATGATCAAAATGGAGAAGGAAAACAAAATGGTCGACAGAGGAGAGTGGTGGGAGAGTCAGAAGACAGTGGGCTGCCTCAAGTAAGAAAGGAACAAACTCCCCCGCCCACAGGACCCGACCTCGGGGATCGGTCAAGGTTAGAAGATGAAGGACAGTCAGCAGATAGATATAGAACTTCAACACCGACATTGTCATCGGAACGACTTGACAAGGAGAGAGCTCTTGAAGAAGGAGGAAGTTCATCCGCCATGGAGAGTGAATTGCTCATAGCTGATTCTCCTATCACTCTTGATCTCTCGGCTCAGTCATCACACGTGACTACTCTCTCATTGGAAGAGGGCCCCAAAATTTGCCGGGTTATGAGCACCCCCACAGAACCAGTTGTGTCCCCTCAGGAACAACCGGAGGACAGTGACGAGGAACAGTTTTACAGTACGGGCAACGACAGCTTGGAGGTTGGCGGGCGAGTCGGAGACGATGGAGACGTTGTGGCGAAAGATGAAGATACGATATGGGAGGATGTGGAGAAATTTGGTGGTGAGGCTGGCATGGAGCCATCTCCAAAGTTGGAGACCCCAGATGGCGGAAACCACACGCACAAAGAAGAGAAAGTAAAAAGGCAAAGAAAGAAAATCAAAGAAGGGGAGAAGAAGAAGAGGTCAGAGGAGAAAGCAGAACAACAGAGAGAAAAAAAGAAGCAGGAGGAGAGAGAGGGACATCCTGGAGACTTGAATACTTCTTTGGGAAGCATCCATCCAGCTGCGATCGAAGTGACTGATCAGGCAAACCTATCAGGCACGATAAGCATGAGTGATACCACTGAGCGGTTACGTACCTTACCTGAAGGTGAGGGATCAGCAGGTGGGGTCCTGGGAACACCTGTTGATGTAAAACCAACACCAACCAGTACTGTTACTACCACACCCACCACTACCCAAATTTTAACTCCACTGGAAGAAGATGATGATGATGATGATTACAGTGATGACAATGTGGGGGGTGATATCGAGAATTTGGAAGATGATGATGATGATGATGATGAGGGGTGTCGAGGAGACAATGTTAGTGTACCCGCCAGACAACTCCTTAAAACGTCAGACGTGCCCAAATGGCCCACGGGCTTACTTTCTGAACTCAAGATGGCCACCAAACAATCCAGGCTCCAAAGTTTAGGGAGCTCTTTTCCAACTTTCAGCAGTTATTCGAGACCCTCCAGGCAACGAATGATAACAGTTGATGACCAATTCCTCCGAAGACGTCCTTTTTCGCAGAGTCAGACACATTTGGAAGCACTAAGCAAACAACCCATTGGCTACTATCTTGATGATATTGAAGATGAAGTAAGTGGAGTTTTTTCTTGTTTTTTTTTTAAACTTTTGTTCCGTTTATTTAAAGTTTATGCTTCGTTATCTTCCCTGGGGACTAATGGAAGTTTTGCTCACACCAGGGTCATACCTAAGGCAGTGCAAACAGAGTAGTTACACAGGGCCCCAAGATTTCAGGTATCCCACAACAATATGTCAGAAAAACTATTTGGATATTTCCCTTTTTTTTTCCACTTAGAGGAGTAAAAATACCTCAACTAAACTATTTTGCGGATTCATTGTTACGAAGAGATATTGATTCATGAAGAACTTTATGTTAGATTAAATTTATCTTATGAATACTTTTTTGTTTTGATTTGCTTGAAAATAATAACTAAATACAGAAATAGGAGGGTCCCCCAAGATATGCCATGCATTGGGTTCCATCAATGTGAACATTCGGCCCTCACTCCCATCCTTTTAATTTTTAAATACCAGTCCCCCACCACAGTCTGGCTTTTGTACACACCTGCTTACTAAAACAGTGGGAAGATTTTCAGGTATTCAAGGAAGATAAAAGCTCATTTGTTTTTTTTTTTCCTTTTTCTATCACAGTGATTTTGCAACAGGAACGAATTAAATACATTGGGGGGGGATGGGGAATTCGGGGTTGGAGAGTGAAAAACATTCCGTGGCTCAAATGAAAGTCATGTTAAGGTTTAACTGATTAATTATTACTAATTGCACAAAACTATCAATTAATGATTTCACAACAGATTCCAGAGTAACTAATGCTTAAGTCAGTAACTTTATGATGTATAAATGTTATGAGATAATTGCATGGTTGTTACTATATTTCACACAATAAAGAAATTACTGACATTTAGTAAGTTTCCACAAGTTCATATATCAGTCACTTTTTTTTTTTACTAAGAAATTGTTTCTTTACAGATATTTATCCACTTGTGATGAGTAGCGTTAAATGTCTGAATTTAACATTGCATCATTAAACCTTGTCGACACCAAATTTATTTTGTTATTGTAAAGGGGGAGCTTGACTTTTTTGAGCCGATGTGCGGGGGGGGGGGCATACATAGAGCAAATAAGTTCAAGGACCACTGTATTACATGTATTTCCACAAACCCAACTCAATGTGCAAGAGCATTTCATTGACTGAGATTCTCAGGCACAGATCCTGGCCGGGGAGGGGGGGTCGATTTGTCCAGACAAACCCCTCTGTCCGGATAAAGCACTAATAAAAATGTTTTTAAATATCTAGATGAATAAATTATACGAATAAAAAAACCCCAAATAATCCCAAGTAATCATAAATTGACTTGGAAACCAAAAGTTCATTATACTCATTGTTTAATTAGATGGAGTAAAAGAAAATTGTCTTCCCCTACCCCACCCTGCTCAAAATACTGGCTTCACCCTTGATTCTGTGTTGGGTCATTATTATTATCATTATTATCATCAATATTATTATTCCTCAGGTTGTTTCAACTAATATTCTCATCCTTGTTGATTTTATTGCTATGTTTCGGCTGATACATTCTTCAGCATTCATTAAGTGTGTAATCCATCCAGGTGGAGAGGGTTTCCTGAGAGTTCCTGAAGGTAGCATTGATCTTTTTTTGATAAACTGAAAATAAAAACATGACATGGTTCATACATTTGAGGCCAAAATATAGTGCTGAACCTAAAACCTGTGTAGTAATGGTTAACAAGCTTGTGATGCTGACTATTCCTACTGTAATGAGTTTGATCCTTACTGGCTGCTCCACTTACTGTGACCTTGTGTCAAACTGAGTAAATATCAAAGAATATCCTACTTTGGCTTAGTTTGACACTTGTAGTAATGGTCAGCATCGCAAGCTTGTTAACCATTACTACATTGATTGAGAAACTAGGGACTTCATGAAATAACTAGTTTCAAGGTAGCAAATACATTATTTCCTGATTAACAAAATATCCATTGCATATCACTAACGGAAGATGTTAATCAAATTTAGAACAAATACACTGGTCAGCATTTGAAAGAAATCAACTCACACAACCAAATTCTAAATAATAATGAGGTCTGCTTCACCGTTCCATAGAAACTATCATGTGATCAACATCTTTTGGCAGCATGCCCTGGTGATCAATTAATTAATCATTTCTCTCACCTTTTATTAGATAGCGATCACCAGAAAAGTCAGAATTTTCACAAAACAAGCATGAATGCTGCCAGCCATGAAATAAAAGGACCAATTTAGCATAAACTTAGAGTGTAAATTGAACCCCCTCTAAAAACCTACTAAGGGGGGGAATTTTCAAAAGACAAAATAAAAAACATAATAAGGGGCATATGCTTGAATTTCAGCCTTCTATCTCCATTGTCGCTGCCTGCATACATGCTGTGTACATAAATAGCCAGCCAGACCAACTTGAAAATTTGAAGAGACATGTGCTGACAGTTTTGGTCGATGGTTTCAAATAAAAGACAGGATTTAATACTTTTTAATCACCACGAGGGAAATGATTGCTCTTTAGGTTGAAATGACCTTCAGAAGGCTAAGAAAGAAAGTGAATTAATAATAAATATTTTGCAGCTTTTCTATAAAGGATGTTATGTTTGGGTTGTTACCATCCAGTGTACAATAACAAACTTTTTATTACTTTTTCTTCTTCCGTTTCATTAAACTAGGATTTCTCTCCATGTATAATTCTCACCAAAAACAAAACAGCAAATATTATTGTCAAGGCCACTATTGCAAAGTTTTCAATATAATCTTATATCTACAATATAGGAGTTAGAGTTAGGGTTTGGGTTTAGCAGCAAACAGGAGGACAGCAAAAAAAAAAAAAAAAAAGTACACACATTTTAGCGTGAATCTACATTCTAAATTCCCCCCCTCGGACCACTGCAAAACATATAACCACAATGATTTTCCAAAGGTAATTTGCTAAAAAACTTTCCCAGGGCCACATAAGTATACAAAGAAAATTTCATGGGGTTATGTTGTGAGGTTTTTGCAGCAGTCTGTCACATACAGATGGACGGACAGACTTTTGGTGGATTATGTTTAGATTACATAGACAATGCTTGATCGATATTTCCATCCTAATTTCATTAAGCAATAATCAATATCTTGTTCTTCTTTAATTATTTGTCAGTTATTATCAACGGATTCTTTCTTTTTCTGTTCTGCTTCTTTGTTTTCAATAACCACTTCACATCAGAAAGACATTATTACTTTAGGCATTTGTAGCAACATAGCCATCATTGTCTTGTCATAAATGTTTTGACAGCTAAGTCATTACAATACATCATTAGAAACTGTAAACTATAACTGTCACCAACACTGTCAAAATGGGTTTCGCAAGTTTTTAAGGTGGTTTGGCTGGTTGATTATGTATGTATGTATCATGTATATAGGTTGCATCAATGGAGCTAGAGGGCAGAAAATTTAACATTTATTCCTTGTTATATCTCGGGAAAAAAACTTTTTTCTTTTTAACCCCTCTCCAATATTTATTTATTTTTTTTGTGAGATGTTCAATTCACAATGTGATTTTATTTATAAGCTGATCCCTTTGTTTGTGTCCAGCAGCATTTATGTTTGTATTCTGAAAATTCAGACTTTTTTTTAGTGATTACTGCCCAACAAAAGGCAAAAGAAGTAACATATTCATTGATCGTCCCTTTTTCAAAAATTCTTAATTGATTATCCACAATACGGCATGGTGCCAAAAGCTGTTCATCGCGTGAGAGTTTCTATTGGGTGACTAACCAGATCTGCATTATTATCTTCTTATCCATTATCATTAAAATTCTGCTTTTCCGCGTTTCCACTCAAATGATGACATCACAAATTATCCATACAAAATAATCACACTCTTGTTATTCATCATTTTAACGATTAATGTAGCTGTGGCATTAAAACTGACAACTATTTTATATTGTTATTGTTGCCCATCGTCTGCTTTATAATCCATCCGTATTCTGTTTCGCCAAGTCAAAGTAATCTACAACTCCCAGTGATATAAAAATGAAAGATCGCCTTTCCATTCAGATTTTTAACTGGATTAAGTGTAAAATAATCTTACTTTTGAAACAAAATAATCTCTTTTCAGAAGTCTCCTCTGTCCTATTCCCGCCATGTGCATTGGGTGGGTAGGGAGTTACCGTGATGGTGGATTGTATACAACCTGAGATAATGTTCCAAATCATCAATGTACCCTTGGCCATGTTGTTAAGTCGACAGGTTGCTGAGATCCGTGTAGGAGTTTAAATTGATGTAATTGGTTACTGTGACTTTTGAATTGAAGATATGATAAATGAAAAATTTTAAAAATATATTTATTTAGTATATATATATATTTATTCATTAGAGTGAAATAAGCCCTTGCGTATCTGTGTGATATATTTTCATAGATTTATAAGGTTTGTAAATTTGGCTCAGTCTGTAAGAGAACCGGGCTACCTATCAGTTGGTTGTGATTTCAAATCTTGGTAGGGAAACGTTGATTTTAAAAATGTATTTATTCATTATAATGAAATGAGCCATTGCGTATTTCTAGCGTGAATTTTAGTAGATATGTAAGATTTATTAATTTAGCTGAGTTGGTAAGAGACTCAACTAAAGTTAGTTGGTCATGATTTCAAATAACATTTCAGTTATGTTGATTTTGGTGAGGATTGTTTTAGTTGTTCTTGTCACAGTAAAAAAAAAATCTAACTCCAGCTTTGGATTGGAGTTTGACCATAAATAAAAACATTTCAGTAGTTATTAGTTAAGGGTTCCTATATGATTGGCTGTATGTTTTTTTCAATATTCGTAATTATTACTTGTTTTGGCATCAGTATTTCATCGGTGCCATTCAATTTCCAGAATTACTGATCACTGACAGTTCATTTGCTTGACGCCAATCGATCAATTCTGAATTCCTAGAAAAACAAAGGAAGACAATTTGAGGACCTGTCTGTCATAGTTCATTATTTTCAAAAATAGCGGTTGACTTTTTTCCTCCAAAATCAGTGTGACTCCTCCCAACCCAGCTATGGGTAAAATAGCTGGGCAGACTGAGTTCTCCAGTCTTGGGAGGCAACAACTGAATTCAAAACCAGCTCCCTAGAAAATAATGGCAATTGGTGAGCTTAATAAGCCACTGTCTTCCCCAAAAGACCAATATGACCATACTATTGTCATGGGGGAGGGTTTGGGAGAGTAAACTACTGCTGCTGCTGGTGATGATTCTTCTGACAGAAATCTTTGTGAGAAATCATGAAAAAGACTGTGTGACTATTATAGATACCGGTAGTTACATTTGATATTGACCTGCATTATCTAGATAAACCATTGCTCTTGAATCCAGTGGTGATGTGTATTTCTTGGGAAATGTTTAATTTCTGCTTCATCTTTTTGACAGTTGTGTAAACTGTCATGGGTCGCAATGTAGCTTGGCTGAAATTCCTTTGTATTGTATCATTACTTGGGTAGTATATCACACCCTCATTTCTCATTCACTGCTCCACAAAGCCACTTTTTTTTCAAACCGACACAAATATTGACCCCATCAGACTACAAGTAGCAGCAAGTACCACTGTCCTGTCTTTGTTTCCACTCTACTTTTAGAGTTGATGCCAAAATGCTGACCCCAACTATGGTTGCAAATGTGTTTGCTTTAGCCTTGTGTCCGATCAAAATTTAAATAAATCGAATATCCAAAATTGTCCAAATTATGTTAGATTTAAAACTTTACATAGATTCAGATTGATGTTTCCAAAACCAAAGATCCTATGTATAAACTATTCTTCAAAAAACTATAATTTAGGTCCATTAATTATTTTTCGATTTGAAAACTTCCTTTTACAAAACACTATTGTAGTGGTGGGGTCCCAATTAGAAGGCACATTCCAATAGGGATCTCAATGCAATGATAAAACCTGAAAGATAGTGACCTCCATTACGAGTTGCCGTGCCATTTATAAACATTGAACATAAAAGAACGTAAAAGTAAAATCTCCAAAATGGGAATGTGAACAGGTCACATTAGGATTAAATCTAGCAAATCCAAGCAGGGCCCTGACAAGGCTGCTGGGAGTCAGGGCAATGTCCAAGCTTGCCCTTGCCTGGCGCCATCACTGTTGAATCAAGGTATCATTTGATGAGAATCAATAAGCAAAATTAATTGGTTCGTTAATACTTTAATTGTCACTCTAGATCTGTTCCTCAAAAATACAGTGCTGAATGAAACAGTGCTATACGAGATCGTAATAACAGAGAATAACGGGAGACAGGAGCTTTCAGTACTTTAATTAGCAAGGCATTTTCCACTGAAAATGGTTAAAAAATTGTGTGAACTTATGGAGAGACAGCAAATTTTGCAAGAAGTTTGTTTATACAAGGGATTATGCATAAGTATGAATCGTAGTTTTTTTGAGGTTATCATGCAATCATTATCAGAATGTATGTCGAGCTATCCTTCTGATTATATTGTGTCTACCATCATTCTAAAATGTGTGATGTTGTTGTTGAGCCTCAACGAATGAATTAATGCTGTGCATCCCAACTGGTAGCTACATTCCAGAGCTGGTGAAACATCACTGGGTGTCAACATATATCATCATCATCATCAGTCTTTTATTGTTCATCTTTGGACATAGACCTTCCCCAAATCTCTATCATGGGCATTGTAGAGTCAATACTTTCTGAACTTATCTAGTTCGTCTCTCCATCTTATATTCTGCCGTCCTCGTTTGCACATGTGATCTCTGGAGATCCATGCTGTGAGTCATGATGTCCATTGGTTGTCTGCCATTCTTGCAACATGACCAGCCTATTGCCATTTGAGTTTTCAAATCTTATGATATCTTGGACTTCTGTTTTTGCTCTAATACACTGTGCTCTCTTGTGATCTCTCCATGTGATAAATCATTGTGTATTTTTGTGTCCTCATAAATACAGTACATTGACCAAAGTATACAGCAGACAGTCATTTGGAGAATGTCCATGGTTCCATCTTTCATCATTTTTTATTTTGGGGATTTAACATTACTGAATTTATCATGAAGGATATTTGAAAGAAAATGAGTTAATTATGGCTAAACAAGAAGGCTCAAAGTGGGATATAACTGTAAATGTTGACTGCAAAAAAATGTTGATATCCATTACTACATGATATCTAATCGTGTATGTGTCTGTGATTATTTGCTTGCCCACAACACATTAACCAAAGTTTTAATTATACAGTTATTTCAGAGATAGTCTACAATACTGTCTTGCATCCTCATTCATTTCATAAATTTAACATTACTAAATTTATCCATCATTGTGCTAAGCAGGGTATTGATATAATTAATTAAAAATAACACATTTATGACAACCTGTATGACATTCCATGGCGGCTTTATTGATGTTAGAGTCTTGGCCTGTGAATAATTAATGTGTGAACTTTCTATGAATAAACTGGATTGAGCGATGATGTTGTTTTGTCAAAAAACACGACCCATTGTCAGAGCAGCACTCAACATGTTGATACACCATTGTAAGCCGCAGATTTAATCAATCTCCAAGATCAGATCAGCTGTCTAGAGAATTTTTAGATGTGCGAGCATCTCTAGTGCCAATGACTGTCACTGACAGGCTGACATACCGAAACTCTCCCTCCGCCACTTGTTTCCTACTCTACATCCTATTCATGTGTGAAAATGCCAGGGTGCTAGCCTGACGGTGGGCATTAATACAAAGTGAACATGAACGGTCCACACCCAAATTTGCACTTGGTTTGTCAATTCCATTTTCCTGCAGTTAAGCATTAGGCCATCCGCACTTCCTGGAGAGTCCATGAAAATACAATGTAGGCAGGGGCAGATCTGGAAGGGGTGGGATCAAATCTTCCGGGTTGGGAAATTTTTTGTCAAATATCTAGATGAAGAAACTTTTTCAATAAAAAACCCAAATAATCCTGAACTAATCTTAGAAACACAAATTAATTATTGCCATTGTCTAATTAGTAAGATGGAGTAAAAATAGATTTGGGACCTTTCCCCACCCCTCCCATCTCCGCTCAAAATCCTGGATCTGTTGCTGGCATAAATATCTGTCAGTATGAATGCACGTAGGAGAGCGTACCAAAGAGAGACATTTTTATTGGGTGTCCTTTTGACATTTTTGATAGATGTTTCTTTGAACAACTGTCCAAACAAAAAAGTTTCACAAGATAGCCTCATTTTTTTTCCATTGGTTGGTCAAACAGAGACTATATGCAACAAAAAGAAAAACTAGAAAGCACTCAGAGAACGCATAACTCTGCCAACTGAATCGATTGCACATGGATCTGTCCCTGAATCCAATCAAATTTCATTGAAATTTATTGAGAACTTCTGGAGATATTGTGTAGACAGTCATGAGCATATACATAAATGTATGAGAAAAGAGGAAACATATCCCTAAATTGAAAAAATATTCCTGGATCCACTTCAAAATTTAACCAATTTGTCCTTTCCCTATTGCCCACACTTCCAGTGAAATTCATCAAAGACAAACCAAAAGACCACTCCAATGTCATTAGCAGAGATTAACGTGTCTCAAAATACTGGAAAATTCAAGTGCCGTTTGGCATTAAGGGTCAAATGATTAGGGTGAGCCTTTCAGTGACAACTGATTTTTAACTCTCAAATTCATGTAAGAAGATTTAAAAGATAATGTGAAGGGGAGTGACTACTGATTAAAGCTACTTCCTTTTAGGTGAATCATTGAAAAAAAATCTATCTGTCATAATAATTTAAACAAACTTCACTCTGTCACAGGAGAGTTCCGCTGTCAATTAGGAGTGGTATAACGCAGTCTATGAGATTAAAAGATAAACAGGTCTTTGTCTTATTTATCTTAAGCTCAGCACACTCAGTCAATTCATAAACTTGTAAATTCTATGCTACTCATGAATACATGTATTTTTTGCAAAACAAGAAAACTATTTGAGAAATGCAATCTTGTGAAACTAAAGTAGATGTGACACCACTTTACCAACAATCATGAATTAAGGAACTGTTTTGTGCGGCTTTTTGGAAGTCACGCCTTTAGAACAGGAAGTATTTAACTGCCAGATATTCCTGGAAAATCTTAAGTAAACTCCTAAGTTGGAAGAAAGCCAAAATCATTTTTATAACTTATGGAAAGTTATATTACAAATTGCTGATTTGCCAAATTGCATTGGACAAACCGGTTCTTATGCGATCACCAAAGATAAGTTAAGTTGAGCTTGGTCAGTATCTAGATGGGTGACTTTCTGGGGATACCAAATACCATTGGGCATCATGTCGATCCAATTAATCTTCCAAAGGAGGTGACAGATCTTTACACTACACTCAATAACTCAAGCCAAAGACCCAGCCCCTTTCCTTTACCCCCCAAGACTTACTGGCCAGGCTGTGAGCAACAAGAAATAAAATAAATGAAGTATTCATGCTGGTGACCATGAAATAAATATTCAGGGAACCCCACATGCTAGGTGAATGATATACATATATGTATCATTGCATTTGAATACAATCAAAATCATAACATCAGAGTTCGAACTATTCACAACTAAAAAAGCAAAGAAAAGAAAGCAGTATAAAATTATTGATTAAGTGATTCAGTCTTTAGAAAAGTTAATCCATTAAACGGTTTATGCTACAATATAAGAGTTCTTTTAGTTCTTTTTCAAACATAATTTTTGTTCACTTCTGATATCATATATTCAATACATTGAACAACTATCTATCCTTTTTTATATGTATGTGTGTTTGTGTGTTCAAATGTTCCTGGCAATACTGTTTTGTCTAAAGACTTGGAAATTGGCATCAGTACTACACTAGACAGCTTCCAGAAAATTTTTAAAATTCAAAAAATTTTTTTGAAAAAAAAGGCTTTTTTGGGCCTTATTCTGACAGGTTTATTAATAACATCTAGAATCTTCAGAATGAATCTAGATGCTTTTAGATGTTTATTTTTTACTCTTCTTCAAATACCTGTGATCTCATAAACAGAATTTATTTTGACCATATCCATTCTTTGAGGGAATTTTTTTTCCATGACCAAATTTTGATGTTATGGTTGTTCAATTATTGACTTTAATGGTGAGTTCAATTTATATTTGTTTTTTTTTTCTGTTAGAATGAATGTATCATTACATCATCCAACCACATACAAATAACATTTTCAGTATGTATATGTAACTGTAACACCTCCAAATTCAGTAATATAAACTTCATTAACCCTTTAACGGATTTTGGTAGAATACTATATTTTGGTAACGTATTATATTTTTGTAGTGTACTACATTTTGGTTGTGTATTACATTTTGAAAGTGTACTACCTTTTGTTAGTGGCAGAAATGCACACAAAAGACACAGTATGATAAGCACAGATCAAGAAACGTTTAAATGTGTTTTACTCTAAAACTTAAGAAGACAGACCTCTAAGAAGAGTATTACACCTTGTCAGCAATCACAAATCCCTGACACAATATAAACCAAGAAAAATACATCTATCAAGAGACTTAGAGATAAGGGGAGATAATCATAAGATTTTTAAAAGCCACTGGACACAAATTATAATTGAAACTCTACATTTTACCACTTTTGTTTAGAGGGTGGTATTTGCATCAGGGCCAGCCTTCAGGTTCCTGGCAATGCAGGCAAGCTGAACTTAGGCACCTTTCAAAGCCTTACTAAGTTTGTCATCGGTCATGAGAATTTCTTTTGTCAATTGTTTCTCTTAGTTTTACCATAACAGAAAGTATTCAACGGTCAGATATTTCTGAAAGATCTGGCATCACACCAGGGATTTTTTAGAATATTTTCGCTGTTTTTATTCTGTTTACTTTATTCATTTTCTATTTTCCCATTTGAATTTGAATAGTTAAACTGTCTCCTTCGCATTTGATACCCTCAGTGTGTTACCAGTCCCTAGGGCTGGCCCTGATTTTCATCAGGGTGTAAGCTTATATACATAACACAGTGCTATGGAGCATCAAGCAAATTAACATGAAACAAAAGAAACACTTTTTTATACTTTTCTAAAAATACGATCAAAGAAATCCATTTTCCTCCTCTTCAACATACAGATATGATCTTCATTACAAAATCAATGCATATTTATTTTTAATCCTTACAATTATATACAAAGTAGAAAACAAAGGGGAATTAGTATAAATGATGTGCCTTCAACACTTCGAGCCTTATGTAATGTTTCAATCCCGTCATTAACTAAGTAATCAATCATTGAAATGTAGAAGACAGACATCAAACAGTTTTCCAAGTTTTTATTGCATGGCTTAAACTCTTTAATGACATGGTGGGTTTTGTTTCAGAGATATGAGATTCTATCTTTAATGCTGGGATGGTGAGGCTTGTAATCACATCATCATCATCATAATCTCAGGTTTTTTTCACTCCTGAAAAAGGAATCCCTCCTGTGTCCTGTCCTTCCACAGATATTAGGTGACGTGGTTTTAATGAAAGGTTGTGCTGTACTAACCACATTAGTTGTTAAAGAGTTTCCCCCAGGGACCATCCCTTTAGACTGGATTGCCTCTTAAGGCTAGATTTTAACCATAGCTGAGATCAGGAGATTTAGATTCATGCTTTTCCCAAGGGCATTAGTGCAAAGTGAACATGACAGCTTACCATCTTCATAGTCCATATTCTCAACTGCTATGCTACCCAGACCTCCTTGCATGAAGGGGTAAAACTTTGATTCATAGGCCAGTACTGTATTCCAAAAGTTAAGAAGGTATTCTTCCTCAAATCTGTTGGTTTGGTTAGAAACCATCAACAAAAACTGTCATCCGAACTGTCAACATATGGTACATCAGTTTTTAAGTTGGTCTGGCTGACTGGCTGGCTATACATCTATATATGCATGTATTATACACACAGGTTGCACCAACAGAGCTTATGGGAAGAAAATTTCAGCATTTACTCCTTACTAAGTTTTTAGCAAATTTCCCCCCTAAATGGGTTTTTAGAAGGGGGCTCAATTTTCAACATAAGTTTATGCTAAATTGATCCTTCAATTTGTGTCCAGTAGCATTCACGTTTGTTTTTTGAAAATTCAAATTCATTTTATCAATTCCTGACCAACAAAGGGCAAGAGAAGTAATGTATTTATTGATCACCTGTCTTTTATTGATCAACTGAACATGACATGCTGCCAAAAGACGTTAGTCACGTGACACTTTCTATTGAGTGAGTGACCAGACCTGTTTTCGATATATGTATGTATTTAGCATGTATGTGTTTAGCATTTATGTATGATATTTGCTTAGTTATAGACTTTACTGACAGGATATTTGAATTCAAAATGATTTTAATACTTTATTTTGTAATTGGAATTCTGTATCGATGAAATAAACCTTTAAGTACTGATGACTGATGGATCTTATCACTGAAAGTGTCAGATTTATCTTTCATCTAAAAAATTCTCAGAATTAACTACTGCAAAATAGGGGTCCCATGCAAAAGAAAAAACAAAAAAAAGATTTCTCAAATCCTCTACTTCCTTCTGACTCCCTGCTCCCCCCGACCATTGTTGCGTCTTTTTTCACCTGTAAGCATCGTACTAGGTAGAGGATGTGGTCAAGAAAGCTTCAAGTCCAAACAAGTCAATCACTGCCAAAAAGTTAGAAGTTATTTGTCAAAATACTTGAACTCTTCTAACTCATTCAGGCTGGAAGCACACAAAGGTGCACTTCAAATCTCAAGGCCATTTTAAACATGGTGGTCATCTTCAATGCATAATGAGGTCACATGACCATTATATTCATATCATTTTGCCATAAATGAAATACATATCTTATAACCTTCAAAACTTCAGGGTTTCTTGGAAAACGAGGAAACTGAAATCCATCGATTACATCGTTGCCACCCTTGCTTCGTAACCTGTGAAAAAAAAACCCAGTCCTGAATGAGTTAACTCAAGCTGATGATACTGTTGCATTTCTCTGGTATCAGGGCAACTGCTCCCTATAACAATTGCTCCCTTGATGACTGCCCTAGGGGTACGATCATTTACATGGTCAAACACTTAATTTTCACAAACTTTAATCTGGGCTCAATTATTCAGGGGACAGTTGTCCCAGGGCAATTAATCTAAAATACCTGTTTGGGGAGAATTAACTTGTCGTTGAGCTCTGTCAGATCATCATTAAGATTCACATCTGTTAACCAAGTTGAAAAAAAACTCAAAACCAAAGAAAACTCACAAGGGAAGTAACAATATACTTCGAAGCCTCACTTCCATACAACAGACAGAAAATAATGGTCCAGTTTAACATTACCGTTATATTGTAAATAGAACCTTCCATCCCCTTCATAAAACACTTGCCTCTTCCTCTCTGGGGAGAAGTACGTATAATAGACGGGGAAAGCTGTTGGAAATTAGAGAAAATCAAGGAGGTAGGCCATATCAACATGTCAACTCAACGTATGTCAGATAAGTGCAGAGTTCAAGCCGACGTGGCTTCTGCTATTCAACAGGGACAAGGTACGGAAATAAGAATCCAACATTGAAGAGTTGCTGCCACTGGGAAAACTTTTCGAACATTTTCCACGTGTTGTAGATTTCTGATTCTGTATATGTAGGTACCTTTGTGTGTGTGTATATGAGTGTATCTGTGTCTGTGGACATGTGTGCATGTAAGACTAGAGCAGGTGTTGAAGAAAAAGAAATGTGTGTAAAAGAATGAGAGAGAATTAAGAGAATAAATTGAAGATAGGAAAGTAAAGAGGATAAAACGGAGAGAAATTGAAGACTTTAGTTTGGCTGCAAATGTCAGAAGCTTTCTCATCGCCTTCAGGTAATTCATATCTTAAAATATCAATGAATATGTCAGGTTAGTCACTCAATAGAAACCATCACATGACCTCCATTTTTCATGTTGGGGTGATCAATTAAAAAATTGAAAAAGGGTTGATAAACGAATAACTTACTTCTTATCTTTTATTGGATCACTGAAAATGTTTAATAGGGACCAATTTATCATAAACATACATTGTAGATTGAACACTCCATTAAAAATCTATTCTGGAAGGGAATTTTGAGAAAACAGGATGAAG
The DNA here is from genome assembly GCA_963457665.1 of Thysanoteuthis rhombus. NCBI lineage: Eukaryota > Metazoa > Mollusca > Cephalopoda > Oegopsida > Thysanoteuthidae > Thysanoteuthis > Thysanoteuthis major. Next base: position 3,381,862 of record OY735217.1, read on the forward strand.
TTTTTTCTTGACGCAATAAGGAGTGAATGTTTAAATTTTCAGCCCTCTAGTTCTATTAGTGTGGTCTGTATGTATGATATATACATACATAGCCAGCCAGACCAACTTGAAAACTGAAGAAACCTATGTTGACAGTTAAGGTGACAGTTATGATTGGCAGTTTCTAATGCATCTGAAAGAGAAAAATGTTAGACTATCATCAATAGCAGAGCCAAGAGACCAAACAATTCTTGATGAAGGAAAAAATATATAACACAGCCATCCATCAATTCCGAAATGGATTTTGAGTTATTTTTATCCTTCTTTGACGATTATAAACAGGTCTGGTTAGTCACTTACTAGAAACTGTGATCAATAAAAAGAATGTGAAAATTGGTGATCAATAAATGAGTTACTTATCTCTCCTTTCGTTGGTGCGTTAAAAAATCCGAATTTAAAAAAAAAAACAGAGTGAATACTGAGGGACACAATATAAGTGATCAATTCATCATAAAATTACATTGTAAATTGAACACTGTATTAAAAACCTATTCAGCGATGGAATTTTCAAAAAACTTAGTGCAGTATGTACTTGTAATTCACAGATAGCCAGCTAATCATCCAGCCAGATCCATTTGAAAACTGAAGAAAGCTATGATGATAGTTTTGCTTGACACTTTCTAACAAGCGAGGTGATTGTATCCACCAATCAATTCCAAAATGGATTTTGAGTTATTTCTTTCCTTCCTTGACTGAAAACGAATATGAATCCATTCACTGGCAAGATTGAAGTAAAATCAAATCTAATATATACTGAATAGCAGATATTTAGATACTAGTTAATCTCCATAAAGAAAATTTAACTGACGTAGAGATTTGCCTACTCTCTGAAAGTAGGTAAAGATAAAGCGTGTGTCTCTTAAGACTTTCTGCATGTGAGGAAGACATGCTAACATTAGTCTATCTGAGCTGACTATCTAAAAGAAGAGAGTCCCTATAAAGCCTTTTCCAAAACCAAAATGGTGTGAAGCAAAGAACATTTATTATATGTTTAAATGGAAAGACTTTTGAACATCCTAGACCCCAGAAAATAGATGGTACATCAGGCTGAGTCATTTAGAAATCATGTTGACTGGGAGGTAGAATAGAGAAGAGGAGGGTATGCACTGCCTCTATAAATGCTCACTGCACAACAAAAGCAGAAAACAATTTCAACTTTTCACCTTTTTCGAAAAAAGTAAAAAAGTGCCACAAGAAAGAACTTTCAAAAAGTGGGAACAACCAGTATTTGAATTTTATCAGTGGATTTTTTTCTTAGTAAAAAGACTAAAAAATTGTTTCTGTGGAAGAATCCAGTGTTTAAAATGGTGGATGTGAGATATTTTTATTGGCCAACTCGTTACCTTCAAGTAGAAGAATCTATGATTACAGGCAAAGAATCAAGATAATCACAATGTCCATTAGATAAGCAAAGTCACAAACAAGGAGAACTCAAAAACAAATCTAGTATATTCTATTTAGGTTTCTGGTTATTCAAATCTGTGTTGTATAATCTTAACTGCTCCAGATAATAACAGGTTATTGTGCAATTATCTTCCCTGGTGCTTATACTGAAATCATGATCTGAAAGAGAAACTTTCAGAAAGAAAGAAAAGTCTACAACATCTTGCATCATTTCTTTCATATCTTTCTTCTGTCTGGGTATTTCTACTCAACCCACTTATCCTCTAAGTATATAAAGTCATTGTATATGTCTGTCTGTGTGTTTTTACTCATATAACTCAAGAACTATTCATCCCATAGTAAAACTAAAGGCATATTCAGAATCAGTATGTCTCAATTTACCTACAGCTCAAATGTTTAGATGGAATTTTTTCCCCCAAAAAGAAAATTCGATTTTTTGTCTGTTTTTATTTCCTTGCTAATCAAAACCAGCATGGAGACATGTTTCTATAATAATACAAAATTCTTTATTTGTACACTTATGATAACTGTTCGTAGATCGATGGGTCATAGTCATATTATCATATTCTATACATGTTTCATTGACACATACAACCATACAATATTTTTCTATTTTCAAACTGTTTAAATTCAAGTGTCAAATATTTTTCCAAAACCAGACATTATGATGCAGAGATATGTGCTCCTGTGTTAACTGCTTGATGTAAATGCCATTACAAACCATCAATAGAATGGGCCATAACTTTGATCTATAAAAGCCCAAATGGTCAAAAAATGACTTGACAAAAATAAGTGAAAATACATAGAATTTGCATTATTTTTGGAAAGTAACACGAAAGAACAGAGTCCTGGATTCTGCAATATATCTCCTTATTTAGCTTAATCAATACTAAAACAAACCAAATAACAATCAATGGAACTGTTATAGAACAACTGAAGGCAGGCTAATTGAATATATCATTGGCAACCTTTCCTGCACCTAAGCCAGACAGATACACACTTGATCAACTGGAACATAGACATAGAAATATAACACCATCATGGACAGAGATTAATCAAGAAGATAGAATTGATAACATCCATCATGACAATCGTAAATGATGACGACTTCAAGATTAATGACTTTACTCTACTCTAAATAATAATATCTTAACAGTATAAATTCCCAATAAGAACCCATACACTTTATATTCCTGTACATTCTGATGAAGTCTTTTCAAAGATGAAAGATGTTAAACGAAATGTTCATTTTTATCAACTATTTAATTTTCTTTTCACTTTGTTTCTTTCTAATATCTTGTCAAATAATTCTTATCCAATTACAACTCATGTATATTTATATATGTCTGTGAGTGTGTAAAAAATTGAATGCTTCATGGTGATTTAATGACATAGCATTCATCAGATCATCTAATATTCCTACAAGGGTTCTTCTGTGTATATATATATATATATATATATATATATATATATATATATATATATATATATATGTGTGTGTGTGTGTGTGTGTGTGTTTGTGTGTGTAGAGCAACACTTTGATCCAAGGCAGATTTCTCAGATACTCTGATCCAAGACAGAAATGCTAATCCATTTGTAAAAAATCCCATTTTTTTTACTGGAACTATGCTAGTCTTATATATAATATTGTTGTATCCAATATATTTTTTCTGACACAAACATATTGTGCTTTTACAAATCTCAAACTGTTTATATATAAGTGTCAGATATTTCCCAAAAGCAAACATTATAACACATCTTCATGTGTGCCTCAGTGAACGGCTTGAAGGGAATATTATCAGAAACTGCCACCTAAAATTGTCCACCAGTCAACATAGGTTTCCTCAGTTTTTAAGTGATTCTGCCTGGCTATCTATCTACGTAGTGTCACTTGTACAGGCAGTACCAATGGAGCTAGAGGGCTGAAAATTTAGACATTTACTCCTCATTAGGTCTACAAAAGCTTGTTTTTGTTTTTTGAAAATCCCACCCCAATAAGTTTTTAGAGGAAGGTTCAATTTACAATGTTAGTCTATGCTAAATCGTTCGATAGTATTCAATTTTTTTTTAAAGTTTGGAATTTTTAGTAATCACTGTCCAGTAAGAAGCAAGGGAAGTAACTTATTCAATCATCACCCCTTTTCCCATTTTTTTAATTGATCACCCCCAACATGACATGCTACCAAAAGTGTGACAGATCTTATAGGGTGACTAACCAGACCTGTCTCCGTACAAGAATAAATCAAGCCAAACTGTTTAATTTATTCATAAGCTCCTCATTAAATGTGTCAAACAATGAATTTAGGAAATGATAAAAATCTTGTTTGCTTAGAAGAGATCTCAGGTATCCATGTTAGTGAAATAGGAGAGTCTGGAATCGTCTGGAATAATAACCATTTGATAAGTTGGATCTGCACTGAGGGTGCACATTGCATGTAGAGAAAAGATTTCTTTCTTTAGTTTCCTAATACACAAAGAAAAAGGTGACATTTTTATTGAGTTATAAATTAATAACCCGGCAAGTCTGCTCTGCTTCAGATACGCACACTTGAAATTGTTTTCAAAAATATACTGCACATGCCCGACTATAGAGTGAATGGTTTACGAGTGTATCTGCAGGATTACCGCTCACTTCAACTCATCCAAGCCCAATAACTTTCCATTTACAGCTATGTATGAATATCAGATGTCAGTCTTGGGTACTGGCGTATAGAGTACACAGTAGTCCTCCTTTATAACGAGGGTGTTGGTGTCCAAGGAAGACAAACGCGTCATAACTGGACAGCAGATAATCAAAGGTCAATTATGAGAACCAAAATGAGGTCAAAGGTGAATAAAGCTGTTGTTTTCATTACAAAATCAAAGAAATTATGTGAATAACAAACACCATGTAATTATACGTTGATTGATTGCAAATAGAATAAAATTTGATATTTTAGTCTTTTGATGAAATTCTGTTTATATTCAAGGTTTTCAGGATGAGTGGGTAATGATACGGCCAGAAATGTTGGGGTCCACTATCTGCACTATAACAAACCATGCAATATCAAAGAATGTTTGTACATACATGGATTATCAATATCTGATAAAATCTTCCTTTCTGTGAGTTATATGGCGAAGACAATGATAATCCGCACATATAATAATTAAAAATGTGCAGATGTCTTCTAAAATGCTAAGATATTCATGTTCGAATTCAAAGAATGATGGAAGTTTAAAAAACAATTAAAAAAACGAACATATAAAAAATCTTTTCATGGTTAACAGAACACCATTCTTCAAGCTCAGTCTCTATTACCCACGCACATAAAATGCTATGTGTATCTACATATTTAATATATGCTGTCATATTTGATAGCACAGGTGAACTAGTTATGGTAATAATACTGTCTGAGATAACCAATTACTATATTATTTCATTTTTACAGGCTATAAAGCTTAGATTTTGGTTTTCTTTCTTTCATTTATCTCCATGTGACCATAATTGCCCATCTGGGTTCACAGGGTCTAAATAGACAAATATGATCCAATCTAAAGGCTGAGAAACTCATACCAGGAAGCAGGATCAATAATATTAGTGTTGTTAATCGTTGAATCTACAGCCTGTTACATATATATATAAAACATCACTTCATTAGATGAGTGCAAATTTAGACTTGTTCGCTTCTGTCAATAAGTTCAAGCAAGCTTTTTTACTCATTTATCAGACCAATGCTTATATGATCGCAATAGGTTGATAATATTAATTCCATTCTCTCTCAAGTTCAGCAGTATTACAACTGGTAAGTACTCGGATATAGAGACAGTGCTAATTTGGAGAAAAACTGTCCATTTATTTCAAGATAGTGGACTCCTAACCAATCACCATAGCCCAGTAGTAGAGTACTCATGTCTTGCTTGTAGGTTGTCGGTTCACAAGCTCACTCATTGGTATCTCAATGCCAACTGAATAATCCCATGGGAGAGTGTTTATTCATGCATGCGCAGTAAGGTCCCCTTTGATTGGTTGCCAAGTTATGTTGAGACTGTACAACCAGCTCATGAGATATTCAAAATGACTTGATGTTTTCTGGACATATCTTGTGTAGAAATTGCAAAAGAATTTTTTAATTAAATGGGACAAAAAACAGAACCTTTTTTCTACCTCTGCCAAAGAAGTTGGAGAGGTAGATGTTTCCTATCATATTTTTTTATCCTTCTTCCCATCCATATTTCCACCTGTCTATTTATCCACACGATATCTCCCAAAGTTCTCAATGAATTTCAATGTAATTTTTCTGGAAAGCCAAAGTTCTCAATGAATTTCAATGTAATTTTTCTGGAAAGGTTAACAATAGGCTACAGAAGAACTGTTCAAATTTTTTGATAGATCTATGCACAGTTATCTCTCCTTCATCGTAGCTATATACCGCAAAATATCTCCAAAAGTTCTCTATCTCTCCACACGATATCTCTTATAGTTCTGAATGAATTTCAATGAAATTTTGTGGAAAGGAGAGCAATGGGCTACAAAAGAAGTGATTTAATTTTAGGACGGATCCATGCACAATTACCTCCCCTATGCATTCAGTTTTCAGTGAGTGAATGGCTTTGGCAAAGTTTTTTGCTCTCTGAATGGTCTTTAGTTATAATAGTGATCTTCTGAAATTGTTGGATGTTTTTCCAAAGGTCAGCATTCAGAGGATATCCAGACCCTGGTTGGCTTTCTTTTAATGTTAGCTCAGATTTAATTAATGAAAATGGTTCATAAAAAAACATCTTATTCTCCCACATCATGAAACATTGATCAAGAGATAGGAATAATTATTCTCAGGTAATGATTTTAATGCTATTAACCTCGACCTATCTACTTGATACTGGAGCATCATCCGGCAAGAAATCTTCACTTTTGACACATTTGATCATTCACAATATCTACTCCATAAACTGAACAAATCTTTTTCTTCTTGCATTCAAATTTAATTTTTACTTCTCTTGACATACAAACAGGAATGTTGCTTAATGTCTTCCATCTTTAATGTTAGAATCAATTAAGAAAAATGTGTGTTGATACATTTCCTTTTAATTGTATTGTGACATACAATTAAAAGCAATCTTTTTGTACAAAGTTAGTTACAATTAAATACTCCCAATGCAATGTATACATATATATATATATATGTGTGTGTGTATATATGTGTGTATTTATATGCATATATGTATACATATTATATATGTATATATGTTTACATATATATATGTACATGTGTATGCAAATATACATGCATACATATATATATATGTGCTAATATATATGTACACAAATGTATATGCATACATGTATGCATACATATACACACCTATACATATATATATATATATATATCAAAGTACAAATCAGTAATTGAATATCCGATGAGTGATGGGTTTATTTCATAATGATTATATATGTATACATAAATGTATGTAAATATATATATTTGGTTTATTTTCATACTTGTTGCAGATAATCTTGTCTTTTTAGAGTGAGAAAAATGTTTCTGTTGGATCTAATTCTATAATGGCCTTCTGGTGTGTTGGTATTGTTTGGAGAATTATCATTTAACAAGTCCATAAAAGGATTGGCTTCAAAGCCCTATTAAGTCAATCCTTTGATATGGGGTCCAGATGCTCATTGTGATTTTATCAATTTAATGTCAAGTCGTTAGTGTGTGCGTGTGCGCGTGCATGTTGGTGGATTTTATGTGCGTTATTAGTTCTCATGTAGCCTATTGTCCAGCTCTCCACAGAATTTCACTGAAATTCATTGAGAACTTTTGGAGATATTGTATAAACAGTCATGAGCGTATACATAAGAGTAAAGAAAACAGAAAAATATCTCTCAACCAGGAAAAATATCCTGGATCATTCTCACCTCATAGCCCAGCCTTCCACGAAATTCAATTGAAATTCATTCAGGACTTTCGGAGATATTGTGTGGACAGACAAACCAACAGAAAAACAAATAAACCAACAAACCAACAGATGAACAGACACAACTGGATAAATATACCTCTTTACTTTCCAATCAAAGTTAAAAGAAATCAATTCAGCGTGCAACTGACACGATCTCTCTGTCGATTTAGATTTTTCTTTCTATTTTTTAACAAAACTGAATGAGCTGGGTCCAGCCTCTTGAGAAAAGAATTTTTTTTGTAAGTTTCCATTCTATAAGACCTTTGTTTCTTCAGGAAATTTATCTGTTTTGAACCAAGTTAATTTTTCCAGCTTTTAGAAGAAGGGCTCTATTTATAATGTAAATGTAATGCTGAATTGGACCTCTTTTCTATCATAAACGAGGGGTTGGACTTTCTGGGTTTAAATCCAGTTTTGTTCGTCTTTTAAACTGGTTGCCCATGGCTGGGGAAAAGAGAGATAGATTCATGCCTTTTCAATGAGGGCATTAGTGTAAAGTGGATATAGTTTAAACTCGGTTTGCTGACTCCATCGTCTGTGCTGCAAACTGTTGACTCAACCTCATCTCCTCATTTGTCAGTTTGCAAAATAAATTCTCTGTTTGATAGGGAAACTTTCCAGATTAATCTATGTATGAAGCTTCTTTCTCTTGGTTTGATTTACAATTCAACAAAGTAAGTGAAAGTAAGTAAAAATAGAAACAGAATAGAATACAGAAACTTACTTATAAATTATCTAGTCCAATGCTAATAAAGGTGCGGTATGTATACCAATGCTGGTATGCAAACCATTGACTGCTGGTATGCGGCTTGTTTTCACATCCCTAATTTGATTCAAGTATGTTCAATTCGAATCAATTTAATTCAATTCAAGTAAATATTACTAGATGGAATTCTTAGTAAAGCTTGGTCATAATTTTACAATAGAGAAACTATATAAAGCTCTTTTAATGTTATATTCATCTCCTAGACTCGGAAAATTTCCTTTAAATATCGAACGTAATAGTAATGATGATTTGTCAGAGATATGTACATAGTCCCTGACACATAAGAAAGAAAAACCCTGCAAATCTACGAGAACAAAAAGTATAGATAATGCTGACATAGACCCTGCACCAATCAGGACTTTTGGGAATTAATTCAAGCATTAATAGTTTGTTTTAGGATGAAGCTAATTCATGACACAACAATGCAATATCAAACACTAAAATAATGGATGCAAACATGTTAATGAATTAAACTGGTCTTTAGATTTAATACTGCTTAGTTAATAATACTGATCTGTATTGAATATTATTCAATGGTAGTGGCTAGCTAGTGCCCTTATGCTGACTACGATATCAGCTGTCTCTGCCCAGACTTATTGTATCATATGTTTTGTTCGTCTCAGCTTATGATATGTGAAATAGACTTAAAGGCAACAAACGCCCAAAGTGTCGTCACTCACATCACCATTCTATCTTATGGCACCTGGTATTCAGAGGTGGTCACTCATCTAGCAACTGACCAGGCTCGACGTTGCTTAACCTCAATTATCGTAAAAGAACGGTTATGTCCTACGCAATATTCAAGAATGAGATAACTGTTCATTCCAACTTCGCGCCAAATATTTTGCATCTAATTATCAACTCGGTTCCAAGAGCAAGAGAAACAAGAGTTATGTCCCTTTAACCATCGTTGTTGACTGTTTATTCCATCGATAATGGCCACTTTTCTAATTTTCTTTCATCTCATTATTGTAATAAACATTTTTTTATTCCTGAATATTTCTTTATCTCAAAGAGAAACATAAATAATCAAATAGGATACTATACTTCAAAGGGTGCCGAAGTTCAGCTTGACCTGGACATCAGTAACCCTGGGATTGGCCCTGTTAATCAACAATAAGTCACACTTGAGAAAACGGTGCATAGATGCCCTCAGTGGATCAGTCTTCATACAAAGAGATCAAAATGATCAAATTGATGCGAGATTTTTATTCTGGGACTTCTTACGACAACAAATATGTGTATGTGCGTGGGTATGAATCTGTGTTTAGAAACCATCAACCGAAAGTGTCAACATGTTTCTTCAGTTTCTAAATGATTCTGGCTATGTTTGTACGTGCTTATGTGTCAGGCATAAAGGGTGCACAAATGGATTGAGAGGGCTGAAATTTTGTAAATTTACTTTTAATCATCAAACAAAGAATGTTTTGCATCCTATCTGTGATTTGTTTATCTGTTATGATGTAAAAAAAAGGTTGAAAGAACATCTTCCAAGTGTGGTGATTCCATAATCTTTGCCAGGGGGCAGTATATAAGAATTGATTTTTTTTTATTCCGCTTGATTACTAAAATCCATCATGGTTACAGAAAGCTGATCTGTCAATTTTACTGCAGTCTGTGGCACCAAGGGATGATAAATGTAGTGTGTCCTCGGTTATTGATGGGAGTGTGCCATTGATTTAGTCAAAGTTCTGTTCAAGCATGCACACCACTAATGGTATGGACAATGGTATGGACAGGAGTAACCAACAGAATGAAACTATATTAGTCAGTTGGATGTTTGGTCAATATATTTGATTTGTTAATGATCAACCACTGACCAGTGGGCAAACTGACCAACGCAGCTTTTCTTTGATCCTTCCTGTGGTGGACCCCACCCACAAGGCCATGGATCGGTGCCAGGCCGCAGAGCATGTGTTGCCGGTCCAAAAAAAATTTATCAATATTCTCTTTATTTTCTCTGTGAAATAAAAACAAATTCATTTTTCAAATCTTAATTTCAAATTCCTTAGATAAATGCTTTCAGAAATAAAACTGAGTTTTTATTAGCCACTTATAAGTGTCTTATCCTTGACTTATTACCTATTTTCCGGTCGTGATTAACCTCCCTCTGCCTGTTAATTTGTCTGCAAGAATATTGTTAGTGTCAAACCATTCTACAGTGCAGAAAAGTTTGGGGACCCCTGCCTCATCATATTTGATGGCATATAAGATTCCCCCACCCGCCAATGTAGCCAGAAATGTTTTTTTTAGAAATCTCTGTGAATTACCCTCACTTATCACCCAGTCTTATAAGTTCTCCTCAAGTTCTGGCCAATGTGGGGCTGAATAATAAAAGACATATTTACCTTTTGTGACATTTGGGGGTGAGGGGTAAAAGGGGGGAGCTCTTATATGTTGACAAGTACAGAAACTCAATTTTCCACTTTCCATCTTTTTTTCATGGAAGTGAAAAAGTATTGACAACATTTGCAATTTTTCTTGTTAACACCTTGAGAAAACTCGGGACATCTTTTGAAAGATTTTGCTGCACGATTTGTTGGTTGTAGACGTAATAAAAATAATTCTTTTGTCACATCTTTGTCTAGACGATTATATTACAGATTTGTACACCTTGTGGCGTGATGGTTAACAACATCGTTCCTTCTGAGCTATGCTTGCGTGCATACACACATCCATTTTACGAGTGCTCAAAGTAAACTAATGAGCACACAAAGGATTTGTTACCTAATTAAGTAATTGATTATTATTCTCATACTTATAATTACTAGTATACTAATAATATATTATAATTATACTCATCAGAAATAATCTCTAAGCTGTTTCTGTTAACTAGTCAGTCGGTTTTTCAAATACCACTTATTGATGTTTTATCTAATCAAACTACGAACTAAACAAAATAGTTGAAAGTAGAGTACAAAATCCTAACTAAATACATTACTTTGTTGCCTTTTCCAATATCAAAACATGCCTGGACAGTTTTATTAACCATGAAATATAGGCTGTGCCAAAATTATCTTGAAACATTTTCAAGTTTATATTTGCACAAGTATTTGGTGTATGCATACTTTTCTCATAGGAAAACTATTTGCAACATGAGATTTTTGTACTCACTGACAACTAAAAATTAGAGGGACATCAGTGATCAAGCTTGTCTATCTAACAATTATTACTGAATATTGAGTTTGATCCTCACTGGGAACCCTATCATACTTATAACCTTTTGCAAAAACTAAGCAAAGTTTAGTAAATAACTATCATATTACTAGTGGCATATGGTGCTTTGTATCACAAGTGTGCTCTGAGCTACAGATGCACAAAAATGCAAAAAATATTTTAGTGTCTGTAAAAAGCAACGAATAGAAAAAGCCTTTTTGGTATGATATAGCGATGGTGGTGGTAGTAAAGTTTCATATCCTTGCTAATCTGTTGTTACAAATAACAAGCAAATGAAAAGAAATAAGAGAATTAGTGAAAATTCTTCAAGTGGCACAAAATTCTAAAATTCCCGTAATTAGCAGATGTACAGTAAAACATAAAAGATGAGGAGAAAAAAAAGTTGTACATTTGTTTTTTTACCATAAATTCTTAAAAGCTTATTTTGACCGACACTCTCGTCAGAGGATGACCCATTAGAAAATGAGTAAAAATTCACTATTAGAACCACCATACTTACACTGAATCAAAAAGGCTTTTTTTTTCTATTGCTTTTTACAGGCATTATGATATTTTGGTGTTTTTGTGCATCCATAGCACAGAGCCTTTAGTTTTTTATCAAACTCCCAAAATGAAGTTGACTTTATTTTCCTACCATAACAAGAACATAGATAACAAGAACAATCCTCACCAAAATAAGGGGTGCAAGCTGATATGTAAAATTCACATTCTGCTACTGTGATTTGAACTCACAACCAACTGATTGCCATTAATGTTTTGTGGAAGGATGGGTAATGGGGTACAAAAGAAGAGAAAAAATAAGGGTGGATCCATTTACCTTCCCTATATTGTAGCTACATGTCCAGAATTCACAATTTCTCCAAATGTTCTCTGTCCGTCGACGAGGTATCTCCAAAAGTTCTCCATGAATTTCAATGAAACTTTGTTGAAGGATGGGCCGTGGACTAATAAAAAAATTATCAAATTTTCGGATGGATCCTGAAATTCATTTTTGATCAAAAAATTTGTTTATTATTCTGCACGAAAAGAGGTTTTAAAACAAACAGTAAATAAAAATGCTAAATTTCAATTTCAAGGAAAGTTACTCAATATTTGCACATATCGTGAGAATCGTGTTCTCTCCCTGTTTTTTAATATTTTATTTTTGAGTAGTTTTTAGAGGCATCCGTGTCTCTCTATAGGTGGCTCTGTCTGTCAGTTGGATTGTCGGTTGGTCTGTTCCCATATTGTTTCTTAGCTACTTCAAGTCAGATATACTTGAAACTTGGTATAAATGTGTCCTTGGAAAAATATTTTCTACTCAGGGTCACACAATCTGGCAATAATGGTGTTCAAACTTTACAGTGGACACCTCATTGAACTTTCAGTTCGTCTAACTTTGTTCACAGAGACAGAAAATGTATCAGTTCTCTGAATGGCTCCTTTTCCTTTATTCATTTTTGCTTCTTTCTTCTTTCTTTTTCTACATAATCTCCTCTCTTAACTGTTGAATTTTCTTTGATATTATCTAATTTTCTTTGATTACTATCTAAAAGTAACTTATAAAACAAATCCTATTTGTGAGTGTCTTGTGTCTTGATTAAGGAGGATCATAAATAACAAACCTTTCAGGAATAATCACTTCGTATACTCGTACATTTTCATTGGAGGTATGTATGTGTGTGTGCTTTTTCTGAAGTTTGGTAGTGATTATTATTAGTATTATTTGATCATTATGTATATATAGGATTATATATATATATATATATATATATATATATATATGTGTGTGTGTGTGTGTGTGTGTGTGTGTGTGTACATTAAGAGGTATGGGGGTGACCAAGTGGGTAACTACACATGCTTACTTCTCACGAATGCCCTTGGAAAAGGCATGAATCCATCTCTCCCACAAGCTATTGATAAAATAGTAATGCTACTTTGGGTGACTACCACTTCTAAGTCTATTCAACATATCTTAAATGGGCCAAATAAGTATCACCGTGATATGTCAAGCCCAAACAGGGATCAGTGCAACTACCCGGCCTTTGGCATAAACAAGTTGAGCCTAGTCCTGGGTAATCTGATCCTCAGGGTCAACACCTCATTACACTATTAGGGGAAGGTTGTAAGTAGTTCTTCTTGACACTGGTCGCGAAAACTGGGAAATTTTCTGTCCATGCTCACATGTATACATGTTAAACCGAACCTGTGCCATATTCCATCCCTGTGGGGAGGTGTTTCAGTATCATTCACTTATACAGAGGATGCCCCTAAAAAGTATATTCATAAATATACGTGATTGTGAATAAATAAATTTATGAATATGGATAAATATACATATATATGTGTATATTTGTTTCTGGACGTATTTATATTTCTATATTAGCAGAATGACTTCAGTACAAATATCTACAGTTCAAATAAAAGCTTGTCTTTAATAATCCTTTTTAAATCTATCTTTGGGATATCACAACATCATTAATTATTTTGACCAGTTTTTACCTTCATTCTATCGTTCAGTTGCTTTTTATCACGACTTTGAATCCTGCAGCAACAATTAAACAGTGTAATCACTGCACACCACTAATTATATATATTTACTTGTATAATGATCATTGTAATTTTTCTTGGTTCTCTTTCTGGAATCTTGGACCCTTCCATTTAAAGTTAACAAGTTTGCTTATGAAGATATCCCCTACCCACCATTTTAAACAATGGACTCTTCCACTGAAATAAGTTTATTCTCTAATTTTCTGAAAAAAAATATAAGAATCTAAAGATGCGTGGTTCCCACTTTTTGAAATTTTGTTTTACATAACTTTTGGAGGAGAAGACAAAAATAGCATTCAGCTTTTGTTTTGCAGCAAGCCATTATAGAGGCAGCATACATCCTTTCCTTCTCTCTTGTACAGCCCAGGTTCTTGTACTTCTCACCATTATAACCTCAGATGACTTAGCTTGACATACCATCCTAAGCATTTTAGGGTTTGGGAATGCTCAAAAGTTTTCCTCATATAAATAATGGTAATTGCTTCTTCACTTTACATCATTTCATGATACAGAATTTTTTTATAGGAATCCCCTAATGTTGGATAGTAGGTAAAACTTGTATATCTGTATTTCTGTTTCTTTCTCTCTCTCTCTCTCTATATATATATGTATATATATTAATGTATCTATTTCTCTCTCTCTCTCTCTCCCTCATACCTATGTATCCATATCTCTTTCTCTCTCTACACACACACACACACACACACACACATATATATATATATATATATACATATATATATATATATATATATATATATATATATATATATATATATATATATATATATATATATACATACATATTGCTGCATTGAAGCAGCTACCCTATCATCGACAGGTTCGATTCCTGCAGCAGCCTCATTCTCTTTAATTGTTTATTCTATTTACACACACATACATACATATATATATATATATATATATATATATATATATATATAAAAGGAGTAATCAGTTGATGAGTTACTTATCTTGCCTTTCATTGGATAGTCTTGATTTCAAATCACAGAAGGGAAATGTTCAACTTACACATTAGTCTGGTTAAATGTAACAAGACTAACAAACAGTGAAATGTTTACTTCTCTTGATTTGGTAAGGATCATTCTTGTTCTTAGGTAGAAAGACTTGGACGGGAGTTCAACAAAATCAAATCTTAGCCAAAAAATCAAATCAGATAATTATACGTATATTGATACACCTGAGATAAATATTGATGTATGGATTTGATCACCCTTTGAACTGATCTTTGATTTTCTTCAAGTGTTCTGCATTCATTTGAGCTACTGAACCAGATAATATTTGACTGTACATTTATTTTGATCTGCAGCAAAGTTATAAGGAGAACAATTCATAACTCAGATCTATATCCAACCAAGACAGCAATAAGCAGGTGACTAAGTGCTTCTAAGACTCAATTGTTATTGAACTTTTGGTGCTTTGACTCATTTTAAAGAGGTCTCTTTTTCTTGTCACACCTGGGGATTTTATTTTGAAGCTCAAACACTCTGTGAATCACAATGCAGAATGTTCAAGCTTCAAAATAAGAAAAAAATGATCATTGTTGCTCAGAAAATAATGAAAATATCAACTTTATAGAAATGGAGCATTGGGCATTTATCAAACGTGTCCTCTCTTTTATTTTCCTTTTTTTTCAATTGAAAGAATATGGAACAAACTGAGATGTAAGAAAACCCTGTTTAAAACTGTAGGTTTACTTAATCTTTTGTTCATGTCTGGGGGTGATAAGGGACCATCCAAGGTTTGCATTTGCTTGGATGGAGGGCTCAGTGGTCAAAGACTTTGAATATATGTATGATCCATATTAAGTTAGGGTGCATATTTTTTGCCAATCACCATGAACATAATGAAAAAAATACTTCATACAAATTAAGATATTAAAGTCTGAATGGGGAGCGATTTCGTTTGGGTACCTAGCCTCAGTGAGATGGACTGATCCCAGTCATATATTAATGACTACTTTTTTCTGTCAAAATCTTTCTATCAAAAAAGATTTTCACTCTTTTGCATACAATTTTCCCCTTGATAAAGGCTGAAGAATGGATCAGCCTAAAAGTTGTTTTAATAACAGCACACAAACAAAGACTTTCCTCATAAGCAAAGAAGTCTAAATATTCATGTGATTAATGTATCTTTAATTCTATTGAAATAGCATACTTAGCTCAGTTAAGAAAATCATGTGAAATAATTTTAATTAAGAACCTTTATTTAAAAAATTGATAAAATTTAAGATTGGATTTACCTAAAAATTAGAATTACATGTTGAAACTTTACCAAATTGAAATGTTCCTGAAATAAAGTCACTTGAATTGAATTTAATGATAGTAAGGAAATATATCCGAAGAAATCTACTAGATTTAGCTTTGTTTTGCACAGGGTTACTACTGCAAGGCACTCATTGAGAATTGAACTCACTATCTGCAAGACCACGTTGCACTTTTTTTTAGCAAGTGATTTACTTCTGTCAACAAAATTGGAGAAGTAATGTAATATAGTACCTTTTTCTATCCATTTGTCTGTCCCGACAATATTTCCCATAGTTCCCAATGAATTTCAATTTGTGGAAGAAGAGGGCAATAGGGTGTGGGAGAATTTGTGAAATCTTGGGATGGATCCAAGTATATTTTTCCGATAGGGAGATATATTTCCATATTTTTCCCATACAATTATATTTATATATTTGCTTGTGTCTGTCAACATGTGATATTTCCAAGAGTTCTAAATGAATTTAGATACAACTTTGTGGAAGGGTGGGCCATGGGTTAAAGAAACAGGGTTTTTACATTTTGGGGTGAATCTATAATTTTGTTTCTTATTAAAAGCTATTTTTCATTATTCTGCATGAAAAAAAGGTTAAAAACGAACAGTAAATAGGAATGTTGAATTATAATTTAATGGGAAGTAACTCAATATTTGTACACTAATTTTACGCTGTTCTTTAATATTTTATTTTCATTCAGTTTTTTTAGTTAATGTATGGCATTGTCAGGGGTATGCAATGTCTGATGGCTTTCATAAACAACTTACACAATTAGTTCTTAAGGTTTTTGTCAGTCAATGTATTTTGGTAATTTTTGGTTTGACGTACATAAACATATGATGGTGTTTAACTAACATTTGAGGAGGGCTCCAAAAGGCATACGCAAGCTCCAAAAAGTATCTTTTCTTGCACTTGTTACCTTTCCCATTTTATGATTATCAACGTTCCAGTTGCAGAATAACAGGTGCTAATAACACGAACGGTGACCATTTTAAAACGGGTAAGGTAGCAACTGCTCATCATTTTTTTATTGAAAAATATAATCATATTCATTTGACGCAATAATGAAATTAAAAGCCTGTTCTTTACCAGAATATTGCACATCATTAATCCGTCATGGAACGACGGAAATAGCGCATCTGACGTGCCAAACTGACATTTTGTATCTTTGATGAAGAAGAAAAAAAAGAGACAGGCTTTTAATTTCATTCATTACGTTAATTTGCTGCGGTCTTTTTTATGACTTTCAGGGCTGTTGTATGCTGGTTAAACACCACCATAGGTTTATGTGCGTCAAACTAAAGATTAGCATAAAGTTTTATGGCCCAACTAAAAGAAAAAAAGGCCAAAGAAAAGCAGAAACTGCGGACGATGTAGGAATTTTATATGAACCAAACTTATAAAAAATCTTAAACCACGCGCCATGCCGTCGCCATGGTGACATAAGTAAAGCTTTTATCCGTGGCACAAAGCAACGAGCGCATCGATTGGTTTATGTACTCAGCCACAGACTCGAGCAAGTCTGAGCTTGTATAACTTTAACAAATAATGTCCAACGGTCATATCAACATTTAACGGTCGATAAATAAATATAATTGCCAATAGAAATCATTTATCGAACATCAATTATTGGAATGTGCGAATTGTAATCAGAAAAAAAAAAAGAAAAAAAAAAAAGCGAGAATAAGTCGAGGAGTCGTGGCTTGAGATTAAGCAACCAATGAGATTCTCCGGTTCATATTGCATTGACGGCTTATATTTGTTTGCTTTCTCATGATCAGGGTTGCCAAATTGGCCATCTTTCGGCTAAATCTGGCTGATTTTTTTCCCATTTATTGGACAAAATTTACGACAGCTGATAAAATCTGGTAAGTTGAATAAAAGTAAACGTTCAATTTTCCTTGATAGTTTTTTTGTGTATAATTTTTCTATTAAAGAAATGGGTTGTAAACGATTAGATGTGTATATAGTATCTAACGTGAAAAAAAAAATTTAGGTGATTTTAGCCATTTTTTTGACAGTTTTAGCTATAAATAATGAGCCATACTTGGCAACAGTGCTTGTATTTTTTTGATTCATTGACTTTTATATTTCTTCTTCTTCTTTCTTGATCTTAGCCTTTCACTCATATTAATATAATCATAAAGTGTCAAAAACTCATTTATTCATTTTCTCGTCCCTTAAACTGTTGACTGACAACGCAACCAAGTTTTTTTTTTCAATTTCTTCTTCAGAGGTAAGTGAAAAAGTTTAGCCGAAAGGGAAAAAAAAAGTTTTTTTAAAAAAATCACGAAGTATCAAAAGTTTCGGCGAACCTCGAAATTGGATCATTTAAATGAATTGAACTGATTTTGACACTTTCTTGTCTTTTTAAATTCTGACATTTTCTGTTTTTCTTTGATTAATTCTCTTACTTATTTCTTTTTATTTGTGCCTAGTTTTAAACCTCAGGTGTGCGCAGGCGTGAAATTTTCGCAACCTAAAAGAAATAAGAGAATTCATGAAAGATACGTCAAGACTGTCAAGTGTCAAAATCAGTCCAATTCAAAAGATCCAATTTCCATGTTTGCCTGAGTTTATAGTAATTTCACCTTTGTTGAAAGTGGTTAATTTTTCAAGTAAAATCTATGTTTTTAAAAAAAAAAAACTCTTAAAAATCATGAATTTTTTGAAAACAATGTTATTTCTTTATTAGTTTAAAATGTTTTTTTTTTTTTAAAACTAATTTTCATGTAAAAAATCAAATATGATACATGATTAAGTTTGATGCTAGAAGATTTTTTTCAGCAAAAAAATTTTTATTTTCAATATTTCAAAATATACAATTACTCTAGTTTATCAATTATTCTTTGAAATTCATTTCTAATCTTAGAATTTAGGAGCCAACGAGCGGGGAAAATTTTTGGAATAAAATGTTTTTTCCAAAAATTGTATTTTTGAAAATTTGCTACTTGAATTTTTATTTTAAAATTATATAGAATGAGGCAATAATTTATTTAATTGCAGGTTTTATTTTGTCTAATTTTCAACAAATTGAATATCGGATTTGATTACACTTGAAATATTTACCACCTCTCTTATAGTTGTTACATTCTGTGTATGAAATATATATATATATATATATATATATATATATATATATATATATATATATATATATGGACATGGTTTGCATAGACATGGGTTGCATAAACAGTGGCATAGCTGAAGGTGGGGCAGGGGACTTTTGAAAATGTTCCCTGGTCCCCCAATGGAGGGGGCCCTAAAAGCCTAATGAATTATAGTTCATCTTCTGTATTTCTACAGACATTATTCAAAAACAATACCTTTGTACATAGATGAATTTCCTAAATAAAAATTGTCTTTGGGATTGTTCCTTTACTAATTGAGTGACAGTGTACATCTATTTACTACAAATTTTACCTTTTTCATCAAACCTCACTGAAAGTTGGAGAAGAGGCCTCTCTAGGAGCTAAGCCCCCCCCCCTGGACCCTCAAATCTCTAACTACAACACTGAGTACAAAACTGTTAATCTGTTAAAATGCTTATAAGTTAGTAAGTGAGAGTAAAAATTATAAACACAAAGTTTGCAAGTCTGGACCCATTCTTTGCAAAGAATTCTCACCTGCTTACATTCCTCACCTTATGTAAGTAAGTAACTACCTGCAGACAGTAAATAGTTTTTCTTGATAATAAATTAAAACATCAAACTGTGAACTTCACTGTAAAACTGTTTACGTATTCAGGAGGAATATTCTTTATGTAAGTTACGTGTTATTCACCAGGTTATATGCATATTAGAGATATGATTTATATATACGTAGTTAGTTATGATGGAAAAAGGATTTATTTTATGTAACAAAAATGTTTTTTCAAACATAATCTCCTTCTTTGTCAATGCATTTAATCCAATGCTTCTCCATAGATCAAACATTATTCAGTGGAAATTTGAGATAAAAATTCAACTAATAACTGGGTCAGATTACAGATTTAGTGATCAACCCTTTTGTGATTTGCACACAGGTATATTATACATGCATGATATATATATATATACGCACACATACACACACACACCATGGTCCGTAATGCATTTGGCAAAAATATCTACCCGTGTTTCTGTGGAGTTCAAGCAGTTTCTTCACAAATAATTATGTCTACTCTAATTCATCTGAAGTTTTACTAAGAGGTGACCAGAACTTGTTCATGTGGAAGAGTCCATTGTTTCAAATGATGGTTAGGAGATATTTCTATCATCAAAATCGCTACCTCTGATTGGAAGAGAAAGAGAAAAAAATTACACTGTTCATTCCTATTGTAGCATATATGAGATATATAAATATACACATTGTATTTTATATACATGTATATTTTATACATGGATAAGACAGTTTGGGAGAAGAGTGTTCTGTAGACTGCAAAAACATTTTTCTTTTTCATTACTTTTTTTATTTTATATTATTCTTTAAATTCAGGATTTCTTTTATGTCATTAGAACATGAATGAAATTATACTTTACTATGTTGATTGATGAATGAAATTACATTTATCAAGTCAGTTGCATTCCTTAGCATTACAGAAGATATCTGCACATTGCCGATAATTATTTGTGTGGATTACCAGAAATAATTGTACAGCATAACAACTATTGAGACAATTTTTTTTTCATATCGAAAACAATCTTTTTAATTGTAAATTCATCATTAATAAAAAAAATCCAATTTGGAAATATTTATTCATAACTTTTATAAAAAACATTATTGACCCTTTCAAGACTATGGCTGAGTTGACTTCTAAAAGAGATATTTGTGACATATATATCCCAGCAGTCATAGAAACCTTGGGATATACATGTCCTTGGAGAACCGAAAGGGTTAATCGGTTTGCAGTTCGATTGACAATTTTTTGCATTGTAAATTCATTGATAAAATGAAAAAAAATGAAACCAGTCTTATTAAGAAAAGATATGAATGAAGTTTTAAAATATTTATTTGTAACTTTTATAAAAAGAATTATTCAGGAGTCTTTCCTCTGGTTTATTTTGATGTATTTTATTATTTTTGTGATTGAAATATAAAGTTAAAAAAAAAACAAAAAAACAGAACAATTTATGTAGATAATTGTTTTATTATATTTTGTTAAAAGATAGAAAAGAAATTACTAAAAGTAAAAAATGTACAATACTATTTGTAGATTTCACCTTCTCTAGAATTTTGATTAAACTATGTTTAGTAATACTTTCTCCAACCTTTTAACTGAAAACGATTTTGAGGCTTAAAAGCTATCCAGCCATAACTGAAGAAATCTGTGCATATGGATGTGATTGGATATGCACTGCGATAACTCTACAACTGGCCATTGTACAAAGTTGGTATTCACTATATATATTAGTCAGCACACCAGGCATTAAACTGTCAAGTTTGAAGTTGTTTGGATCAGTGTTTCTCAAGAAATCTTATTCAAATGAATAAAATATTCCAGATTAAAAATCATTCATCTAAATTGCTAGATTTTTTTCATTTTCTTATCTGCAATCAACTCGATAACTAAAAATGTTAAGAATGTTTGAAAATTCATACAAAGGCTCCAAGAAGTATGGTTATACAACATATTGATCAGATATTAACACAATAGATAAAATAATATTACAATTAATAATAAATCCTTTGGAAAGTCTCCAAAGCCAACGATTTTTCTCCCAAAAGAATATAACAAACAAACCAGTTACATTTTATTAAATAGTCGTATTGACAGTAAATGGGATTTTGAAATAAGAAGAGAGAAGCAATAAATATCATTTTATAGATTATATAAGCAATGAAATGTTACAATTTTATTAATTTTTTTTTTATGTATTCATTATAATAAAATTTAAACTGTCATTTTTTTGTTCATTTGTTTAAAGCAGTCTGGAGAGTTTTAGATAAATATTTTGTTTTTAAACCCTAAAAACAAAATAATGTGAAATA
Source organism: Thysanoteuthis rhombus (assembly GCA_963457665.1). NCBI lineage: Eukaryota > Metazoa > Mollusca > Cephalopoda > Oegopsida > Thysanoteuthidae > Thysanoteuthis > Thysanoteuthis major. Next base: position 3,403,962 of record OY735217.1, read on the forward strand.
TGCAATGTTGATTAATTTTAATACATCAGATTTTATTTCAACTAATTGATAGGGTGCTTAACCCATTCAAGCCTGAAGTCAGATTTTCGTAGAATTAGAAACATGGGATGAAGGAAATTATATTAGCATGGCAAAATATATTTATTTGTAAAAAAAAATGAGAGCTATAAAGATTGTAGGATAAAAGAAAAATGAAAAAATGTAGCTATTTTGAGTCATGAAGTAGAATAACTTTTTGCAATCAAGCGAAGAATCACACTAGGATGGCAAGCCTTTTGGCAGAGCTAGCTCAACCTTCAAAAATAAGAAGATCCCATTAATCCTAAAGAGAAGGGTGTATAACCAATGCATCCTCCCAATAGTCACTTATGGAGCTCAGACATGGAACCTAACCAAGAGACAGACCCGTAAATTGAGAACCATGCAACGTGCACATGAAAGAATAATGCTGGGCCTCACATGGAGAGACCACAAAACAGCACAGTACATCCGAGAAAAGACAAGACTTAGGGACATCATAAAATTCATTAAAAATCTCAAATGGCGGTGGGCTGGCCATGTTGCAAGAATGGCAGACAATCGATGGACATCGCGACTCACAACATGGATCCCCCGAGACCACATACGCAACCGAGGCCGGCAAAGTGTTAGATGGAGAGACGAGCTAGACAAGTTCAGGAAATACTGGCTCCGTGACGCCCATGATAGGGAAGTGTGGCAAATCCTGGGGAAGGTCTATGTCCAACGACGGATGCTAAAAGACTGATGATGATGATGATGATGATGATGATGATGATGACATGTGACAAGAACCATCTGATCATCTGTGATCTACATTACATTTGTTTTGTTACACTTTGAAAATTAAAATTTCACTTTGTCAGTGGGGTGGGTAGAGGAGAGCTTCTGAGAATAGAAAAGCAAGAGAAGGGGGCAGGGATTAGGGAGAAAGAAGCAGGGTAGGTTAAGCAATAAGTGGTGATGACCTCTCAAGGTCAATTTTGGGTCAGGTCAATTTTGATGTTTTCAGACAGAGATAGTTGGAACAGAGGGTTGGAGCAGAGACAGCTGCACCCTAAAGGTTTCAAATTTGTGTACAAGAGTAGTATAACCCCAGGATGAACATAGCATAGGTTAAGCTGATCTCAGGTTACCACTGAAGGTCAATTTAAGGACAAGTCAATTTTGGTAGGCATTTTCACATCTAATTGAGATGGCTGTACCCTACCTGCTGTAAATTTCTGTACTACAAGTGTTTTTTGACCCTAGGGTTGGTGGCAATGATGTCTGGTGAAGCATAAAGATCAATCTGGGATCAGGTCAGTTTGGGCATTTTAAAATCTAAAGGAGACAACTGCACTCAACCTGTTTCAAATCTCAGTACAAGAATGAATGGACCATGGGTTGAACCTAGGATAGGTGGCACTGACCTCTGGTGACCTGTAAAGGTCAAGTTTAGGTCGGGTCAATTTAGGTATTTTTTAAAGGGTCAATATTGGCATTTTCAAATCTAAAGGCTGCACTCTAGGGGCTGCCAATTTGAGTGCAGGGATACTTAACCCCAGGATGAACATAGAATAAGTGGCACTCTTAAAATGCTCATGTTGTTTCAAACAGTACACTTGAATGACCTTTCTATTATGGATTAAACAACTATAAATACCGAATAAGATCGATAGGCCACGATAGATATTACCTGTAGAACAGCACTTTAAATCAGCAGACCATAACTTCATCCGGGACATTAGATTCAGTATTATTGAAAGAATTGAAAAAAAACTTGACCAGTAACACCACACAGACCCTCAAATTGTATGAAGATGGATAGATTTCCAGATTAAAATCAATTTCCCCAAAAGGTCTCAAAAGCAAACGGAGCCATCCTGAGAACATTATATCACACTTCTTATAATATACCAACAAACATACTATATTTTTACAAATACACACTTTTTACATACATTCTCCCTGCTATAACTACCTATTCCAACTCTATAACAATATTTTTATAAAATTAATATAAACATCAAACATAAAACTATAATAATCAAAGTTAATACTTGATATATAAAAAAATACAAAGCTACTCAAGTGCACACAAATGCAAATCATAAATAAATCCGAACAATCCACAAAGGCTGTTGACCAAGAACAAAATTCTTCTTGCAAATACTTTTACTTTAGCCACATGAAATCCATAATCTAACATCATTCCATATCCCCTCCCCCCACTCCACAACAGCCTCACTTGACCCCAGTGACATCATAAGAGAGTAATAAAAAGGATGGGCCCAACCCAACAGATAACTGTGGAATATAGTCGCTTAGACAAGTGAAGTACAAGAGGTCAACTAAAGAAAACCAGGCAGGAAAAGAAAAACTACAAACCCCCATTCATTCGCTCTCTCCATTTGAAAATGGCTGTATTGTCGAAAGTGGTCAGAGAATGATTGTGTATGTTTGCAGTATAATAATTTTCAGTTTGATAAATTATGATATATATACATATACACACATATATATATATATATATATATATATATATATGTATGTATACCTAAATTTCCCGCTTGAATAATTATGTGTTAAACGCATAATCCAATGGAACATTCATATCAAGGAAAGTGGAATTGGTGAACGGAGTTCATATTCCAGTTGAGGTAGTTTGTGTTTACTCAGCACTAATAACCTTAGGAAAGGCATGAATCCATGTCTCTCGATAGATTGTTAGAGATTCTGGTAACTTGTAACCTAGTACAACCTGTCACATGTAACTTGGCGTGTAGGGGAGGGTTACTGCCAAGAGATGACAAGGATTTTGCATAGTATTTCGATGATCTATGGTCATGGGATAATAACTAGAAACCGTCAACAAAAGCATTGAAGATAGATTTCTTCAGTTTTTATGCTATTCCAGCTGGCTGTCTATGTATTTGTCATGCATACAGGTTATACCAATATAGCAATGAGGGCAGAAGGTTTGAAAATTCACTCATTATTTTTTTTGTTTTTGAAAATTCCCCCTCAAAATCAATTTTTTTTTTGGGGGGGGGGGTCAATTTACAATGCAAGTTTAGGCTAAATCAATCCTTTAATTTGTGTCCAGTAGTGTTCGTGCTTGTTTTTTCAAAATTTGAACTTTTTTATTGATCACTGTGCAATTGAAGACGGGAGAAGTAATTTATTCATTGAGCACCCCTTTTTCAAATTTTTTAATTGATCATTCCCAACATGACGTGCTGTCAAAAGACATCAGTTGCTTGACAATTTCTATTGAATGACTAATCAGACCTATTCTTTAATATTCCTAATATGACTATGCAGTTGTCCAATATACATAGACTGTAGACCTTTAATGCGGATTCGCTTATGACATGGTTTGAGCATGGACCTCAATTTTCAAAATATTGAATTTGGCTGACAAAACAATAGCTAAATTCAAAAGAAGAAAGACCCTTACAGAATAAGGTTACACCAACTGTAAAAAGGAAAGAAATTAGATAAAAACATTTCAGTAGTCAATAATCAAAACTGACATCCCTTTTCCTTTCATACGTTGTTAAAAAAATTACTAACGTATTGTCAAACTCCTACTCTAGACACTCACTACATATGTATCTGAGTTTTGCCAAAATGTAACCAGGTGAGGTGATACGATTTAAAAATTTTTTTATATCTATTTCAATCTTCTTGCCAGACTAAGTTCCCCTTATCCTTACCCCCACAGTTTTTTCTTGATTTCTGCATGAATTATGATTCTCAGTCAACCCGTTAAAACACAGAGTTGGGGTTCATAATTTTCTAACACGACCCTTGGGGAATTTAGGGGAAGGAACTTGGACCAAGGTTTATAAAAATGGAAAAATTTGCTGCGGATTCACTAATAACGTGTTGGAAAATTATGGACCAAAAAATGGAAAATTTGCTGCGGATTCACTTATAATGTGTTAGAAAATCATGGACCTCGACTTTGTGTTTTGACAGGTCTCTAGAGTATCATAGTATCAATCCTTTCTCTTTTCATGCATAATCATGGTTCTCCAGTTTTACTTCTTTTGTTGCTCTCAGCAATTCCTTCTTCTTTGCACTTTCACAACTCATTCTATCATCTGATTGCTCAAACCTTTCAAGTAAGTTACCCGTTGCCAACCTCTGCGTCCCTCACCTTCAAAACGTCTTGTAAATGTTGACTTCCTGGAGCTTTCCTTCCTCATTACGTCTTCCTGAAATTCCAACCATTTCTCTTATCTCTGAAAACGAAATTAGAGAGGTATATTGCCTGAGTTCCCTGCAGTCTTTCCTGGACCCACAAAATTCATTTTTTACTCATATTATTATTCATATAAAAACTTTGCCTGTCCCCATAGTTTTCCGATCGAACCTTGCCCGAGCTAATACAAAATGCTTGCACTGCCAATGAGTATATGCATTACCCCATGCTTGTCTTTCTGTCTGTTCACACAATATCTCCAGAAGTTCTTGATGGATTTCAATGAAATTCTCTAGAAGGATGGGCAATGAGCTATGGATGAAGTGATTGAATTTTGGGCAATTGATTCATGCACAGTTACCTCCTCTACATCATAGCTATGACCCTACTAAACAGCGAATGACAATGGTGTTGTCAGAGGTATGTGCTCTCTGTGTGCTTCCTATACCTTTTCCTGAACAAATTGAAAATTAAAGCTAGCAAATTAGAAAATAGAGTAAGCAAATGAAAAACTACAACTAACAAATAAAAAATCTATTGAAAGAAAAAAAAAGTAGTTTTGATTTACTTGTAAGTTGTCTTTAATTTGTATGCTATAATTTTTGATTTGCTTACCATTTGTTTCAATTTGCATGCTGTAATTTTTAATTTGTTCGGGAAAAAGTATTGTTTTTATTGTTAGAAGCAGTTTCGTTGTGGTTCCTCATCTCCTTAAGACTTCCTCATTTGTTACATCCTCTGTCCGTGATATTCTCTTTAACCAATTACCAATCAAATAATCAATAACCTCTTGAGTGAGTGAGGGTGTGAATAAAGGAACTCGAGTGCATACAATACTAATCAAGTTATTTGTCGTCATAATCAGCCGAGACACATTCTTTTGAAGAAAAACTCCACCCAGGTCAATTAGGTGTTGTATCGGCAAACAGAGTCAAGACGTTTAATCAGGAACTCACAATGTCAGATGGTCAAAGGAATAAAAGGCTGAACTAAAACAAGTTGGGCCCGTACAATGACCTTGTTCCTGGGTGTTGTTTCGTGTCATTTATTGATTAACTCTTCAATTCATATTAAAAAAGTTGAATGCTATCATCAAGGGGAATAACTTCAGATTAAAGTTACTTCCTTCTACCTTTAGGTAATTTAATTTTTTTTCCTACTCTGGTCCATTATTGTTTATCCTATTCACAGAAGAGTTCCACTGTCAATTAATAGCAGTATCATGCGGTCTATGAATTTGAGAGTTAAGCTGTCTAAAAACCATTGACTTTACCATATCATATTATTATTCTCTTAGTTTGTATGTACGACCATCATGCATTCTGATCATTATTCACTCTCACAGTCAAGGCAGGAGTTATTACTTTGTATTATTTTTAGAGAATGTGGGAGAGTAAGCAGGAAGATAGTACTTAGTTTAGATAGGAGTTGAGATAGAGAGAGATTTTTCTTTCATATATATTTTGTAAATAAAATCATTCTATATCTTACAAAAACCAGACAGCATAATACAAAGAAATTTTTTTTTTTCCAGGATAGTACCAAAAAATTTCTCTAAGAAGCCACACAATATGACACTTATTATTAATTGTAAAGTGTTTTTCATCTGCTCACTTCAGTTTCAAATTTAAAAAATAATGCAAGAAGAAATGTTTGGATTAAGAAATAGATGTATTTAATGAATAAGATAAGACTGTCATAAATCATATTCATTCTTTTTATTTGAAGTTACTTTTGATTTTAAAAATGACCCATGAAATTATTTAATGGTCAAATGTTTTATAAATGTGCCTGTGTGGAATTCCTTTTTAAACTTATTTAAGTTTCATAAAATGAATACACAGATTCTTCAAATATCATGATACTTTTCAAATCTTCTAATTATTCAAATATTCTTTTTTTTTTAATACACATATTGATATGAATAGATATGAAAGTTTATGATTGAAGTTGTAATAAACCTTCCAGCCCTGCTCATTTGATATCAAAAAAACACTGTACAAATAGAAAAATAAAGGAATTAACGAAAGAAAAACAGAAGTAAATACATAAATTCAAATTATATTGTTATTGCTTTGTATAAGTTGTTGAAATTCATAACACCGAGCTGGTGAGGGTGTGATACCTTAAATACGTGAAGGTCAGTTAGTTGATTATTTTCAAATTTCAAAACTAAACTCTAAATAAATCAAACCTTTTGGTGATAAGATATATCAAAAATAATTTTCATTGTTCAATCAGAAATTGAGAATTTAGGGCACTTATCTATAAGATTTAGATATGTCAAAAGTCAGAAATTACCAATTCACATTGCTTATCTATAGGATTATATTTTCTATTCACAGCAATTTACGATTGCCTGTCTGGGCTGGTTAATTCAGCTATTACTAAAGTTAGTAGAGGTTATTTTTTTCAATTTGCATTACTCACCTTGGAAAAGACATGAATCCATCTCTCTCTGTGTTCTTGACAAGATATCTCATCACTGGTTTACCATAATTGTAGACAGAAGAAAAATAAGCAAGGAATTCTATAATTCTTATTGATTTGATGAAAGAAAGGTTGTGAATCAATTGGTATCCAAACTATTTTTTCCTCAGCTAAGAAGGTTGGTGAGGTGTATGTATTTGGTTATGTCTTTCCGTCTGTCCACAAAGTACTCAATGGATTTCAATGAAATTTTGACGAAGGGTGGGCAATAGACTATGGAAGAAGGGATTGAATTCTGGGGCAGATCCATACAAAAGTACCCCCCCACATTGTAGCTTATGTCCACACCGTATAATATTGCCAAAAGTTAATGTCTGTCCACATGATGTGGGATTTAATTACATCAGAGGTATGTGCTCTCTGAGAGCAGTCTAGTTTATCTTCCATGTCTGTCTACATGATATTTCCTAAAGTTCTCAATGAATTTTGCTGAAATTATGTGGACGGGTGAGCCACTGACAAAAAATGTCTAGAGCCCACAATATCTCTGTCTTCGTGTTATATCCAGAAGTTCCCAATGAACTTCAATGAACCTTTGTGGAATTGTGGGAATCTACAACAGAAGTGATTGAATTTTGGGTCCAATCCACAGTTAACTCCCTTATGTTGTTTTTCTTTCCTTTCCTTTAATGAGTGGAAATGGCGTTGGCAGAAATATCCACTCTCTGAGTGTTTTCTAGTTACCAACTGTGATAACTTTCAAAAGGGGAGTTAGTCCGAGTATCTCCAGGCAAGAATTAAATTGAAATATTTGATTAACTAATTGTATTAAATTAAACATAGTTATCTTATTTCAATAATTCAAATCTAATAAATTACTTTTAATAATTAATAGAAATGGTCAGCTAAAACTGTCTCTGAAACCGTCAACATAGGTTTCTTCAGTTTTTAATTTGGTCTGGCTGGCTATATATCTATCATGTGCACAGGCCGCACCAATGGAGCTAGTGGGCCGAAAATTTAAACATTTACTCCTTATTATGTCTAGAATGTTTTCAATGTAAATTTGCACCTCCTCTGTACTGGTATTATTGTTGGGATAATCAGATCTTACTTTGGGGTCACTCCTTATTTTCATAGTCACCAACTCTTGTAGAAGCCTATCAAATGATTGGAATTGGAGAACCAATGAGAGGTTATAAGTCTCAGCAACATACAGGATCTTTAAGTGGAATCTTAGAAGACCGTGCAAAACTGCTTTTGCCTTCCCCCAACACACACATTGCACAGATACCCTTGTTCTTTAGCCATCCAGTTTTCATCTACTATAACCCCATTAGTACATCATACTTTGTAAACGATAATCAATATATTTTATTAATGGACTTCACTTATCCAACCATTATAGATGTTTCAATACACAGCTCTATACAAGGAGCTCTCAGACCCTTCTTGACCCTGGTGCAATGCACCAGCTGCACCCACCTCTCAGAGGCCCTAGCAAACAGCCTTCCATGGGCAATAATATAACTCTATGATTACATCATAAAGCGAGTGTTATATTTTCTCTGAGGTAGACACAAAACTGCTCAAGACTTGGAAATTAAGTTCCCAGAGGTTTCACGTAACAACTGGCCAGATGCAAATATGTATTTACATGCACACACACACATATCTATCTCTCCATCTATCTCTCTCTCTCTATTTAATTATCTATCTCTCTATCTATCTATTCACACACACATTATACATACATACATACATACATACATACATACATATATATATATATATATATATATATATATATATATATATATATATATATATATATATATATATATATATATATATATATATATTGCATATATGCAGATCTGAGAAGAGGCTGAGATATGTTGCACCCTTCCAAAGGATGATTTATGAGGTTTTAATATTCTTGAAATTTTTTACATCTACTGTGAGTGCAAAGAGAACCTGATACATTAAAAAAAAATACATTTAACATCCTTATACAGTTTCAAAATGGACAGAATTTGGACAAAACATTTAAAAAAACAAAAAATACTGAAACAAGATTGAACCTTGGAAAATTATGTACAAAAATGCAAAATTTATGGTCCCAATTCTGTCAATTTTGTAGCTATCTAAGGATGTTAAATGAACTTTTTGAAATGTATTGGATACTTTTTGCATTCTCCATAGATATGACATTCTGAAATTATAAAAAATATGGTAATATAAATATGAAAAATAAAAACATTTCAATTAATCATGCATTTTTAGAAACTGTCACCAAAACTCTCAATACAGTTTCTCCAGTTTTTAAGTTGGTCTGGCTGGCTATATATATATATATATATATATATATATATATATATATATATATACACATATGCAGTGCTCTTCTATAGGAATTGAGCACTCTGGTGGATGAGGGATTTCTGTGTAATTTAAACATATCGCTTAAATTCAGTCTTACTGACTGTCTAGTTCCGTAGTCCACAGGTAGGATATCGGCTCCCTTAGTTTGTCTGGCAGCATTTATGTTCGTTTTTTTTCAAATTCAGATAATTTTAGTTATTGCTGCCCAACAAAAGACAGGAGGAGTAACTTACTCATTGATCACCTCTTTTTCCAATTTTTCAACTGATCACCCCAAACATTGCATGCTTCCAGTGGACATTGATCAGATGATGGTTTCTATTAAGTGACTAACCAGACCTGTTTACAAATCAAGATCGATTTTCTTTTCGACTATTACGAATTTATCAATCAATTCAAACAAATAGGGAAATCATGTATGAATGATTATTTCAAGAAAAATGAATTTTTTTAATGAATTTTCCCCAATTTTACAAATGACACATTTTTGAAACTTTTCTATTATAATTCTCTTAGAAGTGCATTTGAAAGAGTGATTTACTATGAAGTGAAACGGTGAACACTGTCACTGGTTTCAGAATTGCAGGAAGGCCTTCCCTTCATTACATAGACATTTATAAACAAGACCTGAAGGTAGGAAATGTCAGCCCGTCAGGCTCAGAAGCTGTGGCTGCAGACCTCTACAGATGGAGAGTTGTCATCAAGCCAGGTATCAAGAAGAGGAGAGATGACCAAGAGGAAGAGTTGAAAGAATTGAAAGAGATGGCAGAGGGCAGTGATAGCACTTACAATGCTGGATGTGGATAACACCTGCAAAAGCTGCAACGGAGTTTGTCTCTCGAGAATCAGGTTCTAAAGTCATTGCAGGCAATCCTTGGCACACACTTCATTGTCTTCCAAGACAGGTAAACCAATGACAAAACATAGGTTGGCCGACTATTGAGCGTGAGACTATTGAACAGCAATAACTGAGCAAAGGTAATTGAACATGAAAAAGTCCTTCAATCTATGCAAATATCAAAAGTATGTTGCATATATCAAATAAAACACTGTTTTTTATATTTTTATTATTATCAACATCATTTTGTGATTGAAAACACAAATGCCGATCCATCAATTGTCCTCCGCACAATTATCTTACACTCAATTGTACCAGCTCAGTCGTCACTGCTGAATAGTCTCATGCTCAGTTGTCAGCCCACTCAAAACATTGTATACACTAGAAGAAGAGGTTTCTATTGACAATTGCCTTGAATTTTTGATGAGCAGTGTTGTTGCACCAGAGGCTGAAGGTCACCCAGACATTACCAATGTTCCTTTGAAATCTTTGGTATCCAATAGAAATAATCATCAAAAAGACTAGTTCTAATTGACGTTATTTATAGGCTATCACGGAAGTGCTAATTCCTTAGCAGTTGGCTACACAGAAAATGGGATTGGCATTCCAAGTTCAAACTCTACCAGAGATAGTTTATGTTCACCGGGCATCAATGCTTTGGGGAAAGACAACTATCATTCTCTCCTCTCTGCCAATACCCTTGCCCTGTTTTATGCTTCCTTGAGGAAGGCCCATGTCCAATGACAGACATTAGAAGGCTAATAAAAAACTTTTTCTAAATAGCTTATTATGCAACCAAAAGACAGATTTTTCCATCGGATTGGTTGTATGGTTGAGAGGAGAAAATACTGTTAAAAATATCTGTACTTTCAATTGCGTTGAGTAATTTGCCAAGTTCACCTCCTTCTGTCTCTGAGGACAATGGAGCATGTATCAAGGATCTGTCAATGATAGAGCTGTAGCACCTGCTGCGGCTGTGCAGCATTGATTCTCAAGTGACAAACTCTGTTACAGCAATTGCATGTGTAGTCTTGGCATTTTTTGCTCTCCTCGTCAACTGACAACAATCAGATCAAGATACTGCATTCTGTAATCAATAGAAATTGTTGCCTGACTTTTACCTCTTCCAAATCTCCATGGATAGTCATATATACGTGAGTCTGTACGTGTGTATATATATATATATGTGTGTGTGCATATATATGTATATGTGTGTATGTATATATGTATGTGTGTGTGCATATATGCATGTATATACATATATATATGTGTGTGTACATATACATGTATATGTGTGTATGTATATATGTATGTGTGTGCGCATATATGCGTGTATATACATATATGTGTGTGTTGATGAAAATGACAATTGGTTGATGATGAGGAAATTTCAAGAGATAGGTGTTACATCTCAAAATTTTCATTATTCTGTGGGCATGTTTTGATGCATTTCGACAAGGGTCAGCCATCTTTTTCAGAGAAAATATTTGCAGCAGTTCACAGAGGATTTTGCACATTCCCTCCCTCAGCATCAAAACATGTAAACAGCAAAATTTTCAGTGAACTGCTACAAATATTTTCTCTAAAAATGATGGCTGGCTCCTGTTGAAATGCATTGAAACATGCCCATGGAATATTAAAAAACTTTGAGCTTCAAGACCTTTCTCGTGGATTTTTCTCTTCACCTTCCAATTGTCATTTTCTTTAACATTCTGTATGATCACTTCACATCTATTATACAAACATATATATGTATGTATATATATATATATATATATATATATATATATAAATGAGTTCAGTTTTCTTATCCTATAATAAATTATCGCACTAATAATTGGTACAGAGATGATCACAAAGGTAGCAGTCTCTTTATAATGGTTCATAATTCTCATACTTTGGATGAAACAACCTTATGGATTGAATAAATGAGGATTTTGTGTTCTTGAAGCTGCCAAGTCTTTGAATTCTGGTTTTGTGAAGTCCAAGAATATGTTAAATTATATATCTTATATTGCAAATAGGTTTCATAGAGTTTCTATATTTACCCCTGCCATTTAGGTCAGATATGTATTTGATCATATCAATCTGTCTGTCCGCACGATATCTCTGAAAGTTCTCAATGAATTTAAATGAAATTTTGTGGAATGGTGGGCTAAGGAGAAAGTGATGAAATATTTCTTTGATTGAGAAATATTTTTTAGTCTGCATGAGAAGAGGTTAAAAATGAACTGTGAATAAAAATACTAGATTTCAATTTCAAGAGAAGTAACTCAATATTTGTACATATTCTGAGAATTGCATTATCTCCCCTGTTTTTTGATATTTATTTTCATTCTGTTTTTAGCCACTGAACGGTGTTGGCCTAGGTATGTGCTGCCTGAGTGCTTCCCAGTTTCAAATGAATTAAAATACTCTGGCAACTTTTCAAGTTTAGTGGACTGATAAACCTTTCTAAAGAATAAACAAAAAATGAAGAACTTGCACTCTAACGGGTCTGGTTAGTCACTCAATAGATACTGTCATGTGACCCACATCTTTTGGCAGCATGTCATGTTTGAGGGTGATCAATTAAAAAATTGGAAAAGGGGTGATGAATGAAATGTTGCATCTCTAACCTTTTGCTTGATCATAAAAAAAGTCAGAATTTTCAAAAAGACAATCATAAATGTTGCCAGACACAATCTGAGGGAGCGATTAAACATAAACTTACAATGTAAATTAAACCTTCCACGAAGCACCTATTCACAAATAAACATATTATCTTGACATAAAAAGGAGTAAAATTTCAGCCTGCTTACTCCATTAGTGCTGCCTGTACAGCTGATACATACATACATACATAGGCAGGAAATCAGCCAGACCAACTTGAAAACTGAAGAAACCTATGACAGTTTTGGTTGATAGTTTCTAAAAATAAAGAACTTACACTCAAATAGTGCAAACTTATATCTTAATATATGAGAATATGAGATTCCTCTGAAGGCCTCCTTTTCCCCTTCAGTTTGTTTGGTTTAAACACTTTAAAAAAATAGAAAGTAATGAAAACCTGTACTTATCGTCTCTTCCAAATTCATAATGAGGAAAGGACTAAAAGTAATGGGGTGCTAGTGGATACCCTGCGCTTGATCTGGGTAGCTGCATATGTAATCTTTGGGTATCCCCATCAATCTCCTCAGAAGCAGCTGCGAGGGCCCGAAAGCTTACTCGAAAAAGCCTATTCGTGTGATTGTGAATACTGTATATTTCCCAGGTGGATTTATTATTACTTTCTAAATGGTTTGAAAGAAAATAAATAGAGAAATTAATCGTGAGAAAAAGAAACATCAACAAAATATAATTTGATGTTTGTTTTTTGTTCAGATAACGGATGGCTTTATATTGCTTTTCATTATCTGTTTCATATCACGTTTTGCTATTAGCATCTGTTAGTTGTATCATTTAAGTGAGAGATGGAGAGCTTTGCCGTGTCTGCTATTACTGCGGACCTACACTGATGAAAAAAATGGAAGGCACAAGAAAATGCAGAGAGCAAAATACAGAGGAAGCCAATGATTGTGATTACATTAGGATGGGGTATTTTAGATAACAATAATCAGATGATAACATTAAGCAAAGGATATAAAAAAGGTCTGGTTAATCATGAAAAAGAAATAGTAACATAACCAAAGTCTTTTTGAGGCGGTGATCATTAAAAAGTCCTGATTTTTAAAAAAAAAAGAAGAAAAAAAAATGATCAATATAGCAGAAACTTATGTTACAAATTGAACCCCCTAAGTAAAAACTTATCTGAGGGGGGGGGGTCACGATCCCACCCCACCCCAATGTTCTTTCAAGGCAAAATATTTGAAATTTCAGCCCTCCAGCTCCATTGGGGCGGATTGTACATGTGCCACACACATAGAGGTAGATAGCTAGCTAGCCAGGCAGAGCCACTTAAAAACTGAAAAACCTTTGTTGGTGTTATAGATTTACATTCATTGTTATGTTATTGTATTCGTTGTAATAAACAACTTAAGATTTAATGAAGACATGAATACCCTGATCGACAAGGATCAAGGATTATTGATTTGCAAGAATCCTCTTTGGGGAGGCTGTTTGTTTTAGAAATTTCTAATTCATTATTTATGAAGATTTGAAAACCAGCTATCATTTTGGCCACCTTGACTTCTGCTCTTTAGAATTATCTGAATTGTAAAATATCCAAATAGGCAACATTGAAGAGAAGTAATCAAAATACTTTGGTGCTGTAGTTTCGTATGACGGACGGAAAATGAGTTTACACAAAAATTATAGGGTGTACCATAAAGTCTGGCCCCTTCCAAAGATGCAACTTTGGAATGGGCAGTGCTCTAGTATTCTTGAATTGTAGAAATATATGTACAAGAGTAATGACGGTATCTTAGTTGTGAACACCCATGGAATTTCTACAGGTCTGACTAATTAATCAATAAAAGCCAAAGTGTTCCACTAGGCTAACATTTAATGACCCCTGAATACCCTGTCTGAGATTGACTAATGATTGCACGAAGGATCTGGGATATCTTCACAGTGTTCCTCCATTCTCCCTCGCCTGACACTAATGAGTTTTCGGATTAATTAACTGATACTGCTCCCTAAACTAAATCATTTGAAAGTGCCAAAGTGTGTTTGCATAGACTTCATTAAAAGCATCTTTTTCAGGATCTGTGATTTTCACAAGTCATTTTGAATCTTTATCTTGTATACATTTGAAAGTTACATTTAGACCTTTTCCCCATTGCATTTTTAAGATATCGTATATTTTGGCAGAAATTTTCAATCTCCTAGCCCCATTGGTGCAGCCTGTATGCATTGCACCTACATGTATACCCAGCCAGCAAGAATCACTTGAAACCTGAAGAAACCAATGTTGATTATGTTGGCAGTATTGGTTGAAGGTTTCTAATTGTAAAAGTGCGCTTGAACCTGGGCAAGATAAAGTAATTTTTCTGGAGTCTTTATTTGCTTCTTCGTTGCTCATTATCTCTGTTCAGAGCTTCAGAGAAGTCGAGACCCCAATTTCAGTCTGAATTTCATGGTTTTACCTCACTTGTTTTTATATTCGGTCGATCGGATAACCCATTAGGGGTTGGGAGTGATTCAATTGACATCTTATCTACCTAAATATACAGTAATTTTTAACTAATAACATTTTAATTAAGTATCATATTAACATATATGTTGGATTTGCCAAGGCAAAGACAAACATAACTCTCCATATTTTTTCATTGAAGATAAGATGTAATTGCTTTTCTAATAGTTTTTTCCTATGATTTTCATAGAAGATATTTTTTTTTTTTTGCTAAAAGTTGATGAGATATCACTTCTTATTTTATACTAGTATAGTACCCATAAAAAATGATAGGATTATTTACACCTTTCTTAGGATCAAAGTGTCACTCCACATCCATCTACCTAGGATCCAAGTGAAGTACCTGTGTTCTCTGCCTAGGATCAAAGTGTCGCTCCGTAGCACTTCTACCTTTGATCAAAGTGTAATATCTGTTCGTAGTGCACTTTTTGGTAGCTCTGCGCTGGTGCAATGATGTGACTGACAATGGCTTTGGTATTGCTAAGCACAAGAGGCCTAGGATTTATCCTGTGGTCTCAAAAAATAACTCTTTCAAGTCTTGGGACAGCACCTTCCCATTGCATTAAAAGGGCAAGGGTTGGGCTTGCCCTGATGCCTTCTCAACACCAGTTGTAGGGACAAGAGCAATTTTTTAAGCTTTCTGTATGGAACCCCCATATCAAACCGACCTTGTTTCACATCTTGCTCTTGTGGGGAAGCATATAAATATGAATCAGAGTGTATTATCTGTGCAATAATTAAAAAGTGTTACACACACAAAAAAATATATTTATGGCTACACATTGCATTTTATATATGTGTATTATTTTGTGTAATGAATTGGTTTTCCAGTTTTTACCATTGAAAAATATTTTTCATTCTTCACAACACCATCCCCTTAATTCAGTGGATACCAGCAGTGTAGAAAGGATTCTCTGTGCCTGGGGCCAAAGACAAGGATTTGGGGATAAGATGAACCCCAGGACAGTAGTGGTATTAGGGTGGGGGGATTATTAACAGGCATTATAAGCTAGAGGAAATTTCACACCTCTTCACACCAATGCCTAGGTTGGGGGGACTGCCCCTTCTCACCACCCCTCCGGTGGATACTTCAAGTTTGAAAAGCAGATAAAGGAATATGTCAGAACAAACTTGCTTTAATTAATTATTTGCAATCATATAATGAAAGGCAAAATATTCTTTCTCATCTTTGGAGTTAAGATAAAACTGTAGTATCTGTCTGTCTCCTCAATTGTTACCTTCAAAATGAATTTTGTAAATTAGCTTAGAAGAAAGTCTCTTCTTTATTATCCTTAAATCTACCTGAAAAAAAATCACCCTGGAATGGTTTATAACAACAGGTCTGGTTAATCTTTTGATAGAAACCGTCACATGTCCAATGCCTC